>CM037787.1:31875041-31899608 GCA_021229015.1 Solen grandis | reverse complement strand
CTGGAAGGCATTCGATTTGAAATGACTCGCTAACAATTTCACTCTGGACTGAAATTAGTAAAGGATGATGATTTGACACGTTTTATTGTTAAAAACATCTTTAGTTTTGTTTGACAATTTTATTTTTCTAACTAGAAGAGATATGCAGACGGCGAGAGTCAAATGTTGACATATTAGACCTAAAGTGATATTTATTGACAGTTCTTTTTTATAATTTTGTAAGTTGTACATCGTTTACAGACATAATACAGTCAAACCTGTCTCAAGCGGTCAGTCAAGGGATGAAGAGAAAGTGATCGCTTAACATAGTTGGCCGTTTAACGAAGGTTAATATATTACGAAATGCTATAGTTTGATAATATTAAATTGACCGATAAATGCAGGTAGGCCGCTTAATACAGGTTTAAGATTTATATTAAGGTTTTCTGCGTGAAAATTAAATAAAAAATTAATTCATGAAAAATACACTCAGATTTGAGCCGAGCGTTTAGAAAAACTGCAATGTCGATCATTTCCGTACATCAAAATACCAACACCGGACGATGTGTACGTGATCAGCATTAGAGAAGTTCAACCTTAATTCATTCTGTTAAATATATACATGTATTAAGAAAATGCATCTAAAATGGAACAAATGTATCATTTCCTCCCAGCCAACTGTGACTGACCTATTTTCCTCAACCACAAACTAAATACTATTTTAATCTAGTTGTTTTAAGAAAATCCTTTGCATTCAACTGAATGTGAAAAAAAAGTATTTTTCTCGTAACAAAACTCTCTATTATTCATTTTTTAAATTAATCTTCGGACGTCCTTTTTTCAAAACGTCCAAAATTGATTGCGTGTTCACTTGTCCCTATAAAGAAAAGACATTTATTTCTGTTTAGTTTTTTGTTGTTTTTTTTCTCTCTCTCTTGTTTCCTTTGTTTCTGTCTGATTGATATCCGATTTATTTTTAATTACACCACTATTTTTATATTGCCTGAGAACGTTCAATTTTATTTTACATTCGAGTTCTAAATTTTAAATCTGATAGATCGGTCTGCTGGTAAAAGAAATTGCCGAACAAAATATCTTAAGGACAATTCATTTCTTGATGTAAAAAGGATAGTTATTGCTTTAAGCAAGAAAGGAAATGCCAACTCACACTATAACTTTATATGAAATGTTACAAGTGCAAAACGATATAAGAAATAATGCTGGTTATGCAATATCTAAATAAAACAATAATTATGTTAGGAGACATTTTACATTTTTTATGTGCTTAAATAAGTGACGTCATCACAAGAATTAAGTTTTAATTACCCGTACCTATCACGCTGTACAATGGTCATTGACCCGTTTGCAAAACATGAATGTAGAGATAACAAAACTTCCTAAATTGTATATTCCGAGGGTCGAGGCTAATGCCAATTGTTCATATTAGGAATAAAATAAATGTGGCAAGGATAAAACGTGATGCTATTTAACAGAGTATAATCTTTAGTAAATCGAATTCAAATCCGGTCCATACAAACAGAAATTATCATTAACAATTCAAGTAGAGTATTGACTCGTAACTTAACTTAGAAGCAGAAAAAAATGCACCATTGTTAATATTCTTAGAATTGCACTTTCTATTATTAGACCCTTCATCTAATTTAACTAAATATACAGCGAAATGGTATGTCAACATGCCAATCCTTTGACGGATAATGATTATCATTTATTCTTATATTATATGTTTTTAGGACGTAACTAGATTAAATAATATTTTGAAAATGACAATCGATAAATGTATTGCAAATCTGATATCATCAAAAGCACATTGATTACTAAGAAATCATAATTATCATATACAGTTCATATAAACAATCATAATTATCATATACAGTTTATATAAACAATCATAATTATCATATACAGTTCATATAAACAATCATAATTATCATATACAGTTCATATAAACAATCATAATTATCATATACATTTTTACTAAGCAATCATAATTATCATATACAGTTTATATAAACAATCATAATTATCATATACAGTTCATATAAACAATCATGATTATCATATACAGTTTATATAAACAATCATAATTATCATATACAGTTCATATAAACAATCATAATTATCATATACAGTTTATATAAACAGCGTCAGATGGTTTAACACACAGTTGTTTTTGTATTAAGCGGGTTTTAATTCCATTGTTTATGCAATAGATTGTTGCGTACCTTACACAAGTATATAACTGAATAATACCTGCTGCTATTAAGAGTCTGATGAATTCAGAATAGTATTTACAAAACTTAAATTAGGAAAAAAATCCATAATAAATATGTGGCTATGTATTTAATGTTTGTAGATGATGAATATCATTTTGCTTGTTAATGTAAAATATATTATGACGCAATACGCATTTTCCTTTATATTTCAGGCAGGTACAGACCAAATATGTATTATCTCATTTAATTATTAAAAAGTGATAATAGAATTGTAATTAAAAATTAAGATTAAATTTTGAAATGCAATATATAATTGGCCGTTGATATCCTGTTTCCTTAAATCTTATTTTAATAGGGTTGTATGAGAGATACATAATACATAATTACTAAATTCGCATAATTTTAATTGCATGGTAGTCTGTATCCTATTTTTCCTAAGGAAGTTAGGAATATTAAATGGGGTTATAAAATATATAATAAAATCAATAGCGGGATCTCAATTTTCAAAAACCATTTTGACACTATTATTTGGCTAAAAATTGATAAAGATTTTTTCCTTTTGGATAATGATTTATACCTATGTGGTTTATATTTTTGGACTGATGAAACAACTATAAGTAAAGCATACGATGCCGATTTGTTTGAGGTATTAAGTGAGGATAAATGTCATTTTGAGAAATTAGGGAAAATTATCTTAGCTGGTGACTGGAATTGTAGAACAGGCGAACGATCAGACTTAATTCAGTGCGATGTGTTTAACGACGTCTTAGACGCAGTCGATTACACTCCAGACACCCCCGAACTAAATAATTTATTTTTAAATTTCAATACTTCGGGAGAAACAGATATAAATAATCTTGTCGACTCTTTTGCAAATGTCATTTATAAAAGCGCTAAGCCTTATTTTAAAAAATCGTTTAACCCAAAGCGACGTGAACACTATGATAACGACTGGTTTGATAATGATGTTATCAGCTTAAATGTCATATTTAAAAGCGTAAGATGATTTTAACAAGTGTAAAAGTGTAGAAAATAGAATGTGGTATGTAATAAAAAGAACGCATTTAAAAATATTGTTATGAAGAAGAAACATAAATATAAATTGAAAAAATCCAATGAGCTTACCGACTTACGTAATAAAAAGCCCAAGGATTTTTGGAGATATTTCAAGAGAGGTGTTAAGCAAGTATCAACTAATATTGACATAGAGAGTTTTAAAGAATATTTCACAACTTATTCAATGACATACAAAGTACCACGGATGAAGAAGTTGGGGGGTTTCCAATAATTCTGATTTAAATGTAAATAATCCTTCTTTTGAATGTTTAAATCTCTTAAACACCAGAGAAAGTGCGAGTCGCAGTAAAAGGATTAAAGCGAAATAAAGTCGCATGTCCTGTAGATAATTTTTTAAATGATTTCTTGATAGACACATTAGATATTATTCTTGGTCATTTAACAGATCTTTTTAATATTGTTTCTCATCCGGATGCTTCCCTCTAGCTTGGTCTCATGGATTCATTGTTCAAATACATAAAAAGGGCGATCCTCACAACGTTAACAATTATAGAGGCATAACACTTTTAAGTAATCTTGGAAAAATATTTACGAGCATCCTCACGAAAAGAGTTGAATCATGAGTTGAAGATAATGATATTATATCGGATGCTCAATTTGGTTTCCGCAAAGGCTTAAGTACAGTTGATGCAATTTTTAGTCTTAAAAATATTATTGATTGTGGCCTTACTTCTAATAAAAGATTGTACTGTGCTTTTATAGACCTAAGTAAAGCCTTTGACTCAGTGTATAGAAATGCTCTGAGGTTCAAAGTTTTAAAATGGGATTAAACGGCAAAATTTTGAAAACGTTTAAATCCATGTATTCTGTTGTTAAGTCGTGTGTAAAACAATGCAATTCTGTTTCAGATTTTTTTTATATATCTATCGGCCTTAGGCAGGGTCAAAATAATCCCCCGATATTATTCTCATTATTTTTAGATGACCTTGAACTATACCTGCAAGACAGAGTAAACTGTGGCATAGATATTTTTGTCTATCTCTTATTATTCTATTATATGCTGATGACATGGTTATTTTTGGCAATTCCGTGGAAGACTTACAAAGCAGCAACAACCGATAACATGAGTACTGTCAAACTTGGGGGTTAAATGTAAATGTAAAAAAAACAAAAATCATGGTATTCCGAAAAAAAGGAAAAATAAGATCAGAAGAAATATGGTTTCATAATAATCAAATGCTGGAGGTGGTTGATAATTTCAATTATCTAGGTGTGGTTTTTTATTATACCGGCTCATTTGTTTTAAATAATAACTTCATAGTTGGAAAAGCCTTAAAGGCTATGAATATATTAGTGAAAAATATTAATAAATACGGGGTTAATCCAAAGATTTCTCTTCAGCTTTTTGACGCATTTGTTGGTTCTATCTTGAATTATGCTTGTCCTGTTTGGGGCTTTACTAAATCAAAAGAATTAGAAAATATCCATTTAAAAATTTGCAAGTTAATTCTCGGTGTAAAACAAAGTGTTTGTACTGTAGCAGTGTATGGCGAATTAGGTCGGTACCCATTATACATAAACCGATTTGTACACATTATTAAATACTGGTTTAAATTAAAACATTCTAAAAATATTATCCTTTTAAAACTTTATCTAAACTAGAAGAAGACAGCAATAATGGTGTAAAAAACTGGGTATATAATGTAAGATGCTTACTTGAGCAGCATGGGTTTGGTGAAATTTGGTTTCATTCAGATAATTTTAACGAAAAATCATTTATATCTATATTTAAGCAGCGTTTAATTGACAACTTTATACAGAAATGGCGGTCTGACATTAATATAACAGTCTTGTTCTTAGTATACTATATTCTAATTTGCATAACACTTTTGAATTTTCAAACTATCTGAATGTTTTAATTTGTAAGAGCAACAGAAAATGTATTACTTAACTTCGAATCTCTGCTCATGATTTAAGAATTGAAACTGGTAGATATGGAAATAATAGAATACCTCGAAATGAAAGACTGTGTTTACTTTGTAATTCTTAAGAAATTGAAGATGAATATCATTTTGTTCTAAAATGTAGTTTTCTTTCTGATATACGAACTAAATATATTAACAAGTATTATTATAAAAAGCCAAGTATGTATAAACTTATTGAATTATTATGTTGTAATGTAAAATCAATACTTATTAATGTCTGTAGATTTCTTAAGTATGCAAGTGAAAGACGTAAACAAGCATTATTACAATTCAACACAAATGTTTAGATATGATATATATATTTGTTCACTTATTTGTTAGTTCAATTATTCTCCACATTTTATTATAGGGTTCTATGTTACAAATAAATTATCCCGCATATAAATATTTCTCCAATGCACGTAAGGCTACCTTTAAATAATCAATTTACACATTCTCCATATATAATTTTGCTGACTTTCTTATTTATTTATTTATTTATTTATTTATTTATTTGTACATTTTTGTGATTCTATTAATTCACTTTTTGTTTTGCTTTGTTTTATGTGATCATGTATATATGTTTGCAACGAATTGTATTTTAGATGAGATGCTGTATGCACAAGTCAAAAAAAAAAATCTGTTCTGTTCTGTTCTGTTCTATAAAAAGTAATACTTATATACTAATCTAAATAAAATGTATCCTGTTTTTCATAATTAGCTGGCTTACAATGTCATGCATATATGTGTGTGCATATGTTTATATAATTTTCATTTCTCTGTATCCGTTTTCAGGTTTTGTATATGTATCACTAATTAATATTTTTCATAAGTGCAACTGAAAAGAATCATATCGTATGAAGTTGTATGTATATAATCGATCAAAACTAATACTTTTCATTGAACAGTGGTATATACGTGTGTTGAAAGTTTTACTTTGTATCTTTCTTTAATGTATTAGCTGGTTCCTGAAGCTTGCTATATTTGCTTTTTTATTTGTTTACATTGTTCGAGATGTATGTTTGTGTAGCATGTAATTTTCTCTATATTACCATGTTAAGCTGAATTGAAGCCACATGGGTTTCTGCCCATCTCGTTGAAAATAAAATCTGTCATGATCATTTACCGTGCAATTATCCATGATGCTGTCCAAATTGACATTCCATTTGTCATAGCATCTTCAAGCTGTTTCATTGATAAAGTCCTCTTCTCCCAGTACCAGCATAATATTTTATTCATCATGCTTGACTTTCGTTCCGACAGTTTTTGCAGAACAACTTTTATTGGGATTGAAAACAGGAGTTAAGTGTTGAACGAAGTGGTAAAACTAAAGCAGGCTTAGGTGATTTGCAGTATTACTGCAGTTGACTTACTGCACCACTGTATCACTCCGTGCTCAGTAGCGCATCAACGTAATGAGATGGAATATATAAGATTCTCTAATACTAAAAATGACACGACCTCCTTATATATGAAATTTATGAATGGAACATTCATTTTGAAACACATCCAAACGCTCAAGGCACTAAGGAACTGCCGATGGGGTTATTGTGACAGAAAGAGTGAGTTTAACTGACTTACTTACAGTACCTAGAGATGCAGGAGAGCGGTTTTGGCGGTACATAACATTGGCCGCCATCGAATTCAACCCTGCTTAAGCGATGGAATAAGAATGACTGGTATAGTTATTTCATCATGTTCATTATGCTGACAATCTCTCAGCGCTTAAATGTAAGTAAGTACACAAACAATCTGCTATCTTAATTATTGTACAGCTATTTTTCAGCGCATATAAAAATGGAAAAGTAAAGTGTCGAAGCGAAAGACTTTAACTTTGGCAAAGAACTTCCTGTTTGAATTTTCTATGAATATGTAAAACGTTACCTGTAAAAGTACTAAGTTCAATGTCATGTGGGCATACTTCTACCAATTATATTACCAATCCCCTACTGCTCTCACATTTATTTTACTTTAACACTTAAATTATTCATACAATAAGAAAGATTTGATAATATTTCTTTAAAGTACTTAATATAAAGTCAATCTGAAAGCTTTATATGAATTGTTCAGAAGCCAAAATAAACAATACATCTCTTTGAGTCTCTGTGATTTGAAAGAATTGGTTTGACAGTTTTGTCATGTGTATTTTATGATATTGCTGTAAAAGATATCTTTTTCAGTTTTTGTTGTTGTTGTGTTTTTTTTGTGATAGTATGTTGGTTGCCATTGCAACAATAGTTCACCATGGATTATGTTTATTTTAGGAATTTTTTGAAGAGCCATTCAAGAATCATTTGTACAATGTCACATCAGTTTCTACCCAATGGGTTCTGTCAAAAAGATTATTGACACACGGCGACGGACGACGGACACAGGGTGATCAATATAGCTCACCTTCAGGACGTACACACCGGAAAACCAGAAAATATGCACTAATCGGATAATTTTTCTCCTATTTCAACAATATTATTATGTTCCTTAATTTCAGGTCTAGCCTAGCGAACGCACCAGTTCACAAGCTTTCCAAAGATATATACATTGTCTCTCGGAACGTTTTACTTTTGAGAACATTCAAACAATATTTTCTAAACACGGCATGCAAACGTACACACTTGAGGCTTAATTCTAACGAAAACGACCCTATTCGATACAACAGTTAAGAAAAGGTATTAAAGGTTACTATTCCTAGATACTTTCGATTACAGAGATTTACACTAGTAGTAGTGTAAGTTTGTCATGAAATTGTTGAAAAAATGAGAAACTTGCTCGATTCGTGCATATTTTCTGTTTTACCGGTGCTCTGGTGAGATATATATATTTATTTGTTACAAATATGAATATTCAAATTAAAGAGCATGTTCGCATTCTCATATATGAAACATCGCCTAATTACATGGGTTGTATCAGCATTAGATACTATTTATTGGGTGGACACATATGTGACGTCCAAAGTCAAGATAGACGAAACTTTGGATCCAACCGAAACCAACGTATAAATTCAGAAGATCTTTCAAGGAACAGTCGTATAAAATCTCAAATGCTACTTTCACCAAACTGATAAATATTTTTTATTTTTTATTTTTTCTTATCCACATCATAGGTGACAGTAGGTCGGGGAACCATTCTGTAGTTCACCTTAAGCTGTTTAGATAAGTGTTATTGAGTTTAACTTTACGACGCATAAAAAGCAGCCGCAAAAAAACAACAACAATAAATGAACAGTATATCGGAGAGGAATACTTATATAGCATTTGCATATAGAATGTTATACGATATGCTGGATTTTGGAAAAAGTAATTTCAAGTACGAAGAAGTCTAAAAAAGTTTGTTTAGTCAATATACATGTATACTATATTTGAATATTTTTAAACTATCCTGTAAATATACGTTCCATAATAAAATGTATGATGTGTAGATTTTTTATAACAAACACACATACTAAAAAGTAGGATAAGAGTACGTATTCATTAGGAATCATGAACGTGATCTTCAAACGGAGTCGTGCCGGCTCCTTTCTATTATTTTATGCCACAGAATATAATCATTATACTACCAACTGTGATTGATTGTGATTTTATTTTAAATTACATTTTCTTATCGTGCATATATCATACGGCAGGAAAGAATCTACGTCATTTATCCTTTGTATTTGACCATACGAAACTGCAATCTGGCAGTATTATCTCAAATGATTGAAACCTTCACACCTTAGAGTTTTAACGTCGATTAAAAGGATGTTGAATAAGCGAGAAAACGCATTGAAAGCATTAAGATAATTTAAAAGAAAAAAAAAATGCTATTAGAATAACTTTTATTGCCACTAAACGCATGTATGTTCCTTTCATATGATATTTGTGTTTGTCAAGAAATTGGGCTCAAATGGAATTGATGGGAGGCTATATTATTCCATTTCCAAAAATCAATTAGCTATTCATTTTTCCTAGACATTCATGCTTTTCGATATTTTGTTTATTTCATATTTCAGCATCTTGTTAATTGTTATAATTCGGTTGCAACATCATGCTTCCAGTACCCTTGGTTTATCTAAGAACCATTGAGTGTAAGCTATACAGCATATTGTTAGCGTGAAGCAAACTAATCAATGTGCTCATTTGCAGCTGGAAATAATAACACGTGATCAAATACACTTCTTTGCAGAAGTGCAAATCTATTGTATCAGTAATACTCTCGCCTAATGCTGTAATCATATCCAATTTCAAATTGTTATGACAAAGGCATTTGTCTCTCAACTCGCAATTGTCCTCTCAACTCACAATTGTTCTGAAATATGAAATGATACATTAAATAATCCTGTAAGTTTAAAATGCTTAGTAAGACTGGACGGAAGCAACCATGTAATCTTATGAGTAACATGTTCTACGCTAATTTCAAACGTTGGTAACTTCTGAATAAGACAATTCTTGAGTTAACTTTTATATTACGTACTTCGTAAAGTTTTTAAGTGTTTGGATAGTAAAGGAACATACATACATACATACACAGACAGACAATCTTTACTGGCGAAACAACCCGTTATACGTACTTGTACTGACTTTGACAGCATATATCCGAGGATTGGGAGTATCCGAAATATGAAACATTGCGATGGTAAACGGTAGAATACGCCTATGGGGACGTTAGAAAAAAAAACATCAAAGCGAAGCAGTGTCTTGTATCATATTAATTTCGATGATTTCGACAATAGCGTAATATCGATCGGTATCAGAATTGTATTCATATTTGCAGTCTTAATTTCAGAGTTGGTTTTCTGGTCGAGAAAAAGCAAATACCACTTAGAAATGATAACAAACAAATGACACATTGGAAACAAACAATTGACACATTGGAAACTCCGCTGTAAGAGTGATTGCCTCAAATATCTGTGGTGTTGAAACAGCACACCATTTGTACCTCAGACAAATAAAACTTTTGTAATTAATTTCAATACAGATAATAACTCAAGTATCGGGTTTTGTCTGTTAATTGTTTCTGGTTTTAGCTGATAGACACCTTCATTTACTTATTGAGATTCACCAATTCGATAATTGAAAATAATATAGAGGTCAGTAGTGCGAACTGAAAAATAACACCAGAAAATATTTTTAGTTTCTCTGGCGAAAAAAATATATACCGCATGCGCGTATCAGCAAGTTTATAACAAGACAAATAGTTGCTTTCAACAAAACATTTCAAATCGAGATTTTCCCCAACTAAAAATCTCAAAGTATGCATGACCACCATTATGACAATTTGAAACATATAACATCCTTTCCTCTAAAAATGTGCTTATATAATACATATTATATAATGGATGCAAAAATATTAGATCCTTAAAATTTTGAGCAAAATCTCAATTTGATATGCTTCCTGAAATGTTGACCTGGCAAGATATGAATAGATCCTCTAATGCACTTTAATTTATCTTTTTGCGATCTATTTTTATATAAGGAACGCTTCGAAAATAGTGACACACGTGTCACTTTCTTCCCGCCAACTGTGACTGCTCAATTTCTCTTAACCACAAACTAAAACGTGATTTAATCTAGTCTGTTTTAATTAATTTCAATGCAAACAGAATGTGAAAAAGGTGAATTTTCTCTTAATGAAACTCTCTATTGTTTAATTTAAAAACAAATCGTCGGGCTTCCTTGCAAAATTGTTTGCGTGTTTGCGTTTTGTTTCTTAAAGACAGGACATTTATTTCTTTTTTTTTCTGATTGGAATCCGATTTATGGCTAACTACCCAACTCTTTTTTTAATTTTGCCCCAGAACGTTCAATTTTATTTTAAATTCGATTTTCAATTTTTGAATCTGATAAATTGGTCTGCTACTAGTAAAATATACTGCCGAACAAAGTATCTTAAGAACAGTGTATTTCTTGTTGTTTAAATTGAATTGTTGCTTTCAGCAAGAGAGAAAATGCCTATCCAGACTACTATTCCATATGCACATGTTATAAATCCAAGAATATTAAAACGAATGCCGATTATTGCAACATTTATATATGTACATTGCAGTATGACGACGGAAACGTGACATGATACAACACATTATCCTGACACCGAGCAAAACATCCTGAAACTACTATGATTAGACGACCTTCATCTGTGGATTAGGTCATGGCTCCTAGTCTGAAAAGTTATACTATTTGATTTTAATACACAACGAAATAATCATCAATAGTTCATGTTGGCGGAAAAGTACAAATGTTGATAGCATTTATGGCGAAATAAGAGGACAATATTTCATTGAAATACATAGGGAAACCATGATTTATAGTTTAGTTTTCAAAGATGGTATAGATAATGATGAGTGTACTTATAGGGGATAAACGTGGGTGTCACGTGGGTTTAATTTTCATTCGGTTAAACACCTCTTACATACATTTGTTCAGTTCTCATCCCGAATGCTGTTAAAGCTAAATGGTAAAACACATAGACATAAATTCCTCATAGAAATGTTTTAATGTAAGGGTTAGAACATTTTTATATGAGCATTCATTTGGGATCAGCTGTCTTTATCAAATTTTAATGCAGCTAGAGATAAATGCAATTTAATTTGTCAAACTACCCCTGAAACAGTAATATATTTGGGTGTTTTGGGAAAATTCGTCTGGGACCAATATCTTTATCATTGAAATATTTTGTATTTTACGTGAAATTAAATATATAATCAGTTTTGGTCTTGCTCTAGTAAGAACATTTAATATTAAAGATAAAAATACATTGATTTGGTGATTCATATTGTATTATACAACCCATCTTTAAGTTTGTTTTATGAGCTGCAATTGATTAAAGAGGGCGTTTAATTTGAATTTCACATAAAATCTAGCGTATTTTATCAGGCATAATGAAATATATATAAATATCAAATATGATTAGAAAATCTTTGCTGACAATTATTGATTCATATCTCAGTATCGACATTCAAAATACAATTTCAGAAGAAAAAAAAGCATTTATGAAATTGCTGTGAAAATATTATTTTCCTCACAAAACGGATTGATGATCACAATCACGTAGCTAAATCAATATTGCTAACTGTAACTGTGTAGTTACAATTATGCATATAGAGGGAACAATGTGAACAAAAAAGGTCATTAAGTAATATTGCAATGTACTTGTGCAAATATATAATGCTTACGACAGCTTTTTTTCTTCTTGAGACAATTTTTGAAAGACAATGATAATAAAATGGAACTGAAAGTTATACTTTTCAAATGTATCACAATACAAACATGATTTATGACAATGTTGTTAAGTGACCCCTCATGTATTTTGAGTCTTTAGCCAATATAGTACAAATCTGTCACAGTAAAACCTCTGATTGGTTAATGCAAAACTAAATTACCTGCTAATATGGAAGTGAGATAGTAGGCTAGTTTTACACAAAGCCATAAAACATTTTGTTAGTGATAATGTGGGTTGTTTACTGTATGATCCCTTACATATTCTTTATTGCATTAATTATTAGGTGTCAATTTTGTAACTGCATGATTATGTATTTATTTCATAGTTAAATATTTGATTTTGAAAATACATGAAAGAGATACAAGTTTTAGTATTTAAAATGACTTAAAATGAGTCTGAAGGACATTATTCTGACAATGAATGACTTTTTAAATTGCTTTTGTTAGAAACGTTTCGTTACATTTTATTCAACAGAATTTCTCTTATTGAATAAACTGCATCCAAAAATCAAGTATTTAAAACAGTGTTGATTTTCTGGCATAAACATGAGTTGAGGGAAGAATTGAGAGAATGAAAGTATTTAGTAATACATAATTTATTTCCAAACATAATGTCGCTTTTTATGATAAATTTTACAAATCAAAATAAAATATAAATTAAAATATATAGGAGACCTAAAAGAATGAAAAAAAAGAAATAACAAAATGTATAAGAAATAACAAAATCAACCAACAAAGTAAGAAAGAAAACAAAATAAGATTTATATTTAATTAAATAAAAAAGAATAAAAAAGAGCTGATAGAATAATTTCTGGTATTTAGGATTGCGTAATTGGTATATTCACAACTATTTCCTTTACAAACTGTGAATGACTATGTTCAACCCCCAAATTTAGCATACATACACTTGGATCTTGAACAATACCTGTGTGACAGACACATCGTGACAGACTGTGGCAGCCTGGCTTATCAGAAAACAGATCCCCACACATGCTGGGTGGTTGAATAAATGGGGGGGTCACTTATATAAGGGTTTTGAGATGCCTTTAACTACCGACATTAAACCCAGTCCGAAAAGATCACGACAAAGGTTTGAAAAAAAGAAAGTAAACATTCTGTATTTTAAGTGTAAGCAACGATGGATGGAAGAGTCAAAGGGTCATTAATTTGTTTTTTTCCTCATTTTAAAGGTGTATTAAGCTATGCTGACAATAATATATTTCTACTGATCCTTTATAGAACTAAAGGAGTCCCCACAAGAAAACAATACAACCAATGAAACACAATGAACTTGTAGGTTGCAAAATATCAAAAAAATGAATAAGCATAGTGGTACAACTTGCATTCGGCGTGATACCAGAATAAGGCATATTTCCCAATTGATTAAGTACTTCCGTTAGGACTAAACCAGGCAAAGAGAAAACATCAATATTCAATATACACTTGGCGAAACGGTTCTTGAAAGTTTACATTATATAAATTCTAAGAAAGCACAAACGATCTAAAATATAAACATAACTTATATGATTGACCTACTACCGTTCTTAAATACTTAAAGACGCCCATTCCAAAAGAATCATAATGTCATGAACAATTGTTAAAGGAATATATTATAATAACTCTTCATGAATACAGTAGTTGTTATTTTATTATTTCTCTTTTATAAGACGCCATAATGTTTAAAAATGCATTTAAATTATGTAACAATAATATTGTGATTTACAAATTGTCAAAGGTTTAAAATAATACACTCCAATTAATAATATATGTATGAGTAAAGTTATGAACAAAATCATTTTCTTTTTTTCTTTTCCATATATTTAATATCAAAAAAAATAAAGAAAAATATACATTATCACCTTTTAATTGATTTCTAGCTTTGCGTCTTGTATTGGAAAAGGCTTTGCGCCGAAATTCACATTTCATTCTTTTAGCCAAAGTATTGCTGTTCTTAATCAATCTTTTGTAATTTAAATGAGATAGTTCGTCATTCCTTTTACACTGTTTGAAAGAGAAAGCCCAATGTAAAAAGATTAAAAAAATCTTCAAAATTTTACCTGTCCTCTGAACAAGACTGGGCTCATTTTTTATTTCAAACAATAATTTTCGTAAGTTATGAAAGCTTTACTTATCGGAACGAATAATTTGAATATCCTCTGTTACTTATCTTTTACAGAATTGATAAAATAGAATATATGGAAAAAGGAGAAAAAAAAACTTCATTTTCATTTTTCTATCATTTTTTTCAAAAAAAAACTTCAATAGCATTTTTTTCTTTCATTTTTCTTGAAATATTATGTAATGGTTGTTTTCTCAAAACAATGAAAAATATAAATTTAAAAAATGTTTTGATCACCATGTTTATTAAGGAGCTACTGAGAGGTATGTATAGTGTCTAATGCTGAACAAGACCGCAACGTTTAGAATCTGTGAAGCACACTTATTTCATTTCAAATTAATGACCTGTCTAAAAATGAAATGTGAAAAATACAAACAGACAATCTTTACTGGCGAAACAACCCGTTATACGTACTTGTACTGACTTTGACAGCATATATCCGAGGATTGGGAGTATCCGAAATATGAAACATTGCGATGGTAAACGGTAGAATACGCCTATGGGGACGTTAGAAAAAAAAACATCAAAGCGAAGCAGTGTCTTGTATCATATTAATTTCGATGATTTCGACAATAGCGTAATATCGATCGGTATCAGAATTGTATTCATATTTGCAGTCTTAATTTCAGAGTTGGTTTTCTTGTCGAGAAAAAGCAAATACCACTTAGGAATGATAACAAACAAATGACACATTGGAAACTCCGCTGTAATAGTGATTGCCTCAAATATCTGTGGTGTTGAAACAGCACACCATTTGTACCTCAGACAAATAAAACTTTTGTAATTAATTTCAATACAGATAATAACTCAAGTATCGGGTTTTGTCTGTTAATTGTTTCTGGTTTTAGCTGATAGACACCTTCACTTACTTATTGAGATTCACCAATTCGATAATTGAAAATAATATAGAGGTCAGTAGTGCGAACTGAAAAATAACACCTGAAAATAATTCTAGGTTCTCTGGCGAAAAAAAAAATATATACCGCATGCGCGTATCAGCAGGTTTATAACGAGACAAATAGTTGCTTTCAACAAAACATTTCAAATCGAGATTTTCCTCAACTAAAAATCTCAAATATACATTACCACCATTATGACAATTTTAAACATCTAACATCCTTTCCTCTAAAATGTGCTGATATAATACATATTATATAATGGATGCCAAAAATATTAGATCCTTAAAATTTTGAGCAAAATCTCAATTTGATATGCTTCCTGAAATGTTGGCCTGGCAAGATATGAATAGATCCTCTAATGCACTTTAATTTATCTTTTTGCGAACTATTTTTATATAAGGAACGCTTCGAAAATAGTGACACACGTGCCACTTTCTTCCCGCCAACTGTGACTGCTCAATTTCTCTTAACCACAAATTAAAACGTGTTTTAATTTAGTCTGTTTTAATTAATTTCAATGCAAACAGAATGTGAAAAAGGTGAATTTTCTCTTAATGAAACTCTCTTTTGTTTAATTTAAAAACAAATCGTCGGGCTTCCTTTCAAAATTGTTTGCGTGTTTGCGTTTTGTTTCTTTAAGACAGGACATTTATTTCTTTTTTTTTTTTACTGATTGGAATCCGATTTATGGCTAACTACCCAACTCTTTCTTTAATTTTGCCCCAGAACGTTCAATTTTATTTTAAATTCGATTTTCAATTTTTGAATCTGATAAATTGGTCTTCTACTAGTAAAATATATTGCCTTTCAGCAAGAGAGAAAATGCCTATTCAGACTACTATTCCATATGCACATGTTATAAATCCAAGAATATTAAAACGAATGCCGATTATTGCAACATTTATAAATGTACATTGCAGTATGACGACGGAAACGTTGACATGATACAACACATTATCCTGACACCGGGCAAAACATCCTGAAACTACTATGATTAGACGACCTTCATCTGTGGATTAGGTCATGGCTCGTAGACTGAAAAGGGAAAATGCCAAGGATATAACAGCGATGTTACTGATGATAGCTTTCCCGATCTTTATGGACACATAGAGAGAAATGTGCAAAGAGGAGAATAATCTAAAGCAAGTAGTATCCAAATCTGTTTCGAAAACACCAAATGATATTATTCATATATATAATCATTTACTGTGACCATTCGGATATAATGCTACTACCAGAAAGAAATATAAGTTATACTATTTGATTTTAATACACAACGAAATAATCATCAATAGTTCATGCTGGGGAAAAGTACAAATGTTGATAGCATTTATGGCGAAATAAGAGGACAATATTTCATTGAAATACATAGGGAAACCATGATTTATAGTTTAGTTTTCAAAGATGGTATAGATAATGATGAGTGTACTTATAGGGGATAAACGTGGGTGTCACGTGGGTTTAATTTTCATTGGGTTAAACACATTTTACAACACAAAGTTCTCATCCCGAATGCTGTTAAAGTTAAATGGTAAAACACATAGACACATAAATTCCTCATAGAAATGTTTTTATGTTAGGGTTAGAACATTTTTATATGAGCATTCATTTGGGATCAGCTGTCTTTATCAAATTTTAATGCAGCTAGAGTTAGGTGATAAATGCAATTTAATTCGTCAAACTACCCCTAAAACAGTAATATATTTGGGTGTTGTTGGAAAATTGGTCTGGGACCAACATCATTATCATTGAATTTTTTTGTATTTTACGTGAAATTAAATATATAATCAGTTTTGGTCTTGCTCTAGTAAGAACATTTAATATTAAAGATAAAAAAATACACTGATTTGGTATTTCATAATGTGTTTATACAACCCATCTTAGAGCTGCTAATTGATTAAAGAGGGCGTTTAATTTGAAATTCACATAAAATCTAGCGTATTTTATCAGGCATAATGAAATATATATAAATATCAAATATGATTAGAAACTTTTTCCTGACAATTATTGATTCATATTCCAGTATCGGCATTCAAAATGCAATTTCAGAAAAAAAAAGCATTTATGAAATTGCTGTGAAAATATTATTTTCCTCACAAAACGGATTGATGGTCACAATCACGCAGCTAAATCAATAATGCTAACTGTACCTGTGTAATTACAATTATACATATAGAGGGAACAATGTGAACAAAAAAGGTCATAAAGTAATATTGCATTGTACTTATGCAAATATATAATGCTTACGACAGCTTTTTCTTTCTTCTTGAGACAATTTTTGAAAGAGAATGATAATAAAATGGAAATGAAAGTCATACTTTTCAAATGTCTCACAAAACAAACAGATGATTTGTGACAATGTTGTTGTTTGTTGTCTGCCGATTAAGTAAATATAAAAAAGCTTGTCAAGATTTCCGTGACCTATTTTTTGAAATGCCATTGTATTGCTATGCAGACGAAAGCCTTTATACGATGTACGTTAATATGCAGTGTCGGTTTAATTCAATAGATACGACATGAAAACATATGAAATACATTAATATCATAGTTAATTTACCATGAATTTATCCATTATCGTTTCCAGAGTTGACATTTCATTTCTGTAAGTTATTAGAGCGGTTACTGATTTCTCTTTTAGTTAGGAAAACTGTAATCTGTGGTAAAAACCTTTTTTCTTCTACTCAGCAAAAATTGTGTCCATCTTGATAGACTTTCTTTACTCTCCAGTTTCTACCCTCAACTTTTGTAAAATACTTTGGTTTGCCTAATATAATGGAAGATCCACATATATGTGATAGGTATAGTTTTTGAAAAAAAACAACACATAACGAATAACTTGTTATTTTTCAACGCGTATATAAAGAAAAAGTAAAGTGTCGAAATGAAAGACTTACAGTTAGACAAAGCGGTTCCTGCTTGATTTTTCAGCGAATATATAAAACATGATTTGAACCTTTACATATATTAAAATTCAATGGAATTGATTTAACATACTTGCGTTTGAAACAACAACCTGTAGGCCTGATTCTTTAGAATAAGTATTACCAATTATATCACCAGTTCTCAAATGCTCTAGCATTTTATTAATTTAACACTTTAATTAAGTTATGCAGAATGAAAGATCTTAAGAGATTAGAGTTTTAGATAACTTTATATATGCCAACTAATTCTTTAATAACGTAATTATTGCAAAATCCCTATAAGGGTACATTGCAGCCATTATTTTCATAAAGCAGAACAGACCTAATATTAAACTAAGATCGTTTGCATTTATAACATAACAATTTAGCAAATACACTATAGGGGTTTATGGCTGAGATCATGTCAATGCAAGGGCTGCATCTTAACTGTAATGTGGTCAATATAATTATGCTCAGTCATACAAGAAAGTGTCCATAAGGTTTAGACAACCATGTACGATTACATAATTGACACACACATGTATGTACCGTATACCTTGTAGCATGTTAAAAATTAATTCATGGTCCACAACCACATCAGTTTAAACGTTGTGTCAATTATAGATCGTAGATAAATAAAATTCAGTCAACAAAGCTAACATAATGTGGTAATTTCTGACATACTTTAAAATTTATAGTATAGACAAGAATATACTTTACTGCTTAAAGGGAACTTGAAATAAAATACAAAAGTGAAAAGGTCCATACCTTTAAGTGGGTGTAGCTGATGTAATGCATCAAACTCCACACAGTGATCTCCCTTGCAAGCAAAAAATCACTGACGTCACAAATGTCACGTGATGATAGTCAACTAACAAAATGGCGTCTCCGTCTGCTGTCAAAACAACAAAAATATTTTTTAAAATGATTTATTTTTTTACCACGAGGCGATATTTGATGTTCATTAAAGAAAACATATTAGGGAAATAACACTCGCAGTAAAATTTTTTTTTTTTTTTTTGAAAAAAGAAAATTTAGCTAAATTCTGTTAATTTTTACTTGTGGTGGCAGTGTTTTCTACAACTGTAAGAGAAGTTAACTACTGCGTGGAGTTTGGTAACGCATAAGTTGAACCTTAGCCTCAACGCAAGCAAATGAAGCTGACTGTAGTGTAGCACTGCAAATAGCAGCCCTTAGGGAAACTAGGATTGTATGAACAATAAATGATTCAATCACTGCATTAATCTTATCATACTACACTTGAAAATGCAAAGCATGCAAATCGGTCAACTGTAATTTAAGGTCCGTTGGGACTTCATTCAACGCTTTTATAGTGCTTGTGAGCAGACGAATAATTTTAAACTCATCGCGTGATTTCTCTTTATATAATTGTTCTGCCTTTGATTTCTAAAAATGTAGTTTGCATCAATATTTACTAACAGTTTATGATTGATTGTTTGTCAAATAAAAGCACCTGTTTGGGTATCTATATGACAATAAGGAAACCGTTTCGCAGTTTTGTCATTGCGAATTTATAATATGGCTATAAAGACATATTATTCTTTAAATCCTAGCACATGTTCATTTAAGTCTCTGATAGAGAAATCAATTCCTGGCGGAAGTTAGATGAATTTTAACTGGATATGGATATTTGAATTACCATATGCCATTAATGTGTATTCTAGTAGAAACTGAAATCCTGTCTTTGACAGATAATTAAAAATAATACCCGCCAATGTCCTTAGACACTTCCATTAACTACTGACATTAAACCCAGTCCGCAAAGATCACGACAAAGGTTTGTAAAAAAAAAGAAAGACAGTAAACATTCTGTATTTTAAGCGTAAGCAACGATGTATGGAAGAGACAAAAGGAAAGATTATCTGGTTTTACCCAGATAATCCATATTAAAATATTAGAAAATAATAGTTTGTTGAAGTATATTTCTACATGTATAAATCAGAAAAATAAAATGGTTTAAGCATCAGTAAATGTTTCAACATGTATAAATCAGTTTCAGTTTTCATAAATCATTTTTAAAAGAAAGATGAAAACTTCCTTGTATCAGTAGTGATTCTCGATTACAAAAGTCTTACGGTAGAACACGCTCTGCAGTTCCTCCTCACCCTGGAATTCGCTACATCTTCGTAACGGAATAAACTCATCACAACAACAAAAACTTAGTTACAATTTGTATTTCTATACATCTATGTATGACCATTGCTGTTGAACATCTTAGGTTTTGAAGTATATATTTAAAAAAAAACACAAAAAAACACACACATTTTGTCAACATCGTGGTTTAAAAATCAAAAACACATATACATGTACAAGGCTGAACTATTCATTTTTGAATCAGAATCAAGTTTTGTAATATATTTGATTTGTGATCCCTTGGTAGCTGCAGTCAAATTAAGATTCCTAATTGTGTGCCTAAAGTTTACCCCTCACAAAATGATATTTCAGATTAAAATAAAATTGCCAGAAATTATCATTTTGATTGCAGGTAAAACTTCCCCTCTTCCTCAGCTGAAGGTATTTAGTGCTAATACAGAGTAGTATGGGGCCGCCGTGGCTGAGTGGTTACAGTCGTGGACTACAAATCTCTCAGCCCCTCACCGCTGTGGGTTCGTATCCCGGTAGGGACTTCGGATTTTTCATGTCAGGAAGCCTTCCAGCTGGCTTGCGGTAGGTCGGTGGTTTAACCCGGGTACCTCTGTGTACTCGGGGTCTTCCTCCACCTGTAATTAGTTGGACGTCGCTATATGATTGAAATACTATCGCAGCGACGGTAAACCCCAATACAACAACAACAGAGTAGTATATGTATGTATATAGTCTTACATGATAGTTTACCTTTTAAAGCAATTTGATAGACCTTCGTTTCATGTAAAAGAGGAAATGTTTTAGTCAAATGTTTAATTACTGCAGCAATTTTATAAACCATATCAATTAACTGTTCCATTTTAAAATTCAGTGAGGACCCTTCAAGAACTTTCAAGATTTGAAACATTATCTTAAGAATTCATAGTTACAGTTACCTCAGGGCAGTAGTTACAATGAAAATAATATCTAATTCTAAAAACAGAAAATTGTAGCATTTTATTTTCGTTTCCATAGCGCGGCTTTTTGTTGAAGTCGCCCGAGAGCTTTATTTGAAATATCTCGGTTAACCGTAAAGGTAACTGCTAATAAAACTGCATTGAAATATTTGGAAATAAAGATTACGTAGTTACAGCTGTCGATCACACAATGGATTTACATGTAGTACAACGTTCCGTTCTGAAAATGAGCAGTTAGTAGGTTTTATCATTATCAAGACTTATGTTTACATAGTCAATGTAAACTGTATTTGTAACATTCAGTGAGACCACCAGACTTGTTACATGTATGACTTAAATGTATATACAGTTCACTGAACTGCGTTTCAATGTAATTACTGTATTACAAGTTAGTAGACCTTGTTTTGTTATCCAGACTTGTTCATGTTTGACTGACATGTATTTGTATACAGTTCAGTTGAGACCCTGTGTGTTTTGTTATTCCAGACTTGTTCATGTTTGACTGTACAATGTATTTGTATCACAGTTCAGCTTGGAGACCCTGTGTGTTTTGTTATTCCAGACTTGTTCATGTTTGACTGTACAATGTATTTGTATAACAGTTCAGCTTGGAGACCCTGCGTGTTTTGTTATTCCAGACTTGTTCATGTTTGACTGTACAATGTATTTGTATCACAGTTCAGCTTGGAGACCCTGCGTGTTTTGTTATTCCAGACTTGTTCATGTTTGACTGTACAATGTATTTGTATCACAGTTCAGCTTGGAGACCCTGTGTGTTTTGTTATTCCAGATTTAGATGCCTGAAGTGACTGCAGTGACGCGTTTTGGGCAGTTCTGCGGAATCCAATAATGACAAAACTTCATAATAGTAAAGACTATTACTTATTGACGTCATAAGGTAAATCTTACTTAAATGTGCAGCGTGTCTAAAACAGGAAAAATGGATAAGGATAATTTAGATTTACTGTAAGAAAAAAGGATGAGGAGAATAAAAGCCACGATGAAGAAAATTCACTAAACAATGAGAGAATGGGGAAGACTCCCTCGATCACGAAACAGAAAGTTAGCTAAATGTACATATGTTACGTGATAGTTCGTGTATACAGTTAGATGTCAATTTAGACAGTTCTTAAAGTATCCGATTTCGTCATGGAGAAATCTAAAAAGGCAGTGGGAAAGAATGAACACACAAAAACGCTATGGTGAAATTCGCATTATTTTCACTAAGTTTAGCATTGCCTGCGTAACAGGCAAAAATATAATGGACTATACCAGACTGAGTATAAAATTACATGTTTGAACAATTTAAACATTGTGAAAATTTAAATTATCTGCTTTCATTGTAAGACCAGTTATATGCATATTAGTTTTGGGATGTTCTTTAGTAAACACAAGCTGAATATTGTAACGGATTCTTTGGTTTGTATTATTCTTTTAACATTTCTATTGCACTGGAGTGCGTGCCATTATATGCAACTAACACCAATGGCGTAAAATACTGGTGCCAGCTTTTACACAGAAATCTGAAGCATTATCCTAAACAATGCAAAAATGTCAACACTTAGATTATAATGGTATAAAACGTTAAGTTTAAAACATCTTTTTGCGTATGGTTTTGTATTTTGATTTTGCAAGATCTTAAAAGATAAACCTATTTGTATGCAGTTTCAAACAGAGTAATAGATTGTTGTAAACAGGACTGGCACCACTCTGATAATACATCAACCGTTGTGATGTTTATAGATGTTTCAAATCCGATTTAGCCATGTCTTTGCTCAAATAGTTCTTATAAACGTAACAAGCTATTGCAGACTTTAGATTTTCGATTCACAACTTTTCTATTGAAGTATGGCGCCGTTTATGTTTAGAATGTCATGATGAATATGAAATCCAGCACAAAATTAGTTTTCATTAAATGCATTAATTTTAGCAAAATAATGTCAAAAGGATTTACTTCTCATGCTATTTACATGTATATCATTTATACCATAAATATACATGATTATGCATTCTTATGATTTTACATTGTAACAATATTTATTAAATTAGATTTAATGGCCTTAATACAGAAGTTATGTTGCAAAGTGCTCTTCAAATTGATGACCAATCAAGGACAATTTAAGCTAAAGTCCCTGTAATGGTTCCGTTTCATCTTGGACCACTTTACCTCTACCAAGATAACCAATGTACCCTAATGAAACATAAGGAAACCTTGGTTATCTTCGTGAAAGGTTATGAGGTCCGAAATGTAGCGGAACTATTACAGGGACTGTACCTTAACTGTGTAATTATGCCTATGCATGTGAAGTAACAGATGAATTAGTGATTGAAGAGAGCAGTAACATTAAACCTATTTATGTGTTTTATGTTGGGCCTCAAGTTTTCTAATGGAATAAATTATCATCTTCCTTAAGCACTTATCACAGTCAAAGACTTATTAAACAAAGATTGGCAACTAGTCTAAATATCAAAAAATTCTCACAAAGTCACGTTTTCAAAATCTCCTTTTTCTATTAGCATGGTAGGTATGTGAAAATATGACATTACCATCAATATGATATTTATCAACATAAGCCAAGTTTATTAGAAAGTTATGTGTACAATTGAAAACTATCTGCTGAAAAGAACTATGTAATGTTCGTTATTTTTCTACTACACTAACTGAATTGAGATCTCACTTTAAAAGAATTTTAAAAAATAAATCAAACTGAATATAATGCTATGTATAAGAGAAATGATAATTATATAATATGCTGAAATTTTCATCTGTTATTTTTTATACGTTTCTTTTTTTTTTTTTTTTTTTTTTTTTTTTAAAATAAATTTATCTGATGTGTGCCTACACAGCATTTTTAACTGACTTTTACAGGAGTTTAAGAAGTCTTTGTCACAGTTTACCCTCTGATTTAACTTGTTATTTTCAGATGAACAGCTAGGCAGTGCTTAATTGGAAATGTGTGAAGAATGTGCATGTCAGCATATGATATATATCAATTTATATGTATGAAGATGAGTTATAATGTTAAGTCTTAATAAGATTTTGTTCTGATGTGTTCTGCTGATCGCATTCATCATACCATCCAATGCGTGTTAGAATCCGTAGCATCGTGCATTAGAATGACTGGCAGTTGCAAAGTAATGCCAACAAAATTAATAACGGTTGTCAACTATGGAATCCCCCTGATTATAACAGGTTTAATTTC
>CM037787.1:31862088-31874941 GCA_021229015.1 Solen grandis | reverse complement strand
TTATTGTTACATAATTTAAATGCATTTTTAAGCATTATGGCGTCTTATAAAAGAGAAATACTAAAATAACAACTACTGTATTCATGAAGAGTTATTATAATATATTCCTTTAACAATTGTTCATGACATTATGATTCTTTTGGAATGGGCGTCTTTAAGTATTTAAGAACGGTAGTAGGTCAATCATATAAGTTATGTTTATATTTTAGATCGTTTGTGCTTTCTTAGAATTTATATAATGTGAACTTTCAAGAACCGTTTCGCCAAGTGTATATTGAATATTGATGTTTTCTCTTTGCCTGGTTTAGTCCTAACGGAAGTACTTAATCAATTGGGAAATATGCCTTATTCTGGTATCACGCCGAATGCAAGTTGTACCACTATGTTTATTCATTTTTTTGATATTTTGCAACCTACAAGTTCATTGTGTTTCATTGGTTGTATTGTTTTCTTGTGGGGACTCCTTTAGTTCTATAAAGGATCAGTAGAAATATATTATTGTCAGCATAGCTTAATACACCTTTAAAATGAGGAAAAAAACAAATTAATGACCCTTTGACTCTTCCATCCATCGTTGCTTACACTTAAAATACAGAATGTTTACTGTCTTTCTTTTTTTCAAACCTTTGTCGTGATCTTTTCGGACTGGGTTTAATGTCGGTAGTTAAAGGCATCTCAAAACCCTTATATAAGTGACCCCCCCATTTATTCAACCACCCAGCATGTGTGGGGATCTGTTTTCTGATAAGCCAGGCTGCCACAGTCTGTCACGATGTGTCTGTCACACAGGTATTGTTCAAGATCCAAGTGTATGTATGCTAAATTTGGGGGTTGAACATAGTCATTCACAGTTTGTAAAGGAAATAGTTGTGAATATACCAATTACGCAATCCTAAATACCAGAAATTATTCTATCAGCTCTTTTTTATTCTTTTTTATTTAATTAAATATAAATCTTATTTTGTTTTCTTTCTTACTTTGTTGGTTGATTTTGTTATTTCTTATACATTTTGTTATTTCTTTTTTTTTCATTCTTTTAGTTCTCCTATATATTTTAATTTATATTTTATTTTGATTTGTAAAATTTATCATAAAAAGCGACATTATGTTTGGAAATAAATTATGTATTACTAAATATTTTCATTCTCTCAATTCTTCCCTCAACTCATGTTTATGCCAGAAAATCAACACTGTTTTAAATACTTGATTTTTGGATGCAGTTTATTCAATAAGAGAAATTCTGTTGAATAAAATATAACGAAACGTTTCTAACAAAAGCAATTTAAAAAGTCATTCATTGTCAGAATAATGTCCTTCAGACTCATTTCAAGTCATTTTGAATACTAAAACTTGTATCTCTTTCATGTATTTTCAAAATCAAATATTTAACTATGAAATAAATACATAATCATGCAGTTACAAAATTGACACCTAATAATTAATGCAATAAAGAATATGTAAGGGATCATACAGTAAACAACCCACATTATCACTAACAAAATGTTTATGGCTTTGTGTAAAACTAGCCTACTGTCTCACTTCCATATTAGCAGGTAATTTAGTTTTGCATTAACCAATCAGAGGTTTTACTGTGACAGATTTGTACTATATTGGCTAAAGACTCAAAATACATGAGGGGTCACTTAACAACATTGTCATAAATCATGTTTGTATTGTGATACATTTGAAAAGTATAACTTTCAGTTCCATTTTATTATCATTGTCTTTCAAAAATTGTCTCAAGAAGAAAATAAGCTGTCGTAAGCATTATATATTTGCACAAGTACATTGCAATATTACTTTATGACCTTTTTTGTTCACATTGTTCCCTCTATATGCATAATTGTAACTACACAGTTACAGTTAGCAATATTGATTTAGCTACGTGATTGTGAAATCAATCCGTTTTGTGAGGAAAATAATATTTTCACAGCAATTTCATAAATGCTTTTTTTTTTCTTATTTTGAATGTCGATACTGAGATATGAATCAATAATTGTCAGCAAAGATTTTCTAATCATATTTGATATTTATATATATTTCATTATGCCTGATAAAATACGCTTAGATTTTATGTGAAATTCAAATTAAACGCCCTCTTTAATCAATTGCAGCTCATAAAACAAACTTAAAGATGGGTTGTATAATACAATATGAATCACCAAATCAATGTATTTTTATCTTTAATATTAAATGATCTTACTAGAGCAAGACCAAAACTGATTATATATTTAATTTCACGTAAAATACAAAATATTTCAATGATAAAGATATTGGTCCCAGACGAATTTTCCCAAAACACCCAAATATATTACTGTTTCAGGGGTAGTTTGACAAATTAAATTGCATTTATCTCTAGCTGCATTAAAATTTGATAAAGACAGCTGATCCCAAATGAATGCTCATATAAAAATGTTCTAACCCTTACATTAAAACATTTCTATGAGGAATTTATGTGTCTATGTGTTTTACCATTTAGCTTTAACAGCATTCGGGATGAGAACTGAACAAATTTATTGTAAGAGGTGTTTAACCCAATGAAAATTAAACCCACGTGACACCCACGTTTATCCCCTATAAGTACACTCATCATTATCTATACCATCTTTGAAAACTAAACTATAAATCATGGTTTTAATGAAATATTGTCCTCTTATTTCGCCATAAATGCTATCAACATTTGTACTTTTCCGCCAACATGAACTACTGATGATTATTTCGTTGTGTATTAAAATCAAATAGTATAACTTATATTTCTTTCTGGTAGTAGCATTATCTCCGAAAGGTTACAGTAAATGAATACATGTATGAATAATATCATTTGGTGTTTTCGAAACAGATTTGGATACTACTTGCTTAAGATTATTTTCCTCTTTGCATATTTCTCTCTATGTGCCCATAAAGATCGGGAAAGCTATCATCAGTAACATCGCTGTTATATCCTTGGCATTTTCCCTTTTCAGACTAAGAGCCATGACCTAATCCACAGATGAAGGTCGTCTAATCATAGTAGTTTCAGGATGTTTTGCTCGGTGTCAGGATAATGTGTTGTATCATGTCACGTTTCCGTCGTCATACTGCAATGTACATTTATAAATGTTGCAATAATCGGCATTCGTTTTAATATTCTTGGATTTATAACATGTGCATATGGAATAGTAGTCTGAATAGGCATTTTCTCTCTTGCTGAAAGCAACAATTCAATTTAAACAACAAGAAATACATTGTTCTTAAGATACTTTGTTCGGCAATATATTTTACTAGTAGCAGACCAATTTATCAGATTCAAAAATTGAAAATCGAATTTAAAATAAAAGTGAACGTTCTGGGGCTAAATTAAAGAAAGAGTTTGGTAGTTAGCCATAAATCGGATTCCAATCAGAAAAAAAGAAAGAAATAAATGTCCTGTCTTAAAGAAATAAAACGCAAACACGCAAACAATTTTGCAAGGAAGCCCGACGATTTGTTTTTAAATTAAACAATAGAGAGTTTCATTAAGAGAAAATTCACCTTTTTCACATTCTGTTTGCATTGAAATTAATTAAAACAGACTAAATTAAAACACGTTTTAGTTTGTGGTTAAGAGAAATTGAGCAGTCACAGTTGGCGGGAAGAAAGTGATACGTGTGTCACTATTTTCGAAGCGTTCCTTATATAAAAATAGATCGCAAAAAGATAAATTAAAGTGCATTAGAGGATCTATTCATATCTTGCCAGGCCAACATTTCAGGAAGCATATCAAATTGAGATTTTGCTCAAAATTTTAAGGATCTAATATTTTTTCATCCATTATATAATATGTATTATATCAGCACATTTTTAGAGGAAAGGATGTTATATGTTTCAAATTGTCATAATGGTGGTCATGCATACTTTGAGATTTTTAGTTGAGGAAAATCTCGATTTGAAATGTTTTGTTGAAAGCAACTATTTGTCTTGTTATAAATTTGCTGATACGCGCATGCGGTATATATTTTTTTCGCCAGAGAAACTAAAAATATTTTCAGGTGTTATTTTTCAGTTCGCACTACTGACCTCTATATTATTTTCAATTATTGAATTGGTGAATCTCAATAAGTAAGTGAAGGTGTCTATCAGCTAAAACCAGAAACAATTAACAGACAAAACCCGATACTTGAGTTATTATCTGTATTGAAATTAATTACAAAAGTTTTATTTGTCTGAGGTACAAATGGTGTGCTGTTTCAACACCACAGATATTTGAGGCAATCACTATTACAGCGGAGTTTCCAATGTGTCATTTGTTTGTTACCATTCCTAAGTGGTATTTGCTTTTTCTCGACAAGAAAACCAACTCTGAAATTAAGACTGCAAATATGAATACAATTCTGATACCGATCGATATTACGCTATTGTCGAAATCATCGAAATTAATATAATACAAGACACTGCTTCGCTTTGATGCTATTTTTTTCTAACGTCCCCATAGGCGTATTCTACCGTTTACCATCGCAATGTTTCATATTTCGGATACTCCCAATCCTCGGATATATGCTGTCAAAGTCAGTACAAGTACGTATAACGGGTTGTTTCGCCAGTAAAGATTGTCTGTTTGTGTTTTTCACATTTCATTTTTAGACAGGTCATTAATTTGAAATGAAATAAGTGTGCTTCACAGATTCTAAACTTTGCGGTCTTGTTCAGCATTAGACACTATACATACCTCTCAGTAGCTTCTTAATAAACATGGTGATCAATACATTTTTTTAATTTATAATTTTCATTGTTTTGAGAAAACAACCATTACATAATATTTCAAGAAAAATGAAAAATAAAGCTATTGAAGTTTTTTGGAAAAAATGATAGAAAAATGAAAATGATTTTTTTTCTCTCCTTTTTCAATATATTCTATTTTATCAATTCTGTAAAAGATAAGTAACAGAGGAAATTCAAATTATTCGTTCCGATAAGTAAAGCTTTCATAACTTACGAAAATTATTGTTTGAAATAAAAAATGAGCCCAGACTTGTTCACAGGACAGGTAAAATTTTGAAGATTTTTTTAATCTTTTTACATTGGGCTTTCTCTTTCAAACAGTGTAAAAGGAATGACGAACTATCTCATTTAAATTACAAAAGATTGATTAAGAACAGCAATACTTTGGCTAAGAGAATGAAATGTGATTTTCGGCGCAAAGCCTTTTCCAATACAAGACGCAAAGCTAGAAATCAATTAAAAAGTGATAATGTAATATGTATGTTTTTCTTTATTTTTTTTCGATATTTTAATATAGGGAAAAGAAAAACAAAATGATATTGTACATAACTTTCCTCATACATATATTATATATTGGGCTGAAATAAACTTAAAGTATTATTTTAAACCTTTTGACAATTTGTAAATCACGATATTATTAATCTAAATGCATTTTTAAGCGTTATGATATCAAACAGAAATAATAAAATAACAACTACTGTATTCACGAAGAGTTATTATTATATATTTCTTTAACAATTTTTCATGACATTATGATTCTTTTAGAATGGGCGTCTTCAGTTTTTTAAGAGCGGTAGTAGGTCAATCATATAAGTTATGTTAATAAATAATTAAATTCACTCTAACTCAATATTTCAACAAACGTATGCCTTTCTCAAGAAAAAAAAAAGAATTTTTAGCAAGTTCTATATTATAGATGATTGAATAGTCGCCATATTGTTATTGCTATCATGTTATGTTATGTTATTTTTAGATCTTTTATGCTTTCTAAGATTTTATATAATGTGAACTTTTAAGAACCGTTTCGCCAAGTGTATATTGAATATGGATATTTTCTATTTGCTTGGTTAGTCCTAACGGAAGTACTCAATCAATTGGGAAATATGCCTTTTTGTGGTATCACGCCGAAGGCAAGTTGTACCACTATGCTAATTCAATTCTTTTGTTATTTTGCCTCATACAAGTTCCTTATGTTTTCATTGGTCGTATCGTTGTCTTGAGGGGACCCCCTATAGTTCTATGAAGGATCAGCAGAATTGTTTTATTGTCAGCATAGCTTAATACATCTTTAAAATGAAGAAAATAACAAATAAATGACAAGGGAGAGGGGTTGATACAAAAATCAGTTACTGGGTTAGGTACTGACTCTATTGTACCAAATCCAGTATTTAATGATATCAAGCCAAATTGATTGGACTCATAACCGCTCAGCGCCAATCAAGGGAGCTATACCGGAGGCATATCGCAAACAAGGATTGGACCAACAACCACCTTGTCAGGCATGCAGCCACTCGGACATAAAGACCGCTATGTATGTATGTTCCTTTACTATCCAAACACTTAAAAACTTTACGAAGTACGTAATATTAAAGTTAACTCAAGAATTGTCTTATTCAGAAGTTACCAACGTTTGAAATTAGCGTAGAACATGTTACTCATAAGATTACATGGTTGCTTCCGTCCAGTCTTACTAAGCATTTAAAACTTACAGGATTATTTAATGTATCATTTCATGTTTCAGAACAATTGTGAGTTGAGAGGACAATTGCGAGTTGAGAGACAAATGCCTTTGTCATAACAATTTGAAATTGGATATGATTACAGCATTAGGCGAGAGTATTACTGATACAATAGATTTGCACTTCTGCAAAGAAGTGTATTTGATCACGTGTTATTATTTCCAGCTGCAAATGAGCACATTGATTAGTTTGCTTCACGCTAACAATATGCTGTATAGCTTACACTCAATGGTTCTTAGATAAACCAAGGGTACTGAAAGCATGATGTTGCAACCGAATTATAACAATTAACAAGATGCTGAAATATGAAATAAACAAAACATCGAAAAGCATGAATGTCTAGGAAAAATGAATAGCTAATTGATTTTTGGAAATGGAATAATATAGCCTCCCATCAATTCCATTTGAGCCCAATTTCTTGACAAACACAAATATCATATGAAAGGAACATACATGCGTTTAGTGGCAATAAAAGTTATTCTAATAGCATTTTTTTTCTTTTAAATTATCTTAATGCTTTCAATGCGTTTTCTCGCTTATTCAACATCCTTTTAATCGACGTTAAAACTCTAAGGTGTGAAGGTTTCAATCATTTGAGATAATACTGCCAGATTGCAGTTTCGTATGGTCAAATACAAAGGATAAATGACGTAGATTCTTTCCTGCCGTATGATATATGCACGATAAGAAAATGTAATTTAAAATAAAATCACAATCAATCACAGTTGGTAGTATAATGATTATATTCTGTGGCATAAAATAATAAAAAGGAGCCGGCACGACTCCGTTTGAAGATCACGTTCATGATTCCTAATGAATACGTACTCTTATCCTACTTTTTAGAATGTGTGTTTGTTATAAAAAATCTACACATCATACATTTTATTATGGAACGTATATTTACAGGATAGTTTAAAAATATTCAAATATAGTATACATGTATATTGACTAAACAAACTTTTTTAGACTTCTTCGTACTTGAAATTACTTTTTCCAAAATCCAGCATATCGTATAACATTCTATATACAAATGCTATATAAGTATTCCTCTCCGATATACTGTTCATTTATTGTTGTTGTTTTTTTGCGGCTGCTTTTTATGCGTCGTAAAGTTAAACTCAATAACACTTATCTAAACAGCTTAAGGTGAACTACAGAATGGTTCCCCGACCTACTGTCACCTATGATGTGGATAAGAAAAAATAAAAAATAAAAAATATTTATCAGTTTGGTGAAAGTAGCATTTGAGATTTTATACGACTGTTCCTTGAAAGATCTTCTGAATTTATACGTTGGTTTCGGTTGGATCCAAAGTTTCGTCTATCTTGACTTTGGACGTCACATATGTGTCCACCCAATAAATAGTATCTAATGCTGATACAACCCAAGTAATTAGGCGATGTTTCATATATGAGAATGCGAACATGCTCTTTAATTTGAATATTCATATTTGTAACAAATAAATATATATATCTCACCAGAGCACCGGTAAAACAGAAAATATGCACGAATCGGGCAAGTTTCTCATTTTTTCAACAATTTCATGACAAACTTACACTACTACTAGTGTAAATCTCTGTAATCGAAAGTATCTAGGAATAGTAACCTTTAATACCTTTTCTTAACTGTTGTATCGAATAGGGTCGTTTTCGTTAGAATTAAGCCTCAGTGTGTACGTTTGCATGCCGTGTTTGGAAAATATTGTTTGAATGTTCTCAAAAGTAAAACGTTCCGAGAGACAATGTATATATCTTTGGAAAGCTTGTGAACTGGTGCGTTCGCTAGGCTAGACCTGAAATTAAGGAACATTATAATATTGTTGAAATAGGAGAAAAATTATCCGATTAGTGCATATTTTCTGGTTTTCCGGTGTGTACGTCCTGAAGGTGAGCAATATTGATCACCCTGTGTCCGTCGTCCGTCGCCGTGTGTCAATAATCTTTTTGACAGAACCCATTGGGTAGAAACTGATGTGACATTGTACAAATGATTCTTGAATGGCTCTTCAAAAAATTCCTAAAATAAACATAATCCATGGTGAACTATTGTTGCAATGGCAACCAACATACTATCACAAAAAAAACAACAACAACAAAAACTGAAAAAGATATCTTTTACAGCAATATCATAAAATACACATGACAAAACTGTCAAACCAATTCTTTCAAATCATAGAGACTCAAAGAGATGTATTGTTTATTTTGGCTTCTGAACAATTCATATAAAGCTTTCAGATTGACTTTATATTAAGTACTTTAAAGAAATATTATCAAATCTTTCTTATTGTATGAATAATTTAAGTGTTAAAGTAAAATAAATGTGAGAGCAGTAGGGGATTGGTAATATAATTGGTAGAAGTATGCCCACATGACATTGAACTTAGTACTTTTACAGGTAACGTTTTACATATTCATAGAAAATTCAAACAGGAAGTTCTTTGCCAAAGTTAAAGTCTTTCGCTTCGACACTTTACTTTTCCATTTTTATATGCGCTGAAAAATAGCTGTACAATAATTAAGATAGCAGATTGTTTGTGTACTTACTTACATTTAAGCGCTGAGAGATTGTCAGCATAATGAACATGATGAAATAACTATACCAGTCATTCTTATTCCATCGCTTAAGCAGGGTTGAATTCGATGGCGGCCAATGTTATGTACCGCCAAAACCGCTCTCCTGCATCTCTAGGTACTGTAAGTAAGTCAGTTAAACTCACTCTTTCTGTCACAATAACCCCATCGGCAGTTCCTTAGTGCCTTGAGCGTTTGGATGTGTTTCAAAATGAATGTTCCATTCATAAATTTCATATATAAGGAGGTCGTGTCATTTTTAGTATTAGAGAATCTTATATATTCCATCTCATTACGTTGATGCGCTACTGAGCACGGAGTGATACAGTGGTGCAGTAAGTCAACTGCAGTAATACTGCAAATCAACTAAGCCTGCTTTAGTTTTACCACTTCGTTCAACACTTAACTCCTGTTTTCAATCCCAATAAAAGTTGTTCTGCAAAACTGTCGGAACGAAAGTCAAGCATGATGAATAAAATATTATGCTGGTACTGGGAGAAGAGGACTTTATCAATGAAACAGCTTGAAGATGCTATGACAAATGGAATGTCAATTTGGACAGCATCATGGATAATTGCACGGTAAATGATCATGACAGATTTTATTTTCAACGAGATGGGCAGAAACCCATGTGGCTTCAATTCAGCTTAACATGGTAATATAGAGAAAATTACATGCTACACAAACATACATTTCGAACAATGTAAACAAATAAAAAAGCAAATATAGCAAGCTTCAGGAACCAGCTAATACATTAAAGAAAGATACAAAGTAAAACTTTCAACACACGTATATACCACTGTTCAATGAAAAGTATTAGTTTTGATCGATTATATACATACAACTTCATACGATATGATTCTTTTCAGTTGCACTTATGAAAAATATTAATTAGTGATACATATACAAAACCTGAAAACGGATACAGAGAAATGAAAATTATATAAACATATGCACACACATATATGCATAACATTGTAAGCCAGCTAATTATGAAAAACAGGATACATTTTATTTATTTTAGTATATAAGTATTGCTTTTTATAGAACAGAACAGAACAGAACAGATTTTTTTTTGACTTGTGCATACAGCATCTCATCTAAAATACAATTCGTTGCAAACATATATACATGGTCACATAAAACAAAGCAAAACAAAAAGTGAATTAATAGAATCACAAAAATGTACAAATAAATAAATAAATAAATAAATAAATAAGAAAGTCAGCAAAATTATATATGGAGAATGTGTAAATTGATTATTTAAAGGTAGCCTTACGTGCATTGGAATAATATTTATATGCGGGATAATTTATTTGAAACATAGAACCCTATAATAAAATGTGGAGAATAATTTAACTAACAAATAAGTGAACAAATATATATATCATATCTAAACATTTGTGTTGAATTGTAATAATGCTTGTTTACGTCTTTCACTTGCATACTTAAGAAATCTACAGACATTAATAAGTATTGATTTTACATTACAACATAATAATTCAATAAGTTTATACATACTTGGCTTTTTATAATAATAGTTAATATATTTAGTTCGTATATCAGAAAGAAAACTACATTTTAGAACAAAATGATATTCATCTTCAATTTCTTAAGAATTACAAAGTAAACACAGTCTTTCACGAAGAGTTATTATTATATATTTCTTTAACAATTTTTCATGACATTATGATTCTTTTAGAATGGGCGTCTTCAGTTTTTTAAGAGCGGTAGTAGGTCAATCATATAAGTTATGTTAATAAATAATTAAATTCACTCTAACTCAATATTTCAACAAACGTATGCCTTTCTCAAGAAAAAAAAAAGAATTTTTAGCAAGTTCTATATTATAGATGATTGAATAGTCGCCATATTGTTATTGCTATCATGTTATGTTATGTTATTTTTAGATCTTTTATGCTTTCTAAGATTTTATATAATGTGAACTTTTAAGAACCGTTTCGCCAAGTGTATATTGAATATGGATATTTTCTATTTGCTTGGTTAGTCCTAACGGAAGTACTCAATCAATTGGGAAATATGCCTTTTTGTGGTATCACGCCGAAGGCAAGTTGTACCACTATGCTAATTCAATTCTTTTGTTATTTTGCCTCATACAAGTTCCTTATGTTTTCATTGGTCGTATCGTTGTCTTGAGGGGACCCCCTATAGTTCTATGAAGGATCAGCAGAATTTTTTTATTGTCAGCATAGCTTAATACATCTTTAAAATGAAGAAAATAACAAATAAATGACAAGGGAGAGGGGTTGATACAAAAATCAGTTACTGGGTTAGGTACTGACTCTATTGTACCAAATCCAGTATTTAATGATATCAAGCCAAATTGATTGGACTCATAACCGCTCAGCGCCAATCAAGGGAGCTATACCGGAGGCATATCGCAAACAAGGATTGGACCAACAACCACCTTGTCAGGCATGCAGCCACTCGGACATAAAGACCGCTATGTATGTATGTTCCTTTACTATCCAAACACTTAAAAACTTTACGAAGTACGTAATATTAAAGTTAACTCAAGAATTGTCTTATTCAGAAGTTACCAACGTTTGAAATTAGCGTAGAACATGTTACTCATAAGATTACATGGTTGCTTCCGTCCAGTCTTACTAAGCATTTAAAACTTACAGGATTATTTAATGTATCATTTCATGTTTCAGAACAATTGTGAGTTGAGAGGACAATTGCGAGTTGAGAGACAAATGCCTTTGTCATAACAATTTGAAATTGGATATGATTACAGCATTAGGCGAGAGTATTACTGATACAATAGATTTGCACTTCTGCAAAGAAGTGTATTTGATCACGTGTTATTATTTCCAGCTGCAAATGAGCACATTGATTAGTTTGCTTCACGCTAACAATATGCTGTATAGCTTACACTCAATGGTTCTTAGATAAACCAAGGGTACTGAAAGCATGATGTTGCAACCGAATTATAACAATTAACAAGATGCTGAAATATGAAATAAACAAAACATCGAAAAGCATGAATGTCTAGGAAAAATGAATAGCTAATTGATTTTTGGAAATGGAATAATATAGCCTCCCATCAATTCCATTTGAGCCCAATTTCTTGACAAACACAAATATCATATGAAAGGAACATACATGCGTTTAGTGGCAATAAAAGTTATTCTAATAGCATTTTTTTTCTTTTAAATTATCTTAATGCTTTCAATGCGTTTTCTCGCTTATTCAACATCCTTTTAATCGACGTTAAAACTCTAAGGTGTGAAGGTTTCAATCATTTGAGATAATACTGCCAGATTGCAGTTTCGTATGGTCAAATACAAAGGATAAATGACGTAGATTCTTTCCTGCCGTATGATATATGCACGATAAGAAAATGTAATTTAAAATAAAATCACAATCAATCACAGTTGGTAGTATAATGATTATATTCTGTGGCATAAAATAATAAAAAGGAGCCGGCACGACTCCGTTTGAAGATCACGTTCATGATTCCTAATGAATACGTACTCTTATCCTACTTTTTAGAATGTGTGTTTGTTATAAAAAATCTACACATCATACATTTTATTATGGAACGTATATTTACAGGATAGTTTAAAAATATTCAAATATAGTATACATGTATATTGACTAAACAAACTTTTTTAGACTTCTTCGTACTTGAAATTACTTTTTCCAAAATCCAGCATATCGTATAACATTCTATATACAAATGCTATATAAGTATTCCTCTCCGATATACTGTTCATTTATTGTTGTTGTTTTTTTGCGGCTGTTTTTAAAATAATCTACACGTCTTACATTTTATTGAGA
>CM037787.1:31811988-31861988 GCA_021229015.1 Solen grandis | reverse complement strand
TTATTTTTGCTTCAGCGGGTTACGATTGATTTTAATTTTTTTTTTTCTTAATTTCAAATATTTTAGGTAGAATGTTGATAGAAAATTCAAATTTTAATATACATGCCTTAAGGAAAAATGTTAAAATATTTATGTGAATTTGGCCAAAAAATTCAATAAAAGGGCAGCTTTAGTTTAAAAAAAGAAAAACCAAACATGCCGAGGCATATATCTTTTACCTTTTCAGAAAGGTTTTATGTCAGTGGATTGAATATGAAAAAAGTAAATCTCTTCATTGATACTTTTCCTTACGAAGAAAGTTTATTAAATTTTATAGCATTGTGGAATATTTGTATACCCAAATCAGTACTAATAATAACATCTCGTTTCAATGCCATGTGTATTGTGTCCCCATGTGTAGCCATGATACGACCTGGTATATACTTTATTTGAATGCAATGGAAATATTTGTAAGAATTAAATAATTCATTTTCCATGTTTTAATGCCTGTTGTGTACAAGGAACTTTTTCGGTATTAAATGACCCTTTGTATATAGATGCAGTTTCTGCCTTTTTATGAACCTTTGAGGGGAACACAAAGTGCATTAAATCCTCGGGGATTTATACCAGAATTATGTTCCGCAATTTTCTTTTCTTATTATCATAGTTCAATATCTTTTAATTAATATTTCTCCAATACCGTTACGTAAGTATTACTTTATCGATATTAAAACACCATGAAGTAAAATAGTTTGAAGAAGCTTCACCAAAGATTTAGAATAATGGTAAATTTGATATATCATTTAATGCAGATATAGACGAGTGTGCCGGTATGACGGACAATTGTGACAACAACGCCATCTGCCAGAACGTAAATGGGTCTTTCACCTGCAGCTGTAAAGAGGGCTGGACTGGCAGCGGGGTCGTTTGCACCGGTATAGATTTTTTTTCTCTGTAATTCTATCTCCCGCTCTGTCACCCTCTTAATATGATCTCTCTCAATCTGTTGTTATTTGTTTGTTAATCTCCTTCTACAGTAACATTATCAAGACATATCTTTTAAAAGGGCTAGGGGCTTTGATGCGGACTTAAGTAATGGAGAAAGTAGTACAAGTTAAGAAGAATAGATAAAAACTCGGTATGAAAGCCTCCCCTCATACGCAATCGGCGAACCAAACATCATTGAAATAAAGTGCACCGTCTTTCCGTGAAACAGATTATACAACCAAAAGTATTAAAACGTTCGGCCCGAAACAAGTCTCAGTGTGCACCAAAGAAAAGTGTTTTGATAAAATGATTTTATATTTATCAAAGAAACTGTAATTCAGTCAGAATACTTTATCAAAATTTCGTGAATACGAAGTATGTTTCAGCAAGTTGTCATCTCAACAAACAATGTTGCGTAACTTTTTTCGTGAGTATAGGAATATATACGAATACAAATGGTTAAAATACTGATTCGGCACTACCTTACGTCATCATCCCTGAGTAGGTAAAAATTGAGTTTAGACAGCTACGCCGAAAAAAAGTAGTTCCGTAGAAAAGTGACCATAGGAATACAGTAAATCCTCGCTATATAGACTACCTTCGATCCCAGTAAAAACTGGTTTATAAATAGTGAGGTGGTCTTAACAGTTAATTTTACCAATATAGTTAGAACAGTATATCAGTTATTTTGTACAAAGATGAATGGTCTTAATTCCGAGGTGATCTTAATTCCGAGCTGATCTTAAAGCGAAGTTTTATTGTATTTGAATGCCCCCGAGATCTGTGCTCAGGGGCATATTGTTTTTGCCCTGTTCTTGGAACTTCATATATGAACAGAATGCGACAAAGAGAATTGCACTGACTTAGAACCGTGCCCCGTTTTCTCGAAAATACGATCTCATGCTCAAATTTAAGTATCATACTCAAATCTCTTTTGAAACTCATGTGCATTGTTTGAATATAAGTATGAAAATCATACTTAAGTACCACTTTTATTTTTGAGAACACGGGGCCATTATTCTACCTGACCTAATCTCTTAATTATCTCGATTTGATATTTATTTTTCATTTTATGTCGAGAGCATACCTCATAAATTGACTTGAAACTTAGGATATAAACAGATGGTGAGACTAGGAAGTGCTGCAAGCAAAAATCATAACTCAACTTGGACCAAGTTTTGAATGATCTCCCTTTATTTAATTTTACAATGGATTTGTCCAGAGAATATTTTATTTACTATATACTTGAAAACTATACAATGTATGGACTTGAAACTTCATATATTAGTAGATGACAACTAGGAAAAGTACAGTGACCAAGAACCACAACACTACCATGTCTGTTTAAGTTATCTCCCTTTGATTTTCTTTTTTTTTGTTAGGAGTAAAACTAATAAACAACAAAAAAAAGGTATGAACTTGAAACTTAATATATAAATAGATTGTGAGTAGCAGAAGTATAATGATTACGAAACAGAATCTGTCTGGTTCTTTTTTAAATTATCTTCCTTTAGATTTTTTTTGTCTTGAGCATTACTTCATTACTATATTAAGTCTATATATTTGACATACTAACTCAACTTATAAATGGCTTTCAAATGGTATCAATCATTTGTCACCTGACCTGTTCAGACTGTTCAGACACATCTTGTTCAAATTCAAAATGACCATTAAAATAACCTCATAACTCTCAGGAATTGTTATGTTATTTCCAAAACATTACACTTCAATCTGATTATCTATGAGATCAATTCAATCATTAAGTCAAAGAATCGGAGTTCTCTTTGGTATATACTTTATAAGATCATATTGAGTCTACTCTATATTTCATCAAGGCACGCTAAGATGCCTTACTAGATATATCCGAGATAGCTATACATTATTCCAACCAGGTAGTCATCTGCCACGTTAACACATTATTTATTTGACCTACCGGTACTATCTTAATGGAAACCAACCTGAATTTTGCAATTCATGATAACCGAAAGAAGACCCAAATTACTTCCCTTGTGATTCTGTAATTACTTGCATGATGAATAAGATACGTGAAATAGCCTAACAGGTATCTAATAATATGTAAAAAGGTAAAAGGAAAGATTGTTTATTCAAATAATTTGTTTAAAAAAATTAAGTGTTTATTTTTTTCTCTCCAAATCACGGGTCATACTTCCACATTAATATCTGGTTGAATACTGATAAAATACACTTTGATTTACAGGTCTTATTTTTTTTTATTACTTTTCAGTATAACCCAGTGGGTTTTACAGAAGTTTGTAGCAGATGTTACATGTCCTTGATCTAGTTTACATGGGAATGGGTTTCGCCGTTGTGAGTCAAACTCAAAACAAGACTATTCATTTTCATCAATGATGTAATTATCTCGAGAATACTCATAAATATACAGGCATTCACAGGCCTCACATCCTTCAAGTAAAACAATACAATATTAAATATCAAGAATGGATTCAGACCAATTATAATATCTTCAATAAATAATAATTAGTCAATGATATTAAACAATTCTGGTGGTCAATACAAATACAAATCTGAGAATGATAAAAAAGGAAGAAAACAATAACAATCATATACAAGCACATAACACGAAAATACAAACAGTACAGACAATACTCCACAAAACATTACACATCTCTTACCAGTTTGTGGAACTAAATATTTTCCTTCAATCGTCTAAGCAACTCACTCACGGATCTCTCATTGTTACTGTGATGAAAGGAGTGAACATTCACACGAGATGATGTGATGATAATCATTACATTCATTCAATGCATTCAATTTGTTAAACCCGATATACCAGAATAAACTCTAGAAAACTACCATTTTCGAAGTCGCGAAAACTGGTTACGTTAATTTAAAGATTTAAGTAAATAACCATAATGGTATCATTTGAATAAAAACAGTTAATGTCACATCAAATAGTTACAAAGACAACTTTTTCAAGATACAAACCAACCAACGAATGGACAACCGTCCGTCCTTTCAGAATTCAAAATCCTTTCTGACGCCTTCAAATAGGCCGGGCCTGAATCACGTGAGCACGTGACAAGCTAAAATACCCGCAAGAACAAAAAGAACCGAAAAGGAAGGAAAGGATAAAACAGTAAGGTTAAATTGCACCAAATTACACACAGATACATCAGTATATTTAAATATCAAATGAATCATCATATTTCCATATGAATGGCATATCTATGTTTTATCAAAGCCAGAGATGATGTGTTGTGATAAACGGTTTATTACTATCGTAGGTTGGGTTTAAAATTTGCTCGAGTGATTTTCCGTATATATCTGTGTATCACGAATGCTGATAGCACTGTTCGGATCAATCTTACGATTTTAATTATCCTTTTATCATATACCTACTTTTCACTTCAAATAATATAAACATATAAATTCTAAACTTCGCATTTATTCTCAAACAAATCTTCATTTTTTACTTTGAAACAACAAAAAACAAAGGAACTATTTTTTTTATCAAGGTTACAGTACATAAAGTAATTCGGTCGTGTTCTACACAGTGCGTAATAATATGCAGTACAGAAACGGCTTTCGCGTTCAGATCAGTTCAGCATAGTTGGATCATCCACATTGTGTAGTGACGTCATATGAAAGTAGTTCCATTTTATGCACATAGAAATATGTTTCCACAAGGTAGAGACATGATACAGGTTTAGAAAACGTTGGGATCTTAATACAAGTTTCTGTATTTTGGCTGTAGGAAAAAAGATTGATAATGCGTAGTTACATAAAAAGGTATATAATAAATAATGTTATTGTGGGAAACTTGTGGTGGGATGATACATTAAGAGTCGGGTCAGTTTTTAACGTATAATGATTATCCATCAAAGTGTCAGATCTTTTTTCAATGTGGTCATATTTTAATGATTATCTGTCAAGGTGTGGTTTTCCCCTCAGCAGAATTTTACCTTTCTTTATATCTTCATGTTCGGTGATCATAGAAATAATAATAACAACAACACTTATAAAGCTGAAATTGTTGTATGCGTTATGGATACGTCTTTCTTTATATGTGCGGTCTCATGGGATTGTTTGTTTGTTTTGTTGGGTGTAACGTCCTACCGAGAGTATTTCAGTTATTTGGAGACGATGTCTGCTTGAGACAGATAAAGTGCGGTTTCATTGGAAAGCGATAAATATGTTTATTAATGATTGATAATCATATTTTCTTTTACTGTAGAAAATACAATGTTACCGTGTCTATTGTGGTAATCGTTTCCCGGCATGCCTATTTCAAAGTGATGTTAAACTGATTGAGTCGGGTTCAGGAATAATATTAAATGACGTCAGATCGATAAAAATGACGCCACGTCGTGTTATTAGATGCAATGGATGCTTGCATCTGCACTTGAAGGATCATGATTTTGATATAATGATGAATGGATTATCCTAATGACTATGACTTCTTTCTTTTTTACAGATATCAACGAATGCCTGAGCAGCCCATGTCTTTCAAACCTGCAATGTTTCAATGAGGAGCCAGGCTACCTGTGTTGTTAAGTAACCATTCATCCAGACTGTGTTGCCAAAGAGTCACCATCGTCTGACGACAAAAAGTGTGATATGTGGACATATTTTGATTCTTGAGAACTCATTAGATATATTCAAAAATATAAATCACTGAGTTTTAAACAACAAATTGTTTTGTTATTTGCATAATTTATATCGTCTTTTGGAGAGTGTACAGTTAAGGAACAAAAGTATACATATAAAGAACAACTTAGAATTGATCAAAAATCTTATGAATATTTAATATATGGACATACGTGTTTATATCTTTAATGTTTACGGATTTTTTATCTTTTTTTTTTAATTCACACTTTGTATGTTAAACGGTAATAAATGTTAATATTATAAAACTGTTTTTTGTTTAGAATTTTCAATATCTTTTTTAAAATTACGACTGCACACCTTGAAACTACCTATATCATTTTATTAGTATCTTAACCGTAGGATCTGATGACATCTCATTAAATGTCGACTAAAATTGACCTTTGATTAGCCAAAAAAATCGCCAGCTTCAAATTTAATTGCTTGGGTATAACTTTCTGAACGGCAGCGAATGGAAATTTTAATTTAGTGGATATCACCAATGTATTCAGATTTTCAAAATGCAATTATGTCGAGGTGGTTCGCTCCCCTTGTCATGAGAGGAAGCTTGCAATGGATCGGTTGGTCTGCTCAGGTGCCTCTGTACACTCGGGGTATAATCCTGTCGACCTCACATTTAATACAAATACTGATCTCTTAATATATGCTCCAGCATTTTGTTATTTATCACCTTGCATTCAATGAACACGTTGATTACAAGAAAAAAAATGGTGGATGGGTATTATCGGAGCTGTGGTGTATTTCTGTGGCTTTTGTAATGTGGACGTGCCTATTTCTAATCCAGCAATATTTATATTGCTTTTATAACATAAAAGCCTGAACCTGGACTAATTCCTACTGTAAGTATATTCTAAGCAACTAGCCAATTATTAGTGGAGGAAGAAGAGGCATACTCATCTTCCTATAAATTTTAGTAAACACTTATTGCAAAATGTTTTCATAATTTTCCAGGCATTCCATATCTATAAAGTACTCATGTAACTACCTTTCTAGAACAAGGCTCTCCACGCTTTCAATGGTACAGGCTATATAAAAATAATAAATTAACCGGATTATATTTTTTTTTTTTTGATTGTGTTTACTTTATCTTAAACATTAAAAAAAATCCGTTTAAAGAAAATAAACAATATCTATGACATTAATAAAAATAATCGTTGAATCTATCAACACTATAAAAATTATCAGCTAATTCTACCTAAAGGCAGGCCTATATTTTTTCAATATGATAAATTTGGATATATTATATAGATTTAACGCGAGTTTAATTGCAGAACAGTGTTGTGCGTTTCTCCGTACACATTCTTGCTGTGTTTCTCTCCCTGCTAATAATAATAACATTTTAGTATTGGAACACAGGTTCCAAAACAGATTACCCCACATTATTATTTGAACTTTTTGTATTATCAGTTATACCTACTAAATCTTCGATTTAGTTCTGTTGTATTTATGAGAGATGAATATGTGTACCCAAAGCAACCTAAATCCGCTGATACTATGATAAGTTATTGATAGGACAAGGTATTTTTGAGATATTTTTAGTAAAAAGGGGCTATAATTCTGTCCAAAATTTACAGAATTTGCCCAAAGTCATACGCAGCCTTCTTTTTTACAGAACATGATATCGAAATCCTTGAGCCTATGCCAAGTTTTTGATCGGAAAAGTTGACTGTGTCCAAAAAATAAAATTATGAATTTGAATCAAAGTCGAGCTTGGCCATTATTTCAGTGTGATGTACATATGCGAATCAATTGAGCCTATATTGAATTATCGATCGGGCAAGGTATTTTTGGCAAAATCTAAGTTGAAAAGGTTCAATAACTGTGTCAAATATGAAGAACTATTATTCTTAATAGTATTGTTTGTTTGTTTGTCGGCTTTAACGTTACACCGACAGTATTTCAATCATTTGGAGACGACGTCTACTTGAGACATGTATAGTGCTGCCAAACTGCATGTAGACATGTGGCATGATACCACACCCAGTCACATTATCTTGACACCTGGCCAACCAGTCCTGCAACAACATTCATATGCTGAGCGCCAAGTAAGGGAGCTATACCAGTACCATTTTTGACGACTTTGGTATGTCGCGGCCGGAGATCAAACCCAAGACCTCCCGCTCCCGAAGCGGACGCTCTAACCATTCGGCAAATGGGGACGGTATTCCCTATAGACCTGCTCTGTATTCATAACATATATCATCAGCATATCGGCCGTGGTTGCTGTTAAATGGAGTGCAAAAAACTATGTCGACGTAAATTCTTTGTTGCAAAAGCGCAATAACTGCGTCAAAAGTGAAATGTGAGGTTTTACTCTCTCTTAAATGTGACTGATCTACTAGCCCAGCTCTACATTTCAATCAAATATCTTCAGAATATCTGCAATTGAAAATGCCGACCCTAGGGTCGACGTAGATTAGTCGGACGAAAGGACACACGGACGGGTGGAAGTCTGGATGCCTATGTTGCACTTGCTTGCTTAAAGAGATGTGTCAATGAGTGTTTACCTTTTAACACTCTAACACCCCCCCCCCCCACCCCCTTTATATAACAAAAAAGAAATCAATTAAAGTAAAGAACATTCCAGTAAAATCTACAACAGTACAGACACCCTGGAATTTTCTGCTTCAGTCTCCATTGTCACCAATTCTAAAAATTTTATACATTGTACCAGATCTTTTCCAAATTTTCTATATTTTTCAAAAGATTTCCTGATATTTCCAATATATTTATAACAATATGTCATTATACTGCAAATCATGACGACTACCTATCTAACTATTTAAACAAAACACGTTTACAGGCATAATGCTAAATACGAAGAAGGTGTTTGCTGATTACACAATTATTTCAAACAGGGTATCATAGATATGTACAAACAATCATGGTTTGCTACTTTGCTAGCATTAGAAATTCAAATAAAGTGTCACCATGAAATAATTGAGAGACAGATGATCTAAGGATGAACATGATGCATGTTTTATATATATATATATATATATATATATATATATATATATATATATTCATCTGTAATTTAACGGAAAAAGAAAAAAATGGTTAAGACTTATTTTACGTCGATTCGGAAACAAGTTATACTAATCCCTCTCAACGATTCCTGGTATGAACAAGTACTTTGCACCGGGGAAGATCATTATAAAACTTTGCCAAAAACTGGGTTCGAATCCGCAACCTTCAGGTCCGACGTTGCCACTTGACAACGGCACGAGGTCCAAAAATCGATAACCCGAACCTTGAAGGTCATTTGAGGCTAATTCCAAGTTTCAAATTTCAGAAACTGAGAAAGAACCGGTATTCGCGGTTAATTGAGCCTTGAGAAATCCGAACATATCATTTTCCCTCAATAGCATGGGAGTTTTTTTTTTGTAATTTTTCTGAAAAACGACCATACTTTAAAAATATCTAAAATATGCATTACAGCCACAGTTCATCAATAAGATAAAATAATAAATTTAAATGCCAGTGTTACATAGTTCCCTAAATATATACAATAAGCATTATCTGGGACTTTATCACGTTACCGCAGAAAATATTATATATCCGGTAAAGTACCAGTGTAGTCAGCGAGAAACTCGAAATCAGATATCAAATATTGTTTATATTGTTTTTTAGTCATCACGGACCTTCCCGATATCTACAAATGAATTCAAATTGTCTTACAACCTATCCAATAGCTACACTTGCATCACAGATAGTCAAAGATTAACTTGGTTTACACGAACTATGTTTGTGATATAGTTTGTGAGCAGTTGATCTTACCAAAAATAGATGGGGCTTAAATCTTCAATACTTAAAACTCGGTAAGTGCATTCTGGATGATAACCTTTGCAGTTAACAACATGCTAGAGAATCGCTTTAAAACTGAATTAATGGCCAATGGCACACATCGAGATGTTCATGTGTTACACGCTTTTGCCGTCTATCGTTAGACAGTCATCATCGCCTGTCGCCCTATGCTGCAGAATACAGTCATACCTCGTGTTAATGTCTACCAGGGAGTTAGCCAGCAAACTAAAACGAACACTCATATCATCTGGGACTGAGTCTGGGGCGTAAAAACTGAGATCACATGATAGCGTTCGTAGACGCGAGACGTATCTCGAACTGCACGTGTTACACGACTTCCGGCCTTTACCGGATGCAGCACATTGCTGACATAATACAGCAGTATCGGCACTGTGAGACCGTATACTGCGGGCACGTGAACAACTTCGCCGTGGAAGTTCAATACCAGAATCGTCACTGGACATAGACGTCTTTAAATGGAAGTATTTCTTTGAAACCCAGTTCAGGTTTTCTTGCTGGTATTGCAAACCGTCTGAAACAGCTTTTTTTAATTTTTCATACAAGCTGTTTTGCTTTCCTCTACATATTTTCTTCTTTCTAAGCCCTGCAATATTCTGCAGGTACTTGATAAGCGGATCCGCATCTGCCGTAATTGGAAAGATTGGGCCCGGAATATCATTAATTGTGAACGTATCGAGTGTGTAGGAACAGTACACGGACACCAGTTTGGAACTCAGGGCAGGGTTTCTATATATTTCCTGAACAGAAGTGATAAATTGCACATCAGCTTCAGAGGACAAAGTTGACACGTGGATATCCCCGTTTAGAACGCCGTTGATCAACCGAAAACCCCATTCCGAGTGTACCATGCAGACTGCATCCGCTCTTTCGAGGGCGCTGGTGTTGTCTGTCTGTATGGATGAAAATGAACCTGTGGATCTTGAGGCTAAATAAATGTCCCTCATAGGGTCAAGGTCACAGTCGAGTACAGCACACAGCAGCTCCGAGAATGTCATGACAACCCGTTCATGAAGGTCGTGGTCATGTGAGTACACCACACACAGCGTCTTCCGAGTTGCACCTGAAGTACCCTCTACAAGGGTAAAAGGAAACAAAAAAAGATTACACGAAAAGAGGCGAATGTAACGTAGAATTTTTTTAATCAGAGACAGCATTACATAAATTATTTTCTTTATTCATTTAAATGAAAGCAGAAAAAGATTATGTTACTCACAGACAGTTACAATTATTTTAAGGGGACACTTATCCCACCAACCAACCCCTGTTGCCCGGCAAGTGACGATTATTGGGTACACATTAATTGGTTCAACGTGAAGCATCCACCATATCAAAATACAATAATCAAGAACCAAGTTTACTGTTGATTGATTTGACTATAGCTACTTAGACTGTAGTGAATACCACAACCAAAATAAACAATATGATTTTGTAACGTACAGGCAGACTAGACAGAAACAATAACAATCGAAACGAGCGCATAGTATCAAACGTGTGTCTAAGACACTTCAAAATACAAATCTCCTTGGGACTTTCCTAGTCTATGACTCAAACTCAACTTTTGTTGAATATGTACAGAAACACTATTTAATTTGAAAGTGCTTGTTGCAACCAATGATTTAACCTTCAATAGCTTAAGAATGGGAACCCTAATTTCGGAAATATCTTCTTGCTGGGAATTACTTTTTGCAACGCTCTTTATAACACTGAAATGTTAAATTTTCATTTTTTTAGGCTTATGTAATTGATATATGATCTCTTTAGCAAATTTACCCAACACTCACCTGTAACACGTTTGAGTAACGTCATGCAATCCATATTCCTTTGTCTGCAGACGACAACCAGGACAAACCCACCTACTAACGCCAAGGCAACCATTACTCCCAAAGTGATGCCAACCGTTGTCATGGTGACGTCATTCTCCACCGGCGTTTCTATTCGAACGAACGAATCACAATTTTTTGATGACATGATATTTGACATTTGAATTGAAAAGGAAAAACACCACGAATTTTTGCATTTTCTTTTAGCAATAAGCGTCAAATTCTCAAACAGAACAATTAGGGGTGGGGTTTTACTTAAATTCAATCAAGTTTAGTATAACTGAACTGTCTAAAGCGCATTCAGACGCTTAACAGGCAGACGCTTTACAGTATCACTCATAAAAGAGATATACGATCTAATGAGAGACATAAGTATTTTATTTAAATGATTAATTGAAGAGAAAACACTGATATGTGCAATTTTACAGATCTAATGTTATCTCGCGGTCACATCACCGTAAACGTAAACGAGAGCTTCCCTTAACTTGCTCTTTATCTATGTCAGAGTTGCGGACCTCTGTAAGGTTATAATGTCTTTGTTGCACACAAAACGTGAACCTCAACGTGGTCACAGTATTCACTCAAGGTGAGTACTGGCTTCACTAGATCTAGTCACTCAGCTATGAAGCTGTCTTAGTGCCATAAACAATGATGTGATGTTTACGTATACCTACACCATAATTACATACCTTCACAATATATTACATACCTTCACAATATAGTCTATTTTAGATATAGATCTTGGAGCTGATGGGCCAAAACCCATATTATAGCTTTCTTAACCCTTTCCCTCATAGAGGACACCATGAAAAGACCTATGCGAACAGCATACAACCAGATCAGCCTGCGAGTAACTCGCAGGCTGATCAGGTTTTATGCTGTTCGCTGCTCCTCAGTGGTCTGGAAATGAGGAATTTGTAATTAAATTTGGTAAGGTTTAACTGTGGTTTTCTGCAGATCAGGCTTTATGTGATACCTACTGAGGGCGTCAAAATGAGTCTATATGAGGGCGCCAAGTTGCAATGATATGTTACGAAAATGAAGCATCACCGCAATACAGTTAATTCTTCTGACATTGGCCGTAGATCTATTGAGGTCATGGAATATCATCTTTTAGACTTTATTTGAAGTTTCATTCGAATTGGACCTTAAGTTGCCAAACAAAGCTTGTAGATAACCTTGAACCACAATGTAAGCTAAGTGTATCACTTTTACAGATTTTGAGAAAGCTTAAGATAGTTAAAGACATGAAATTATTTTAAAAACCCTAGAACACCTCAATTTGGAGACGGGGTTATTAAATGGGTCAAATAATTCTGGACAGATATAAACAGTTTAATCATTTACAATGGTCATTTGCGTCAAAAACTGCACAAGAATCACCTATGGTATATGATTTTAAATTCCATAGAGTACAATAGAATAAATGTTAATGGTATAGAAACTATATAAACTCTATTCGCTGATGAGGCAACATTTTTTACCAATGGAAAAACAGTTTTAACAGCCGCTAAATACCATTACGCCTTTTTAAATGTTACCGGCCTACATCTTAGAAAAACAAAATCAACTATTTTGAGAGCAGGGCGTTTAAAGAATTCAAATATTACATTTATGGTGAAAAATATTGAGACCTCAAAAAACGCAGAAACATCTAAAATATATTTGTATAACACTGCAAACAAAAATATGACTAAGATCCAAAACTCAATGAGTCTATATATTGTTTGAAACAGTGGCAGTGCTGAAAATTAACACTAATAGGAAAGAAAAAAATTACATTACCAAAGCTAGTGTATCCTTAAAGGGTTCTAGTAAGTCCAGCTGATTATATTCTAAAGGATCTAAATATAACGATTTTCAACTTCATATGGCGTGATAAACATGACAAAATTAAAAGAGACATGTTTAGCTTTAATCATATTGTTTGTGGACTAGAATCAACAAATACTGAAGTGTTCGTAATTCTATCAAACGTATTTGGAAAAATAGAATATTTGATAAGAATGATGAAAAAGTCAATGCTTTTTTTTTCTTTTATGAAAATAAACTTGAGAAAAATGAGATGAGCTAGTATTCGAACAGCGTCGGAAATCCACGAGCGCTCATTCCGTTATTCCGAAGCATCGCCCGTGGGATTATTAGTTAACACTGGCTCGTTATCGATTATTTGAAAAGCCGCGCCACTATTCGTAGCTCCACTAGATAGTGGGGATTTTTTTTACCAATAGAAACTCTCGTACTTACGGCACTTAGACAAACCTTTACGGACTTACAGATTTTAGATCTCCAACTGAAGAGTACTCATTTGTGTGCGTAGCATTTTGATTGGCGGAAGTACCTCATATAAATATTCTTCTAACGATAAAGTGCTAGCCAAGTATCCCACGGCTGACGGATGTAGGTATCCGACGCTGGTATTCGAATAGTATTCAATATATTAAAGATTAATTTGATTTCAGGATTAATCAAGTTTTTTCTTTTATTCATTTCTATGTCATATACAATATAATCGATAATGATTCTGAGAAATTAACAAGTAGGACCTATATAAAAACTATTTCATTTAAATAATTGGAACATTAGTTTACACATTTTGAACAGCAACCAGAAGAAAATAATATACAACAGTCATAATCTGTAAGGTTCCAATCTCATTAAAATAAGGTTCAGTATGCTAACTGGATCTGACCACATCGTATAGAGGATCGTCTCAGATTGACCTTTGTATAAGCCAATCAAATCGGCGGCTACAGAATCGTTCTGTATATTAATGGGAAGTAAATGCATCAATCTCACAATAGGGTAGAAAGATGTCTTAGCGACCGGGTAGCTCATTCGGTAGAGCATTCGCCCTGTAAGCAAAAGGCCCCGGGTTCGAGTCCCGGTCAAGCTGCACATTTTTTCTCACTCTGTGACAAATGTTTTACCGAAGTCAGTTAGAAACCCGCTACTTAATTGGTTTAAAATCGAGCACTTGTTTATGCATATAAATTACTTAAAAGGTCAATCTGACGTGACCCCTAATGAGATGTTGTCAGATCCTAATTGCGGATAGTAGAGAAGTGCAAATTAGGATAAGATTTTAATGAGATTGTATTGCTCCCTTGCTTGGCACTCAGCATATAAGGGTAGTTGCAGGACTGGTTGGCCCGGTGTCAGGATGATGTGACTGGGTGTGGTATCATGCCTCATGTCTACGGTGTAATACTGCAGAGTGGCAGCACTATATCCGTCTCAAGTAGACATCGTCTCCAAATGACTAAAAAACTGTATTATCTTCAATTATTAAATAAAAATGTTACAACCATAAACCCCCCCCCCCCAAAAAAAAATAAAAAAAAAATAGAGTGGTGAATTATTGAACTGAAATAAAATAGAATGGAAAGAAATATACAAACATTCACAAGGTTTACTGTTGATAAACCGCTTGCTACCCACAAATTTATAGCTTTACCGGTGTAAAACTAGAGGTTTGTTCCCATCATAGAAAAACGATGTCTCTCTCTCTCTCTCTTCCCCCCCACCCCCCACCCCCCCCCCCCCCCCCCCATACACTTACAGTGACATGTACGAGAGCTCCCTCGTCAAGCTCATTCCATAAATGAAATTTCATTTCAATATCAGACCTGGAGTTATCTTGTGAAAAGGAGGATAACTCCAAAATTACTGATGTCAGAGTTAAGGACTTTGTGTATGCTAATTCCTTTCATCAGGTTCAATCCATAAATCATCTTCTGGACAAAATGTGTGATAGACAGACAGACAGGCAGACAACTCAGGCAAAAACAATGTGTCTGGGGAGGCATAATAAGTAAATTAACTTTATGTGTTTTTGCAACAGTTATCATGTATATATTGAACATTTGTTTTGGAAATGTATTTATCTACAAGCTAAGCAATTAATTCCTTCTTTTCCTAATGTATGAAATGTCGTTCAGGTGAAAATAACACACTGTTGTGGTTAGGAGTGGAATGTGATAACACGTATGAAATGCCCTACAAGAACAAAAACTCGGAGGTATTCTCCAACTATACTATATATAATGAGAGAATACCATATTGTGAAGTTATAATTTTCTTATTATACTTTTTTAAAACAAAGTATAGGTATTGTATCCCAAATTTTACGAATTACCAGGAAATTGCTTTTATAATGACAAAATTAATCTGTTTAATATGAAATTTATATAGGATCTCACGTGAGTTATCATATAATATAAACATCAATGGTTATATTACACGGGAAACAAGGAATGTCAAATTATAAAATATCATAAGTTATATAAATTCTATATATATTGCATGGCTTTTGCGAGTTGAGCTTGATTAACCTGCACACTATACATGAGTGTGTGCATGCGCACGGATGTATGTGGGCGGGTTTATCAAGACGACTAAGCCAATCTTGTGACATGGACAGAATTTAGGAGGAAGGCGGTACTACAGTCTCGTGATTTTTTTTGCAGCTGGTCCCAAATATTGAGCGCTTTGGGTATCAAATAGAAACCCCGTGAAAATGACCAATCAGTAAAAGGAACTTTTCCTCTTAACCTATCAAATAATTCTTTCGCTCGCATTCCGGCGCCTTCCGTAAAGATGTCCTAATGCCTTTGAGAAGAGAAGAACGTACTGAGTTAGTGCTGATAATCTATTATATTTGTTCGTCTTCGCGTTTGACCATGGAGCTGAACGACAGTGCGGAAAATCTTTTCTTATCCCGAGTTGCTTTTCGTGACAACAAACAACTAGTCACGTACATCTAAGGGTTTCCCGAATGTTTGGAAATCTTGTACTATGTGTAGAGCTCAATTTTCCGCATTGCATGCGCTTTATCCCATTAAAATTGATGAAGAAAGCTATTTTCTTCTCCAAATCGAGGCAAAATATGCTGCTAATGGCGTTACAAACCACGTCATTTGGCCACACTGCTAATTTCTACTTCACTTTTTTTCGGTCTAAATATGGAAAATAATGTAATGATTTGAAAAAAGAGTGGAGGAAAGCTCAGTAGGGGTGAATACCAAGGGCCACTTGAAGGGATCGTATCAGGAAAACAATTAGTTTTGGTGGTCACAAGATAAGTCGTGCCACTATTACTGTCCAGATATTTAATAAACCGAGTGTCCGACATTAATGTGCGGTAATCTGGATAACTGCATAGTTTTGCTTCAGTTATTGCATGGGGTGGGGTTGGGGGGGGGGGGGGGGGGACCTCCGCCTCCTAAAAAGTGTGCGGTATCCAATTTAAACATGGGTACTTTTCTACAGTGAACTTCCAAGGCCGTGTTACAATAGTGTTAAAGACAAAAGACAAATACATGTTTTTCTTTTATCAGGAATGGGGAATATTCAAACGATTTAGTATTATCATATTTTTTTATAGATAGCTCTTCTTTCACAGTTGATAACTAAAAATATTCTATATCAATGTTTACTGGGTTTTAAAAACATAACAATAAAAAAGTATAATAAAAAAGTAAAATGATGCTTTATTTATATATATGTTTATATCATTGTATCGTTATTGTATCGTTCATTCTGGTGTTAATGTTGCAACTAATATTCAAAAAGGTGTTCACTCTTGGTGTCTTTGACTTTAGAGATATTGGGTTCATTTTTTTCTAGATCATGCTTGTGCTATTTTTCACTGACATCGGACCTCAAGTTGTTTAGATACGTTAAGAAAATGGCGCTTGCCAGAAACCTTTAGCCAACAACCAACGCCGACATTGACACTGGAGTGAGTACCTCTTTTCTTCTGCAAAATGCAGGAATTGATAACGACTTTGCTAGGTATTGCTGTAGGTTTTAGTAAAATGCTGCCCTTTGGATAGTTTTAACACGCTCGACATCCAAAGTTTCAGACCTGTAAATATGATATTAGTTTTCTCTGTTGCTTTAGAATCTAACTGATTAATTTAATTGAAACTTTCCATTTTTGAATTGTTCGTAGGGTAATATAATAAAAACATTTCGATATGCATGTTCATAGGGGTTAAATTGTTTGAACAATCATTATTTTATAAAAGCGAAGTTATTTATTTTGTGATACCTTTGATACGTCCAGAAAGTTATCAAAGGGCGTGAGTTGTTTAGCATCTGGGTGATATTTCACCTCTTGGCCAGTATCAAGCACGACACTAGAATTTTACGATGTGTTGATATATTTTCGGAGGAATATGCCAAAACTCACATTTTTAATACAACTAAAATACGTCCATTTATGAATTAAAAATGGTAAGAAATGGAATCTGACATCGCCTCCAATGGAGACAATATTCATTTTCTATGTTCGTGCGGAAAATACAGATACGAATTTACATTTTATTATATATCACATAATTACTTTTAACAGTTATTTCATTCCTTCATTATATATTTCAGTGGGAAGATACAGTATGCCTTTTAATGTAATTCTTTACTACGAGTAATCAAGGTATTAGTGTTATTGTAAAATTGGTACTTTAGAAACATGCATAATGTGTGTGTGTGATTTATCATCAATGATATGATATATTTCGTAAGTTTACAGTCTTGCAACCAAATTATGAAATACAAAGCAAGGAAAGGCAAAGGATGAGAGCCATATAATTTAAATGAAATAAAAGTATGCATAAAATTAGACAAAAAAATAAATAACGTAAAAAAAAGAAGAAACAATAAAGAAGTTTCGATTGATTGATGATAATCTTATCGTCTTTACAAACAAAACAAGACATCTGGTATTTTGACTCGGTTCTATACAAACATTTTATTATACACATAACTTTATCTGCAAATACATGTACAAGCAGGTAAAATGACTAAAACTATAATTTTACATGACGTCTGCATTTCTTAATTTAGATAGCAGATTAAAGAAAGCATGCAAAACGTGTATTCCTTATGCTTCCCTTTTATCAGCGTGGATATGTATTTAACTGACTTTTATACATTTAAATTGGTGAAACAGGATATTATAAACTACCACACTTTTTTTTCTTTTTGTTTTATGACACCAACTGAATAAAATAAATCACTCACATAAAGAGTGAAGTCTGTAGAAAATATCAATTTTTGAAAAATAATTAAATACATGTGTTGTTTGTTGTGTAATGACCCATTGGCAGGTCTCAATTAACTTACAGGTATATGGGGTGGTAAATTCCCGTAGCAGAAGATTTCATTTTAAGGTCATTGATAATTGTGACATTGGTTGAACACTTCAAAACGCAGGTACTGGTAATAATAAAGACACAGCTTTGTTTTCAAGCACATATACTTTTAACAACATCAGACATCGAATAGAAAAATAGTTTCGATATGTAGGTATATTAAAAAGAACTCTGTCATGGTACGAACAGAATAAAACACACGATGTACACAAACAGGAGGGTTTATCACATGAATAAGGAAATTAAAATGTAATGAATGTTAGAACTGAAGAAAAGGATTGTGCAAGATCACGGCAACTACCCGAGGTGTAGGTCAACAAAGGACGCTGCCGAAAAGCCGATCACAACAAAGGTAAAGGTCATCTGCAAAACACAAATAGGGAAAATGCCACCTGCACAAAAAGCAACATATGCTGAAAGGCATCAGTGAAACACAACAGAGGTGAAGGTCATCTACCGAAGACAAATTCTGGAAGCAGCTTACGTCTATTTGGAGTGTAAGGCACGAGCTGCACGTGGCGAGCGTATGGACGGCATGGCACGCACTGGACTCTGGTCAACTTTGTTGCTAGGTAACACACACACCTATCCTCGTTGTACCGATAAATATCCACAGGGGAAACCTAAACAAAACCAGTTTGCGATCATGAAACACAATCAAATGAAAATAATTATGAAATATAAAGAACAAGGAAACATTCATACATTCGTACATGTAAGCCGCTTCCTTTGTTTTCAAACATATTAAAATTATTTTTTCATTTAACACGAAAATATAATTATCATAACAATTCACGCGTAATGATATTTTAAATGAAATAAATAAAGTTCATATTTCAGATTGTCCAACATACCAGAAGTGTATAATTTCCTTCTTGCAATCCGTCTATTTGAAAACTTTTCTGAAATAAGAATAGCAAATGTCGTTCCGTGAACATTTCGTATTTCTTTATCTGAAGCTAAAAAGTTGTATCTAGATATGAAAAATAAAAGGAAGGCTCAGATGTGATCCTTGAAGCTATAAAATGCATGGCTATGAACAATCTCGCTTATGAGAAATATATTATTATGTCCATCATTTTTAGTTGTGTGGCGCCAGTCACTCAACACTATATTACTCACTATGGAAACCAAAGTACCTTCGAATTTTGTAAATTGATCTTGCACGGTTGAACATAGCTCTACAACACAGGTTTGCTAAGATAAATCAATGTTGTGTTTAAAAGAAATATTAAGAGATTAAAAAATTGTCTGTAACATTAAACTAAATTCTCTATACTGCTGCGTATCTGTTTTGATCACGAGATCGCTTCATATGCGCTTTTACCATGCGAACGAATATAGTTTGTTTCGATCACGTGACTTGAGCAAAGGGGCTCGTTACAGTTTTTGGATAGTTAATATACAGGCTTCAGTCATTTTATGATGTTACTATAATCCAACTGAGGTAGGAAGTCCGATACAAATGCGTGTAACATACATGTACTAATAATCCCCTCTTTGCCTGTAACACTGTCGTTTGCAGCAAAACGCTCGCATGATTACAATAATGGATATATGATACAAGCGCTTGAACGGATTAGATAAGATTTTACCCTCGTGACATAATTTAGTTTGGCATTCTAATAAACTACTCCTGTCAACCCCTCTTTCACTTGAAACACACACGACTCAAGTTACCCCCCCCCCCCCCCCAAACCAAAAGAAAATACTCCAGTGCCTTCCTTGCCTGATTCTTATTTTTGTGAAATGAAATTGTTTTCGCGATTAATCTTACTACCTTTAAGTAAAATAAAATATTATGGTACAGAAAAAAAAAACTTTTTATAACTCATAACTCATTTCTACTTATTAATGACCCATTATATCTAATAATAATCCTGTAATACTTTTCATGCAAAAGAAAATATGAAATGGCATTGGCATATTGTAGACTAGTACAAATGGTATATAATATACAAATAACTGCTGTGAAAAACAGTTATACGCATTGAACATGTTGTTTAAATATCTACCTTTAGTTTTATGTAAGGATGTAAGGCTTTGCTTACATTTGGCTTTGGAGACGGCCCGTTCCGTAATCGGAAATAAATCTTAGCCGAATCACAATTAGTTTTACTGCTTCGTCATCAATTTATGTACATGTGATTATTTAACGGATATTGAGAAAGATAAAAGGTTTCCAGGAATTAATGTAGATAGTTTAATCGAGTAGAGATGGTTATTAAGCCAGTGCACTTTACGTCTAGGTATGGTCAAATTACCCATGCTGCACGAGATATAACGTATTGAGTTGTATAAAGTTGTATGTGTATTGGTCACTATCGATGCGATGGCCTGACGGTGAGGACGTGTCTAAGCGTCTGTGCGGTGTGCCATGTTTGTAACAACAAACTGTGGCTTTACGGGTATGGCAAAATCTATGTGATAGCAGCCATTAGCTATGTTGTATTTCCACGTATGTCGAGAGTCCTAGACGCTACTGACAGTCAGTATGATTTCAGGTTACTGTTTTATGCTTGTCGCCTCGTGGTGTACACCCAATGGAGCCGTGACCTTGGAATGTCCGTGGTGGAAGACTTGACTGTATTATGCCATTGTGGCGATATTGTATTGCATTTATTGTAAAACCTATCTTGTATAATACAATCAATTATTTTTTCTGTAATAGAACTTATGTGGTGATAGAACTTATGTAGTAACAGTACCTGGTGGTAATAGAACCTGTGTGGTAATAGTACCTTTGGTACAAACTTGGAAAATCCTTTTACAATTTTAAAAAACCTTGTGGTAATAGACTTGTGGTAACAGTACCTTTGTGGTAACAGAACCTGTGTGGTAATAGTACCTTTATGGTTACAGTACCTTTGTGGTAACAAACCTGTGTGGTAACAGTACCTTTGTGGTAACAGAACCTGTATTGTAATAGTACCTTTGTGGTTACATAACATTTTTGGTAATAGTACCTTTGTGGTAACAAACCTTTTTGGTAATAGTACCTTTGTGGTAACAGAACCTGTGTGGTAATAGTACCTGTGTGGTAACAGAACCTGTGTGGTAATAGTACCTGTGTGGTAACAGAACCTGTGTGGTAACAGTACCTGTGTGGTAACAGAACCTGTGTGGTATAACTCGTCTTAGAGATATAGTCATAATTATTATAGATAGTTACTAATGGTATCTGCTTTTGGGGCGTATTTGAAGGCTGTTTTACCACGGTATTTGATTAATATGACAGTAGTTGTGTTTTACTAATCTGTGAGTGGCCACACAGTGGTGGTCCGTGGTTTATTCATATTACGAGTATATAATATATATACGAGTGTATTAATCTCGCATATTTCTTGTCATTCATATGATACATGTACTTAATATGTAAGTTAATATTGTAGTCTTGTATATATGTAAACATCCATTTTAATTAAATATTAGATAATTGTAAACAGTCTCGTTGCTATATTCCATCACAAAGATCCGGGAATCACATTGATAGGTATTTTTCTTTTAATTTGACATTGAATAGGAAAGGTTTTTAAAAAAAATATAGAAAATTTTATATTTATGCCTTATAGTTATGTTATTGTCAATGCTTATGTACAATTTACATCTCTTAACAAATATTTATCAAAATACATATGCTGCTTTTGGAAGTGTAATGGACATTTAAGAGAAATGTTTTGATCAAATGTTTGTTTCTTTGTTAATTGGGTTTAACGTCCCAACGACATTATTTCAGTCATTTGGAGACGATGTCTACTTGAGACAGATATAGTGTCACACAGGTGTGTGAAGTTAGCGCGTAGATCGTAGATCGTAGATCGAAACTATAACTAATTTTCTTTGTCGATCTGGGTCGTAGATCGTAGCTCATTAAAAACCAAAAAAAGGTTGGGCGACCATTGAAAACTTTCATAGAATGGTTGAGCTGGGTCGTAGATCGTAGCTCAACCATTCAAATAAACGAAAATAAATGGTTGAGCTGGGTCGTAGATCGTAGCTCAACCATTGAAAATGTTCATAGAATGGTTGAGCTGGGTCGTAGATCGTAGCTCAACCATTCAAATAAACCAAAATAAATGGTTGAGCTGGGTCGTAGATCAAAGCTAAACCATTCAAATAAACCAAAATAAATGGTTGAGCTGGGTCGTAGATCGTAGCTCAACCATTGAAAATGTTCATGGAATGGTTGAGCTGGATCGTAGATCGTAGCTCGACCATTGAAATAAACCAAATTAAATGGTTGAGCTGGGTCGTAGATCGTAGCTCAACCATTCAAATAAACCAAAATAAATGGTTGAGCTGGATCGTAGATCGTAGCTCAACCATTGAAAAAGTTCCCGACGGAAACTTTTCCGACGAATGAGATTTTCCCGACGAGTACAATAATCCCGACGATATAAAAATATTTACAAAATATAATTTTCCCGACGAACAGAAAATTTCCCGACGGAAACTTTTCCGACGAATGAAATATTCCCGACAAGTACAAAGATTTTCGAAGGAAACTCTTTTCCCGACGAAAGCATTTTTTTCCGACAAATGCAATTTTCCCGACGAGTACAATAATCCCGACGAAGATTAATTTTAATAATACTAAATTCCCGACATATAATTTTTCCCGACGAACAGAAAATTTCCCGACGGAAACTTTTCCGCGAATGAATATTCCGACAAGTACAAAGATTTTGGAGGAAACTCTTTTCCCGACAAAGCATTTTTTTTCCCCGACATATGAATTCCGTGAACTTTTTCAATGGTTGAGCTACGATCTACGACCCAGCTCAACTATTCCATGAACATTTTCAATGGTTTAGCTACGATCTACGACCCAGCTCGACCATTCTATGAACATTTTCAATGGTCGAGCTACGATCTACGACCCAGCTCAACCATTTATTTTGGTTTATTTGAATGGTCGAGCTACGATCTACGACCCAGCTCAACCATTCTATAAAAGTTTTCAATGGTCGAGCTACGATCTACGATCCAGCTCAACCATTTATTTTGGTTTATTTGAATGGCTGAGCTACGATCTACGACCCAGCTCAACCATTTATTTTGGTTTATTCCAATGGTCGAGCTACGATCTACGATCCAGCTCAACCATTCCATCAACATTTTCAATGGTTGAGCTACGATCTAAGACCCAGCTCAACCATTCTATAAAAGTTTTCAATGGTCGAGCTACGATCTACGACCCAGCTCAACCATTTATTTAAGTTTTTCAATGGTTGAGCTACGATCTACGATCCAGCTCAACCATTTATTTTGGTTTATTTGAATGGTTGAGCTACGATCTACGACCCAGCTCAACCATTTATTTTGGTTTATTTGAATGGTTGAGCTACGATCTACGTTTATCTTCGTTTATTTGAATGGTTGAGCTACGATCTACGACCCAGCTCAACCATTTATTTTGGTTTATTTGAGTGGTTGAGCTACGATCTACGACCCAGGTCGACAAAGAAAATTAGTTATAGTGTTGAATTACGATCTACGATCTACGCGCTAACTTCACACACCTGTGTCACACCCTAATATATGCTGAGCGCCAAGTGAGGGAGCTATACTAGTACCATTTTTTACGACTGTGGTATGTCGCGGCCAAGTATCGAACCCACGACCTCCCGATTCCGGGGCGGACGCTCTAACCACTCGGCCGCTTTTTATTAAATAAAACAAAAACAAAACAAAAAGCTCTAAATCAAAACGTTTGTCAGACATTTGCAGTTTGGCGAAATGAAAGAGAGACAGTGCTCGCTTACTGTGATATGACGCTATAGTCAAACTGCATGATACTGCCCTTTCATTGGCCCTATCAGTCATGTAACTACCATGACACTTGCCCAGCAAGTTTTATAACTACCATGACACTTGCCCAGCCAGTCCTGTAACTACCATGACACTTGCCCAGTAAGTTTTGTAACTACCATGCCACTGGCCCAGCCAGTCCTGTAACTACCATGACACTGGCCCAGCCAGTCCTGTAACTATCCTGACACTGGCCCAGTCAGTCCTGTAACTGCCCTGACACTGGCCCAGCCAGTCCTGTAACTACCATGACACTGGCCCAGCCAGTCCTGTAACTACCCTGACACTGGCCCAGCCAGTCCTGTAACTACCATGACACTGGCCCAGTCAGTACTGTAACTACCCTGACATTAGCCCAGCCAGTCCTGTAACTACCATGACACTGGCCCAGTCAGTCCTGTAACTAACCTGACACTGGCCCAGTCAGTCCTGTAACTACCCTGACACTGGCCCAGCCAGTCCTGTAACTACCATGACACTGGCCCATCCAGTCCTGTAACAACCATGACACTGGCCCAGTCCAGTCCTGTAACTACCCTGACACTGGCCAAGCCTGTCCTGTAACTACCATGACACTGGCCCAGCCAGTCCTGTAACTACCCTAACACTAGCCCAGCCAGTCCTGTAACTACTTTGACACTGTCCCAGCAAGTCCTGTAACTACCTTGACACTGGCCAAGCCACTCCTGTAACTACCATGACACTGGCCCAGCCAGTCCTGTAACTACCTGACATTGGCCCAGCAAGTCCTGTAACTACCCTGACATTGGCCCAGCAAGTCCTGTAACTATCCTGACACTGGCCCAGCCAGTCCTGTAACTACCTTGACACTGGCCCAGCCAGTCCTTTAACTACCTTGACATTGTCCCAGCAAGTCCTGTAACTACCTTGACACTGGCCAAGCCACTCCTGTAACTACCATGACACTGGCCCAGCCAGTCCTGTAACTACCTGACACTGGCCCAGCCAGTCCTGTAACTACCCTGACACTGGCCCAGCCAGTCCTGTAACTACCTTGACATTGGCCCAGCAAGTCCTGTAACTACCCTGACATTAGCCCAGCAAGTCCTGTAACTATCCTGACACTGACTCAGCCAGTCCTGTAACTACCTTGACACTGGCCCAGCCAGTCCTGTAACTACCTTGACATTGGCACAGCTAGTCCTGTAACTACCCTGACACTTGCCCAGCCAGTCCTGTAACTATCCTGACACTGGCCCAGCCAGTCCTGTAACTACCCTGACATTGGCCCAGCCAGTCCTGTAACTACCATGACACTGGCCCAGCCAGTACTGTAACTACCCTGACATTGGCCCAGCCAGTCCTGTAACTACCCTGACATTGGCCCAGCCAGTCCTGTAACTACCATGACACTGGCCCAGCCAGTACTGTAACTACCCTGACACAGGCCCAGCCTGTCCTGTAACTACCCTGACACTGGCCCAGCCAGTCCTGTAACTACCATGACACTGGCCCAGCCAGTCCTGTAACTACCATGACACTGGCCCAACAAGTCCTGTTACTACCATGACGCTGGCCCAGCCAGTCCTGTAACTACCATGACACTGGCCCAGCCAGTCCTGTAACTATCCTGATACTGACCCAGCCAGTCCTGTAACTATCCTGACACTGACCCAGCTAGTCCTGTAACTACCATGACACTGGCCCAGCCAGTCCTGTAACTACCCTGACACTGGCCCAGCCAGTCCTGTAACTATCCTGACACTGGCCCAGTCAGTCATGTAACTACCATGACACTTGCCCAGCCAATCCTGTAACTACCATGACACTGGCCCAGCAAGTCCTGTTACTACCATGACACTGGCCCAGCCAGTCCTGTAACTATCCTGACACTGGCCCAGTCAGTCCTGTAACTACCCTGACACTGGATCAGCCAGTCCTGTAACTACCATGACACTGGCCCAGTCAGTCCTGTAACTACCTGGCACTGGCCCAGCCAGTCCTGTAACTACCCTGACACTGGCCCAGCCAGTCCTGTAACTACCCTGACACTGGCCCAGCCAGTCCTGTAACTACCCTGACACTGGCCCAGCCAGTCCTGTAACTATCCTGACACTGGCCAAGCCAGTCCTGTAACAATCTCGACACTGGCCAGGTCAGTCCCGTAACTACCCTGACACTGGCCCAGCCAGTCCTGTAGCTACCATGACACTGGCCCAGCCAGTCCTGTAACTATCCTGACACTGGCCAAGCCAGTCCTGTAACTACCCTGACACTGGCCCAGCCAGTCCTGTAACTATCCTGACACTGGCCCAGCCAGTCCTGTAACTATCCTGGCACTGGCCCAACCAGTCCTGTAACTACCCTGTCACTGGCCAAGCCAGTCCTGTAACTATCCCGGCACTAGCCCAGCCAGTCCTGTAACTACCCTGACACTGGCCCAGCCAGTCCTGTAACTACCCTGACATTGGCCCAGCCAGTCCTGTAACTACCATGACACTGGCCCATCCAGTCCTGTAACTACCCTGACATTGGCCCAGCCAGTCCTGTAACTACCATGACACTGGCCCAGCCAGTACTGTAACTACCCTGACATTGGCCCAGCCAGTCCTGTAACTACCCTGACATTGGCCCAGCCAGTCCTGTAACTACCATGACACTGGCCCAGCCAGTACTGTAACTACCCTGACACTGGCCCAGCCAGTCCTGTAACTACCCTGACACTGGCCCAGCCAGTCCTGTAACTATGACACTGGCCCAGCCAGTCCTGTAACTACCATGACGCTGGCCCAGCCAGTCCTGTAACTACCATGACACTGGCCCAGCCAGTCCTGTAACTATCCTGATACTGACCCAGCCAGTCCTGTAACTATCCTGACACTGACCCAGCTAGTCCTGTAACTACCCGGACACTGGCCCAGTCAGTCCTGTAACTATCCTGACACTGGCCCAATCAGTCCTGTAACTACCCTGACACTGGCCCAGTCAGTCCTGTAACTACCATGACACTGGCCCAGTCAGTCCTGTAATTACCATGACACTGGCCCAGCCAGTCCTCTAACTACCCTGACATTGGCCCAATCAGTCCTGTAACTACCCTGACACTGGCCCAGCCAGTCCTGTAACTACCTGACACTGGCCCAGCCAGTCCTGTAACTATCCTGACACTGGCCCAGCCAGTCCTGTAACTACCATGACACTGGCCCAGCCAGTCCTGTAACTACCATGACACTGGCCCAGCCAGTTCTGATACTACTCTGACATTCGGAGTGTCAAACTGTTAATATATACTAGTACTATTTTTAACGACATTGCAAGAAAAAGACAAAGTATACTATCATACCTCTGTATATTTTATAATGCGATTGGCGTGTTGAACAAAAGCGCTGGAGCGAGCGTCTTTAACTTGTATAAGTAACTCATCGACATCAAGAATGTCTGGCTCGAAGTTAACGCTGACGGCAACAGAGGTAGCATTCAACTGTACATATTGTATTGTCACGTTCACCTCCGGGTGATATTCTGGAATAATCATACAACTTGTATTTGTGATGTTCATCCTTTGTCCTTGTGCTCTGGAATATGCTATCTTAATTCAAAATGATTATAAAAGAAACAATCATGGTGACAGTCAATAACCACAAAGAATTAGAGCTGGAAAGCCTCAGAAGTAAAATTTGTTTACATATAATCGTACATACATTTTTTTCTGTTTTTATTATTATTATTTATTTATATTTTTTTCGTGCTGACTGAATTTCACACAAAGCATCAACAAAAGAGCCATTTTAAAATACTTTAACTCATATCACCATTTATCATATGGCATTTTGCTTAAACAGCTGTTTCCGGTTTCATATAACCATCACATATTTAATTATATTTAACCCGTTACATATAACTTTTAGGCCGAAAAACATCCCTCCGCGTCACGATCGTGTATCTTATATATACATAGTGTGCTGGATTAACTGTGTTTGGTACAACTAATTTTGATTAAAAAGGTGCATTATTTTATTTTAATTGTGATTCGGCGAAGGATTATTTCCGATTACGGATCGGGCCGTCTCCAAAGCCAAATGTAAACAAAGAGAGACATCCTTACATAAAACTAAAGGTACATATTTAAACAACATGTTCAATGCGCGTAACTGTTTTTCACAGCCGTTTTTGCATATTATATACCATTTACGCTAGTCTACAATATATCAATTATGCTATTTCATATTTTCTTTTTCATGAAAAGTGTTACAGGATCATTATTGGATATAATGGGACTTTTAACGAGTTGGAATGCGTTATAATTTTTGTTGTTTTTGTTTTTTTTCTGCATCATAATATTTACTTAAAGGCAATAAGATTAATCGAAAACAATTTCATTTCACAAAAATAAGAATCAAAGCGCTGAAAGCACTGGAGTTTTTTTGTGTTTTTTTTTTTTGGTATTTATTTATTTATGTATTTATTTTAGCCACGAAAAATTCGTAGCCCATTTTTCCCCCGTCATAGGTATTATGGGGTCGGGGTCATCCGCCATATTACCTTACAAGTTTTCTATGAAAATATTTATAGAGAAGACCCATTAAACAGAGTTTATGATACTTCTGTGATAGATAGTGAAATACAATGTTGCTACCTGAAGTTTTACAGACTTGCAAAAATATATGCAAAGATTTTAGAAAAAATTAACATTCTGATAAAATTTTCAATTTACAAATGTAAAAAATATTTTTAATTAATTACATTGATTTATTATTATTATAATAATTATTATTAGATTTCAACCAGTTTAGTAGAAAAAAATGTTTGCATGTTTTGTATATATTCTACAAAAATCTATTTTTATTTTTGATAAATTTTAAAGATGTTCTGAATCATAATAAATTAATGAATTGTTTTATTGCAAGATATGCATTCCACTCAAATATATGTAACAGAACTAGATTAATGTGAAAACATAACTTTCTATTCTTTGTTATTACAGGTCTTTTTCATAGCATTAAAACCCCTTTATAACCTTTATCATACTTTTACATTAAAATGGGGGTTTAACAAGCAGAAAATCATTTATAGGCCCATATTCATATGACGTTAAAAAATGAGAATACACACTTTTAAATCGTTATTTTCAGTTATTATGTGAAACTATTTTCTTGGAGTTAGATTACAAATAGTAATTCGTTCACAGTCCTTTGTTTCTTTGTTGTTATAATCGCGATTTATCATGTGATAAAAAGAATGTGACATATTTGCCATTTTGTATAAAATTTTACTAAACTCCTTCATAAAAATTTTATTAAGCTCGCCATAGGCTTGCATAATACATTTTCATGAACTCGTTTAGCAACATTTAATATGAAATAACCATTCATGTCAGATCCTATATATATGCCACAGTAGAACAAGAAACATCTTTCAAATATATATTCGGCGTATGAAAAAAACCCTCAAACATATGAAAGTTAAAGAAAATAAAATTCTTACAATGTGACACATTATTATAACGCTGGCAAGTTTTAAATGGCATTTGCAAGTGAAGCTATACTTAGATGTACAATACTAAAAAAGAAATTTATTAGAAAGGGACAAAAATGTGATAAAAGCGAAATATAATAAAAAAAAATCCGCCTATAGGTTTCGATCTCGATTCCTTTAGCTCAGCAGACGAACACTTAACCAAGTGCGCCAAGGAAGGCGTTGCTATATATAGCTTATGTTAGCTGATTTAAGGTACGAGTCCACTATCAAGGTAACTACGACGTTTTCTCAAGAATCACAGCTGTTTACTTTTTCAACTGGATAGTTTTTTATGTTTAAATAGGTATCTACCAATTGGCAATCATGCAGAAAGATAAGTACCCTGATACTCCCATTTTATGATTGAATATCCTAAAATTATTTACGCAAACCAATGGTACGGGTGTTTTTATGAACTCTCCGATAGTAAATCAAGATTAGATTGGTCAAGAAATAGGTTAAAAGCCATTTTCTACAGCTTACGTCGAAAAAGGTATATCAAATAATGACTAAAATCAAGTAAACAAACATAAGGTGTGAACAAATGTTTATCTTTCTGTAAATTTATTTCGCCAAAAAAAAAAAAAATAAAAAAAAAAATGAATAAATAGAAGGTAAAAATAAACCATTATTACTGTATTTAACAGTCTACACACCTTTTTCCTGCGGTATAGATGAATCTGGCGGCAGGTACTCGGAGTATTCTGCCGGTTTCAGCGGCAGAGCTCTCACGGCCGTTGACATTCTGCCCGGCCCTGACCACCTTACTTCAAATGTAGTCTGTACAGAAAAGAAAACTTCAGTCAAAACTTTCTTAGAGTTTCGGAGTAATATAGCAATAATTCAAGGACCCAAGAGGAATATACTTCGCGAGACTCCGGCAACCGAGATACAAATAACAATATTCTATATATTATTAGTTCCATGGAAGGTAGTCAAGCTTGTGTCGGACAGGGAATAAATCTCGAATAAGGCATGTATTCGTGTAATCGCTCCCGAAAAATCGCTATTTCATTGTAGTTTTTCGTTGTTTCTATGCAATGGTATTCTGCCAAAAGAAATTTCAATGTAGAAGGTAATGTTCAATGATTGTTGTTTGTTTTGTTCATGTGTCAGAAAAAAATGCGTGGATCATTTGCTAAATCTTGCAATATGTTATTTATTGCACTGGAAGAAAGGTGTTGTCTATGTTAGACTTCATTTTTAAAATGTACATTAATATTGTTGCATAGAAAGGGTAAACACATCTCATAGTAAATGCTATTGACGGAGTAATTATATGGCGCTTCCTCACGGAACCGTAAAAATTAAACTCACATGCAGAATAGCAAGTGATATCCTAAAATTAATGACCATATATTGAATTTTTGCGCATCTGGCTGAAACCGCCATCATAAGTCAAAATTAATCAACAATTAATGATAAGACCGCATATGATATTCGGCGTCGTTATGTGTCATGTAACGATATAAACCTGCCTTAAGAGCCAGTAACAACTCAAGTTCAACAAATATAACGAATAACATGTATTGAAAGGAAATAAGGCATGACATATAGAATACATCCTGAGTACGCTATCCCATGGCCACAGCACTGGAAGCTTTCCATATTTTAAACATAAGTAAAAGCCTAAATTCGACCAATGAAAATGTTGCTTACAGGACAGAATGCGTGTGCAGAAAATGACATCAGGTTCATATAAACAGAGTTTTATGTATCATTCGACTAATGAAAGTAACTATGCGTATCCGACAAAGAAGAAGAATATGAACGAGGACTATGAACTTACATCTATGAGCGTGCCAATATCCGCCGGAGTTACGCCGGATAGATCTAGAATAAAACATTTGGTCACACCCATATTGATAAAGCTATTGCCTGTGATTGATACCTGGAACCCTTTGATGAATTTGGCTCCACCTGAAAGGTCAATGACAAATGCGTTAGAGAATGGAAAAGAATCGCATGGCGATATATTGCATAAATTATGTTGCCGGTATGTCATGCACGTTGAGCAATGGACGTTTTCCATTTAAAGATGTTCAGTTGAACCTGTAATAGCGGCAACCTGTATTAAGCGGTCAATCTGCATTTATCAGTTTAATATCACCCAATCAGCATTTTGTTTTATATACTGTCATTTAGTGACCATCCCTGTTTAGCGGCCACTTCCACTTGTTCCATTGACTGACCGCTAAAGACATGTTTGCCTATATTCAAAATAACTAAAATGATATTCAGGTGCTTTACTTGCCAACAGTGGCCAGGTTAACACAACTGTGCGAATGGTTTTGTTCGCGATACTGTTTGTGAGCAGTTGATCTAGCCATGGAAGAATCAATGTTAGTGAAAACTCGCTGTAACATAGCTCAAATTGTGAGGAAAGGTGACATTTTGACGTCTCGTCATTTCAAGTGTACGTATCAATGCTGGCGTAGACCAGAGCTACTAAAACATACCAAAAAGGAATATTTCTGTTCCAACATCATAAATGTGTATGAAACTAACAGTAAACACTGGTAAAACATACTGAGGCAGTCCACGTGATGCATATTACGCCACTTCCAGTTAGGGCATGCGCGGTGAAAAATGTATAAAGTGTGCCAAAATCGATCACCCTTAAACGTCATGCATAGGAACCGCGGCCACGGATTTTAATTGTTTGTGTAGTCTTATTACAGGCGATTATATTCAAATTGAATACACAATCTACCGTCACTTTGTCCCCGCCAGGTAACGCTGTTTTCTTTTGCCTCCATGTCCCGTACGTCTCCTGGAGCACTAGTGACGTCATTACTCTGGTACAGAATGCGGAACGAAGCAGAGATCAGGTCCAAGTCACCCTCTAGAATAAGAAAAGAAGTGTGGTAGCCTGATTTTACATGTGCCATAACACGAATTCTTGCAATGAGATTAATTCAGGAAGCACATATATTTATCACAACTATTCAAATGCATTTTTACACTTTCTGCATTATGCTGTAATATCTATTATTAAAACGCGGTTTCATTGATTTTTCAAGTTGACAGTATATATCTAAAATCTGAATAATTTAAGGTCTCAATACCTTTTTCTGAGCTTTAATGAATCAGGTTGCTTGCAAGGTCCGTTTACCAAGTTTTAAAACTCGTGGCCTACGAGTATAGGGAGAAGTCATCAGATACCCATTAAATCTGTCTTTTTAAAAGCGATAGAAGACTTACATGTTTTATTTTTATTTATTTTTTTGTACATTTATTTCAGAGTAAATGAGTCACAAAGTGTTTTTTTTTTCTTCCTCTTCCTTTTTTCAAACATACAATGTATTACATGTTTTTATATTACAATAATAACAGTGGTTGCTACCTTTTTCGATTTTGCGGCTCTATGGACAAATTTGAAACCTATTCCATACTGATGCCACGCGATGAAGTGAATACTTACTTATATTATTTTACAAATGAAATTGTTACCTCGACTTTCAATAGGGAAAAATATAAAATACTTTGTAGTGTCGAACAAATAAAATCGACAGACTATCTGAGCAGAGATCGTGTCAAGATTTTGAAAGTAGAAGAAATTAACAGTGTAATATTTGGAGGGAAATATAAAATGATATTTGATCAAAATCTAGTAATATCTGAAAGAGAAATACATTATTTGTTGTAATTATATATACAGAAAATTTGCGATAATTTCAGGAATGAAAGGGAGATACAAGCTACTCGAAGAATCTCGAGTATAAGTTTATATAGGTAATTTAAATCTCATATTGTATATTTAATTTAATATAGTTCAGCTTGTCAGTACTTAAGTAGTTTAGCGTGACGAGACTAAAGTAGTTCAGCCTGACGGGACTTACGTTGTTCGACGTGGTGGGACAAATGTAGTTCAGCATGCAAGGGATGAAGTATTGTGCCGCGTGATAGTTTGAATATGCGGATTGGATAATTCAAGTCGGACTGATGTATAGTACTTTATTCCCTGTCTCTGTACAACATTTGTAGAAATTCTATGCGACAGATTTTATACTATAATCACTCATGTAAATATATATATATAAATTTTCCTAAAACTATCTCCCTATTTTTAAAAAAAATTATATATTTCCAGTTTTAAACATAACAAAACTTCTTTAAGATCATATGGTTTCAAATTTTGCATAATGGCTTGAAATGAAATCACTAACATTAATAAGAAATAATATAAGGTATCAGTAAGATTAATTTTCAGTTATCTGCCCTTGAATATGGCCCTAAAAGTCCTAAGATATTACATTCAGGGACAGATTACTCAAAAAGTAGGACGGTGACCCCCATTTTTCCATAAAAATAATTCTTTTCTGATTTTCTATAAACATGCAAAGTTTAAAAAAAAAAAACTATTGAACAGTTTAAATTTTCATTCTTTGTCTATATAAAAAAATTGTAGCAAACCGTCACATACGCCCGTGACGGGACTAATGTAGATAGGCATGAAGGAGAATCCTTTCCCATTAAAATCGCCACTTTATTGTATTCCTTAAAAAGAAGATATTGATAAATAAAATCTGGTGCACTACGATACTTGAACACTAACGCTGCCTATGTTTACATACAAGCGTAATCTTTTGCAATGTCGATAAGCATGTCAACGTGTCTGTAATAATATATGCTAAACATATAAAATGTTGAAATCAGAGAACAATCGTCTCTCAGACCTCAAAGTCGGAAATGGATCGCCCAATTCTTTAACAAAATAGCTTTATACTTGAATATTTGTTTCTAAATTGTATATTTATGTTTAAAGTTGAAACAATAAACTATAGTCACAGTACATTTGAAAACCTACTAATGTCATTGACCCCCTTTTTATCCTCTAATCATTGTTTTGTCAAACACAAATGCTTCAAAGCCCAATGAACAGGTGTGTGGTATGATAATGTACCTTACTTCTCAAAGATTAGTCATTTATCTTGTTCCTGATAAACTGCACTTGCCGGCCAACTTGGATGGGGTTGTTCCCCGGTATATCCGCCACCCGGGGTCTTACTTAGAATCATTAAAATCATTAGGTAATTTTGTTAACAACTAGTAAATTGCAAAACTAATTTAGACACCACTAGTGTGAATAAAAATCTCAAAACTGTATATTATTACCGGTGAAGTGTGATAAGTAAGTGACAGTTCCTCACTTAAACATCAACGCCATGCCGACAAGGAATGTTGCGTCAATATTTTGTACTACTGAACTGTTAATATCCGTTTGACGACCCTTAATTGACGCTGAACAGTCTCGTTGTGACGTGAAATCAATCTGTTAACGATAACTGTATTTACAAGCAATGTAATATGGCCATGTCATAGTCCGTATACAAACAACTGGCGATAGCTCACTAATCCTAGCCCCAGCTAATGGTTACTTAGTCCCCCCGAGCGCCGGGACACTGGCTGACCCGGGTGTATGACTCAAAGAATGTATGGAAGCTCTTTAATGATGACGTCATCTGACGCACTGCTGTTTATTCTAAGTCTTATCACAATAGCTGGACGCATGTTTTCTACGACTATCACTCGTTATGAACGGCTTTATATCATGATGACGTATACTGCAAGTTACGTCTTACTAGAAATAAATAAACATTTTTTAATGTCTAAATATACGCACATAATTCCAATATCTTCCATAATAATGACAGCAGACATTTCAGACGTTTACATCGTTGGGATCCGCAATAGATTAACCCTTCCTTCAGAGTCCAGAATATATCTAGCAACGCAAAAACATGAACATGAGAAATAGAGAAATCGAACATAATCTGTCAGCGTTGACTGAAAATATCAACCTATTACCTCATGAAAATTCCTGTATAAGATTATTATTTGATGAATACTAAATTACTGGATTTTAAATGACAAGTGAAACAATGCCTTTTCTTTGCCGTGCAGACTGTGTAGAATCTGAACAACAATAGTGTGTAAGCCTGTTCGGACAGCTTCTGGGGGGGGGGGGGGGGGGGGGGGGGACCTGTGTCTGCTCCGTTTGCTAATGCGTCAAAACGGGGTAACGGATTGATCGAGTTGGTTAGAAAGATTCAAAACGAGGCTCGTCTGAGATCCGTATCGTTTCAGCTTCTTTATTTAGCGATGAGAGCACATTATATATTCTGTTTTAAGGTTTTATAACCCTAATAGCCATCAATTCCATCAAAGCCATGCATATAACTGACTTTCTCCATTTTTCTTCTGTAAAGTTTCAATTTTTTTCATGAAATTTGAAACACAATCATATAACGCATCCTTCTACCTTGAGTTTTTCTCGTAAATCAAATTCAGTTTTTTCATATTCATTTACATATTCACAGAAAATGTATTTTTCCCGTATGCTTCAATGTTTACTTTAATACAGATTATCTCCCCCAAATTAGATACAAGTTGAAAAAAAAATTGTTTTCAGTTTTGAATGTCTTCAAAGTGTCAAAGTTTCATAGAAATATTACCATCCAGTGGCAAGATATGGAATATGGCTATTAGGGTACTAATACCTTAATTAACAACGTAACGTGTCAGATTTTCCAAGTATTCGTCAGCATGTTAAACGTGACGATAGATGTTTGATTTACATAAAACATCGTAAGATATAGTTCCCTAGACACAGAGTGATACATTTCTGTAGAGTTAATTAACAGATCCACTCTATAACACATAAGGTGTAAACTTAAACCCTTCCTGGGACGAAAATAAAGATCTGTTTTGTTCTGTTCTGTCATACTTATGTGGATGCCGATTCGGGGGAAATATTTTGTTAGAATTACAAACATTAAATTGTTAAATGGACGTTTTACTGAGAAAAATACATATCTGACTTACGTAAGCAACACTTCTGGTGGCAAAATTCGCAGTTTATATGAGCGAATCGTAAAATGAGCCCAGGGATGTATTCACAAACACACACACACAAAAAAGGAATATCATTTCTGCTTTATCATTCCTAATTTTTATTATTACTATCTATAACGGTATATTTTGATCTAGTTAAAGCTGCGAGTTATAGAGTTGAATATTTTTACTCAATTTATCCAGTTTATCGTTTATCTTGTCGTTAATATTGCCAGGTGTACGATCTTCCGATAGACTTATTACTGGTTGCTATTATTGTCAAATCATAATGTGTTTCAAAGAGGAAACGTATCTCAATAAATAAATTATTTATTTAGTTAGCGACTTAAATAATCTTAATTAAAATGTTTAAATAAAGAAAAGTGAAATAAAACAATGATCGCATTTAATACAATGCAATATATTATGATATAATAATAGTTTACTATGAAATTAAAACATATAATAGGTCCATTCTATTTACACATATATGATAATACATATATGATATGCGAGTCCATTATTTATTCCATTTACGTGGGACAGCTACATACCTCTCATACAGATAGCTATCATTAACACAAATAAGCAGTTACTATATATATATATATATATATATATATATATATATATATATATTCATTTACACATATTCATAAACTACTTTATTATGTGGACATAAACGTTTTTTATTGTGGCTATAGTGACAGCCCTTTCCGATGGCCGAGTGGCTGGAGCTGACTTGGTGTGGTATCATAAAGAGATAGCACTATATCTGTCTTATCACAAAAATGATTGAAATATTGATGGTGGGACGTTAAACCCAAGCAGATAAACGAACAAACTTAACATCAACAATTCCCGAATCTGTGTAAAATGTATAGATTGTATGTTTATTTATCACCAGAAAACTATATCTTAGTATTTGTAATTTAATAAATAACTTAAATAAACTGAAAAATACCATCTGGTATCTACATACCACAGCTGTAGGCATCTAGCTCATACTGTATACATGGCAACTGTGATGGAGGCTAGAAAAAAATGAGAGAGAGAGAGAGGCTGAGCTACGAGTAAAAATCAATAACAGGTGCTTAAATATATTGTATATGTTTTTAATGATGTTTTATCCAGTTTTTTTACTTAAATACATTTGTATCTATTATGGTATATATTGTGAAAAAAGGCTGAGTCGTTATAGCTGCAGACTTTCTATCAGTTAGACCCTCACAGCTGTGGGTTCGAGTCCTGAGCTAGTCAGTCGGATCTTTCATGTGATGAAGCCCCAAAGCAGGTTTGCGGTAGGTCGGGGGTTCTCTCTGGGCACATCTGTGAACTTGGGGTCTTTCTCCATCTATAATAAGCCGACGTCACTATATGACTTGGGGTCTTTTTTACCATCTATAATTAGCCGGACGTCACTATATGACTTGGGGTCTTTTTTACCATCTATAATTAGCCGGACGTCACTATATGACTTGGGGTCTTTTTTACCATCTATAATTAGCCGGACGTCACTATATGACTTGGGGTCTTTCTCCATCTATAATAAGCCGACGTCACTATATGACTTGGGGTCTTTTTTACCATCTATAATTAGCCGGACGTCACTATATGACTTGGGGTCTTTTTTACCATCTATAATTAGCCGGACGTCACTATATGACTTGGGGTCTTTTTTACCATCTATAATTAGCCGGACGTCACTATATGACTTGGGGTCTTTTTTACCATCTATAATTAGCCGGACGTCACTATATGACTTGGGGTCTTTTTTACCATCTATAATTAGCCGGACGTCACTATATGACTTGGGATATTTCTCCATATATAATAAGCCGGGCGTCACTATATGACTTGGGGTCTTTCTCCATCTATAATAAGCCGGACGTCACTATATGACTTGGGGTCTTTCTCCATATATAATAAGCCGGACGTCACTATATGACTTGGGGTCTTTCTCCATATATAATAAGCCGGGCGTCACTATATGACTTGGGGTCTTTCTCCATATATAATAAGCCGTATTATGACTTGGGTCTTCCCTCTAAAATAAGCCGACGTCACTAAACAAAATATTGTCGAGAAACTCTAAAAGCAGTAATAGCAAGTAACTAGTGTGGCACACAACACATGAGTCCCCTACCAGTGAGGTGCATATTTTTTTCCGTTACCATAGCAACCAGAATTTTGCTCCAACAAAAAAAGTGTTGTGCAGAATCTCCATATTGCCATCTATTCATATACCAAGTTTCATAATATTATCTTAAAAAGTTTTTAAGTTATCGCGGGATCCAGATTTCCGCACATCCGGTCAGACGGACAGACAGACGGAGGGCAAACCTATAATCCCCTCCTGTGTAAGCACCGGTAGGGGACTAACAAATTATTTGTTGTTCTTATTTTTTTTTAAAAGTCCATGATTAAGTATAAAAATCCATGTACATGTATGTTTGAATTGTACATTTTTTCTGTTTCTAATAGAAATATGATATAATCTTAGTGGGCATGTCTATGAAGCTTTGCCATAAAGAAATACACCATATTTATAATGTATTTACATTCATATTGTTTTCAGATATTCATTTCATATATCTAACCATCCCATTCTCAACTCTGATCTTGCAGAGATTTATGATATAATTTGAGAGTCATTGTATGATATAATTATGTACAATGCAAGTACATTGTATTTATTTTGATAAGGTGTTAATCAATAAACAATGTCTAACATACAGTCTATAGAATGGATGTATAAAATTTATAACTAAAAAAATATAATGATAAAATGATTATGACGATTAAATTGAGAATAAAAAATAATAATGCTGATTATAATAATAATACGAAATAATAATAATAATAGTAATGATGATGATGATGATGATGATGATGCATTAATATTTCATTAATAAAAAAGTATTTGTGTGTATAATAGTATTATAATAGGGTTGCCAAAAGTATGAGTCATTAAATTTAATGAAGGTCAAAAGGGCAATATTAATAATAAAGATGAATACTCACGATGAAAGTGCAGTTTTGTGGCGTTAGTTGTATCTCCTGCGAAACCACTCTACTACTTACAGGACTAAAGGTCACAGATAGTGGTGACAAGGTTTGTAGCACAAACATCACGACCGAAAGTAAATCCATTTTAGATGCTTCGTTTTTTCTTTATATATCTGAGATACTCTTTTTAGGTACAATTCGCTTGATATCACATGATCTTATACTGAATTAATAAGTAAAACAAGCAACTTCAGCGCATGCATAGCCTTTGGTGATTTCATCAGTTCCAATATGAAGTATCAGTCCAGTGTACCTGTCTCATCAGACGACACTTTTCACACTAATTTAGCTGTTTCTGTCACAGCCCACCTTGCATCCCTTTAAATCAACGCTCGTCACGTGCAATCAATACCCTACTGACGTCATCGTTTCCTGTATAAATCCTACCCACTTCATTTATCACGGCACGGGATGTTTTGAGCGAGTACCCATAATTCCGGGGTGTGCGCGCGACCACAACGTAGAACAGAGCCAAACGTACGCCCTAGTTGTGGCTGTTTCGGTAAACAAGCACTGATAACACAACCAAATCCCGGTTCCGTCTGTCGCGAGTCCCACATTAAGTGCCCCCCCCCCCCTCACCGCCTAAACAGTGTGATGGGAGGGGCAGTGATCCCAGTGTATGGCAATCCCGTCAGTAGTCTGCACCTGCACGGCACTGAGGTCGCTGTGCACGAAACAGATGTTTTCTATCTACATGCACTACATATCTGTTCACCAAACTTACAATTAAATGGGACGCCTCATCCCTTAGACAAGTAGGCAGTACTTTCGTAAAAATAAATTACAACACATTTAAAAAAAGCTATACAAATATACATGCATTATGAATAAACCATAAAACTGCTTTGCAAACCTTTATATTTGTGAAAACATTGAGGATTGGTATATCTGCTTTATTTAAATGTAATATATACATGTATAAGTTGAAGGTGACATCGGGACTTCGACTTATGTATGGGTTATATGAACAGTCAAATTGTCAAGTCTTTGAACACTAGATAAGGCTTTGTTGCATTAACTTTCGGAGGTATACGTAGTCTAAAACAAATGTACATGTATAGTCCCTTGTTTTCATCAATGTCGGGACTCGCTTATAACTAATTCGGCTCATCATAGTTGGACATATAGAGGTTCTAATGTAATAAGAATGTATTGTGTTGTTCATGTAACGGTATACTTTAATGTATAATTAATTACAAATAATAATAACATCTCTCTCTCTCTCTCTTTTCGATAAGCACATCAACATATTAAATCTTATTCAGCTTATTTTATTTAATTGTGAAATAAGTATTTTTTGAAGAAAAAAAAAATAGATTATATTTTCAATCGATATTTAAAAGATGGAGTGCTTCGTTTCGATCAAATATCGGTCAAATGAGTACATTACACGGAAGATAAATATGATTAATCCCGGAATTCCTGTCAGTTTGTTGACATTATTCTTCACCGGCATTGGCTGGGGGTATATGGACCACACACAAGTATTGGACAATCTAAGCTTCTTCCTGGATCACACTTTTCGCTTTTGTTGAACCAACGTCCGAGTTTTATTATTGAAACATTTCAATCTCAGTGTTACGTGTCCATAGTGGATTTCATTTGTTTGCCACTTGTTTGGATTTTGTCATTTGGAGGCTTCTGTCTACAGGAGAAATATACCTGTTTTTTTGTTTGTTTGTTTTTTTGTTTGTTTGTTTTTTCATCAGTGGAATAATTACAATGCTATACCTTTATCAAATTTTACTTTCAAGCAGAAAATCCGCGATCAGTTTATACAAACATGGAATACTCAAATTAGTAATACATCGAAATTAGATTATAATAAGCGATTTAAATTAAATTTCGGTTTAGAAAATTATTTATCTGACATCCAAAATGATAAGTTGGAAAGACATGTTTTAGAGTTACTTCACATACTTTGGAAATTGAATTCGGTAGATTTATTAATAATATGAGACTGAACGAAATGTGATTTGTAATAGTAACACGACTGAATCGGAATATCATTTCTTGCTTTGCTGTCCAGTATATGCTAACTTAAGACAAAAATATTTAGGTTACAGATACTCGTCATGGCCGACTATACAAAAATTCATTAGCATTATGTCGTCAGAAAATAAAAATTTGATACTCAATACAGCGAAATTTATTAATGAAGCATCTCAGATAAGAAAACAATCCGAAATCGACGAAATTTTCAATTATAATGGTTACCTGAATGATGGTTCAAAATATCTCCGAAAGGTTTCTTATTTATTCCCTTGCGCGTTTACTTTTTTTTATAACAGTTTATTAAACACACTTTCGCCAGCGTCGATTATCAACACATTTTAATTCAGTTTCGACTTCCATAATGCAATTTGGAACTCCCCGCGTACTATAGCCTCGAAATGTTGTCCGATACAGAAACGTGTGCTACCATAGTACAGAAAAGGCAAATAAGTTGTTACGGATAGTTTCGTTTATAGTTGAAAAGAATCGCTCGATGTTACGTACTATGTCTGACTGACTTTCCATTATAAAGGTGGTCCGCTTAAGTTTCTCTTCATAAACATATTTAAAATGTGATTTTGGTGGTCAATTGTATGTGTTTTCAAGTCAGTTTGACGTCTACAGCATCAAACTAGAGGTAGACAATGTGTATCAGTGAAGACCTAGGTCAGTTTCATTCAGCTCGCTAAATAAAAGAACGCTTTACTAGATTGATTTATCAATAAAAAAAGGATAAAAAATTATAAAAAAAATATATAAAAAAACAAACTCCATGAATAGATACGGCATCTATTCATTTATCAATTTGTTTCCTTCTTTGCGTTTGAGTGATTAAACTTAATATTACTAACATACAAAACAAGAGGGTAATGGTGGTCCTTGGATCGCTCACCTGAAAACCAGGTATAAGTGGGAGGAATAGAAACGGCAAATATCTATTGATATTATGGAAATGGCCTCTGCCTCCTGCTGCTAACAGCTTAAAATATCCTGTCGGTGATGTAATGATGGGAATCTGTAGATTTTAATTGTTGACTGTCCGACTGTGCCCCGGCATCTAATTAATTATGTTGAGGAGTTTAAGGGAGCTTTCACACAATGATGAATAAGTCCTTTTTGTGATTAATGAGATTTCATCTTCCTTCTTTTCTTTTCAATCTGTGGCAATCCACAAATTCAAATAACAACAATAATATAGTCCGTGAAAACACAGTAGTATATAATAATAATGATGATGGTTATCCATATAAATGTCCGTGAAATCACAGTAAAAATCAATATCAGATATCAGTTAATAATTTTCATTAATAATTTTCGTTAGGAAATCCTAAACAGAGGCCCTTCCTCTTTGGAAGCCAAAATTCGAATCTTTAACTTTTCACAAACAAAAGTTTCGTCTACCGAGACGGGGGTGACAGACAAGCCACGTGACCAGTTTAATGCGATTAGCGATTAATTGCGCAATGTGTGAATTGCAGACACACTAAACATGCCATGATACCCTGGCGTTTTTATAACACTTATCTATGACAGATAGACAAAGAATGTATCATGTGACTGAGAAGAAATGATGAAAGAAAGAAAATATGAATAAAGAAATGTTTAATTATTGCATCATGTAAAATATCAGTATTCCTTTCCGAATTTAATTATAGAAAAACAAATAATTGTAACAGTTTAAAGTACAAAGCTACTGGTAAAATATCAGAAATATTTTACCGGTGTAGCACTGCCAGCCATAAATCCAATGCATGCTTTTGGACAAGAAGAATTTTCAAATTTGTACTATATACATGTAAGGAAAATGGGCCTCGCACCCCTAGCGGCCATGTTTTTTTGTGTGTTTTTTTTACCAATCCAACTAATTCAAACAATCTTGGTAAAAAGTGACCTATGAAACATCTGTGCAAAAAAAAAAAAACTTTGAAATTCAGCTAGTACTTTTAGACAAAAAGAATTTTCAAATTTGAATAATATGCACATAAGGAAAATGGGCTCTGCCCCTGGCTGCTATGTTTTTCAATGCATCCAAATAATTTGAACAATCTTGGTAGACAGGCACCTAAGGAATATCTCTGCCGAATAACTTTGAAATCCAGCCAGTACTTTTGCACAAGAAGAATTTTCAAATTTGTACAAAATACATATAAGGAAACCGGGCTCCGCCTCCTGGCGGCCATGTTTTTCAAAATAATTTGAACAGTCTTGTTAGAAAGTGACCTAATGAACTTTGAAATCCATCCAGTACTTTTGCACCTGAAGATCTTTCAAATTTGTACTATATACATATAAGGAAAACGAGCTCCGCCCCCTGGCGGCCATGTTTTTGTACGGATCAGAATAATTATTTTTCATATGTTTGTTTCTTTCCGTTGCCATGGCAACCAGATTTCTGCATGAAGTTCTTTGAACAACTATTAATGGGCATCACCCAAGGAAAATGCTTGTTAAATTTCTAAAAATTGGCTCAGTGGATTAGGAGGAGATGTTGTTTAAAGTTAAAAAATGACGACGGACGCCGGATATTGACCCATCCTAATAGCTCACTTTGAGCACAACGTGCTCAGGTGGGCTAAAAATAAAAGAAAATACATTGTTTAAGACAAATACAATACTAAAGCCTTCATGCTTTTTCAAATGAATTTAAAGCAGGCAAGAGCATTAACCGACACGAAGGATTAATACTTCACATAGATACAAATAGATAATAACAGGTTTGTAGCGCTCTTGAGTCTGCAATGCATTTTTAGCTCACCTGCTTGCTTTAAATAAACTTGATCTATGTAGAACTCTGGTTGCCATGGCAACGGAAATAAAAAATAAATATGAAAAAATCATCTCCTTCAAATTTACTGGCAAGATTTCAAAATGTACAGATGTTCCTTGGGTAACCCTCTACCAAGATTGCTAAAATTATTCCGATCCATAAAAAGAAACATGGACGCCAGGGGCGGGGCTAATTTTTCTTAATATATAAAGTGAAAACTTTAAACGACATCTCCTCTGAATTCGAATTTGATTAAACTTGGCAATGATGATCCTTGGGTGAACCTTCACAAAAGTTGCTAAAACAAACTTGATCCATGTAGAATTCTGGCTGCCATGGCAACGGAAAAATATGAAAACTTTAAAATATCATCTCCTTCAAAACTACTGGTCAAATTTAAAAATGTTTTAGTACCGATGTTCCTTGGGTAACCCTATAATCCAGGGCCTCTATGGCCCTTCTGTTTTCTGATTGAATGTAATGATCCTAACGATATCAAACTGTCAGAATTTAACACTCATTTGTCTTCAGATTACACCCATTCCTCTCATACACTTATTTCTAAATGCCAAATATGTATTTAGTGTTTTTCCGAAGCCACGTACGTAGAACATGTAAATGCTATTTTAAAAAAGGTGCATGCTGATTTAATATTGACCTATTCAAGTACATGTAGTTGTTTTCACATCTGTTAAGATTGTTTGTATACTTAATTTACTATACAGAAGTTCTAAATGATTTTTACACAATAATGATTCAGACAACGCCTACGAGATAATTATTATGTATTTGTAATTTTGATTGAGCTAAAATTCCAAGAGAAACATTTAAATTTTCAAACTACATGTATACCAAATATATAAATATAAAGAAATAAATAAGCTAATTTTGAAGCCCAGTGGCCCGGATGATTGATTAATATATTTTGTCTTAGCAATATCAACTGTCACACAAATCAAAAGTTTTCTATCTCGTTCTATTACATGTAGTTGTGTTGTCTATGTCATGTTAATGGGCCACATGTTCTTGTTTCTGATAGACCAGTGGCGTAGTTTGATTAACCTCATGAATCAATGCGTTTTAGGAGACATAAATAAAATATTCAAAACATCACTATGATATTTAAAATAAACACAGCAACTTAAAAGCAATATATTTGACAGGAAGTGGGGTACTTGCGAAAGTAAACAGTTTATTGTTACGAAACATATACATTGGTAATATGCATCGATATTAAGTACTTTGCCTTTGATTATGTCTGTATACTTATATGGGCTCAACAATACATGGACTTACGAGTTGTTGTCGTCTATTTACACTTAATGTTTGGTCAATAGCTACTTTCTGAAATAAAGAAACAAATACAAACAATAAATTCCGCGAGAGTCTCTTAATACTGTATATATAGAAACCCTGAATTGCGAATTGCATTATTTCAAGGTTTAAGTGTGTCTGTTGAAAATAATAACATGTTATACAATATAAAACTTATATAAGCAAGCAATAGGACACTTATATATAAAGCAGTAAGATACTTATATGCTAAACATAGCTGGGAAAAACTCCGTGCCAAAACCGTTCTTGTATATGATATAAACATACATGAAATAGACATACAGGACGTGCAGTATACGTGATTACTGAAAGAAAATGTATTACATTTCAAACTATTTTATCTTCCTTACAACGTTGTTGGTATTGTTCGCCGAGGACTTTGCGTTTCACCAGTTTGAGACTGTGCCTTTCAAATTCCGTTGTTTGGACGACGGTGATGGTTTCAGTGAAGGATACAGCAGTGACGTCTTGGAGTGTATTTCCGTTTGCGTGCTGGACACAGACTGCAGTAATGTGTGTTACAACGCGCAATTAAACTTTTGTATCACGTGTTCAAGTCGTGCGGGGAATGAGACTGTATACGACAATGATTTGGCTTGCTATCGGTTGAAATTCGGTAAGTTTATATCTAATATAGTATACAAATCTTAAGTCATTCGCCGGTGTTCAAAGGCGAAATTTGAAATAATATCATATTTGCGTAAAACAAGGAATTGGTAAAACGAGAATCTGATATCATAATTACTTATTCACCTAGCTATGTCGATACCTTTCTGAAAAATGTGACAAGTAAACAGTTATCAGCTTAGGTATCTTAGCAGAACAAAAAAGGATATCAGGCTATTTTTTGCAAATTCTTATGTGAAAAAATACTTGTTATCCACATTATTTAACTGACTTAACTATGCGAAAAACAAAACAAAAAGAAAACTGATATCTAGTTAGTTAACTTAAATGAATATGTGGTACTAACCATTCGTTTTGTCCTGTTAAGATACCTAAGAGTATAACGCGTAAGTTTTTTCTTCTTGCCAGATACCTACTGAATATGTGGTATTTCTTTAGAAACATTTTGACATAGCTTAGTGGATAAGTGGCTCACAAAAATATACCATCATAGTGAGGTACTGACAGGCACAAAGTTAAAATTATTAAACACAAATCCTATGTACCTTTCTTGTTTAGCACAGGACATAATGATAATGAAGCAATAATTCAATTTATTCCGGAAGCATTACACTTCAAGGGCATTATTGTCTGTAAGAATATATTATTGTAAGACCTTCTGTACAAAATATGTTGAAATTATATGTAGTTTGTATGAAATCGGCAATTAAAAGTTGCAAAAATGACCAGGGCGAGAAAAGATTGAAAAACTTCTCTCCTTTTGCTGTAACGTCATTGATAGCGGAAACTTTGCCAGCAATATATATTGAATTGAAAAATTAACAGTTAATGTAACTACTTTCAAGCTAAATCCAAGATGAAATAAACGATTAAGGGTGTAAATGTGTCGAACAATTTATCAATTTACTTTCCTTTTTAAGATATTAATATATTCTTTAGACTTAATAAAGCTGATTGCTATAAATTTACTGAATGATGGGGGATGGGGTCATTATGTAAAAAATGTTGCTGTCATTTGAAATGTTTTTGTTGTTACTTTTTCTTCAATAATTTCATATATATTTCTAACGTATATATACGAAATCTTCATATCATTATGAATAAAATTTAATTTAAAAATGCTAGAGATGCAAGTTAATGCATGAACGCTAATCTTTTTATTATTCTGGGATCTCATGTACAACGACAATAGACCTTTTTACGATTATTCATCTAACTTTTCATTTTATAATGTTTACGAAATCTTCGTATCATTATGAATAAAATTTAATTTAAAAATGCTAGAGATGCAAGTTAATGCATGAACGCTAATCTTTTTATTATGCTGGGATCCCATGTATAACAATAATAGACCTTTTTTACAGCCGATACAAAATATGTCAAATAGTCTTCATCCGACAAAAAAGGCAATGTCAATAATGAACGAAAAATGTAAAGAGGATTCAAAGCAACTGTGTGAATAGATGGCAAGAAACAGATCGTTTTGCTTTAAATGGAATTCCTTGAAAATCATTAAACAATAGACATTATCCGGAACTCGCATATATTGGGATTTCCATGTAAGTACAATCATGGTGTTTATGTAATGTTGATGAAAAGCATATAACACAAGAGTAATTCTAGTATTATCTTTGTAGACCTTTATTCATTTCTAAAGGTAAACATGAAAAAAATAACACCATTTTAGGTTTTCCGAAGTAAGTATATTGATCTAAGTATAACATATATGTGTTTTACACTTTGGTCTTGTTCAGTTAAGGTCAGGTCTAGTAGGTTTTCTAAGTTAATGGACCACTGTTCCAGCTCTCAAAAAAGTTATTGTCGAACCCTGAGAAGAAACACGATAAGTTTTTATCTCTCGTTCCTATCCTCATTTGAATGTTAATATCACATGTGCTTATTATCTTGAATAAAATATGTTAAAACTATAAAAATCTCATATCAGAAGTTATTGTATAAATAATATATGATAATATTGATATAAAGGTCATGGTCATATAAAAGTATGAGTTACGTTAATATGCTTTTTATATACATATACCTTCATATCCAAATCCTTATTTTCTCTTATAATCCTGTATATATACTCTGGTTTTCCACTACTCAGAGACCATGAGAATTAAGTTTTTTTTACTACATATTTTTTACATTTTGAATACGGTGCAGCTTAGATAGTGAAACATTGTCAAATAATGACACAGGCTAAGTCATAATTTACATGTTTTAGATCAACAAAGTTCATTCAGGACAATGTAATGAGAATTATTAGTACAAAAATATAATTTGGGTTTTCTGTTATAATTCAAAGTTATTTCTTTGTAGGGTACAAACTGCATAAAAACATATCAGTGTGCTGACATATGACTATGTATAATGTGATCACTGTGGGGCCTCCGTGGTCGAGAGGGTAAAGTCGCTGACTTTAACACTCACTCAGCCCCTCACCGCGTGGGTTAGAATCCCGACAGGGTCATTCGGATTTTCACGTGAGGAAGCCTTCCGGCTGGCTTGCGGTAAATCGGTGGTCCTACCCTGATGCCTCCGTGCATTCGGGGTCTTCCTTCACCTGTAATTAGCTGGACGTCGCTATGTTACTGAAATACTGTCGAGGCGACGGAAAACTCAAATAGTCAAGTCAAATTAAGACAGAACACTGTAAATGTGATTCTGAGTAACTGGTTTAATGAAATATTTTACTAAGAAACTTTATGTATAAACAAATGAGTAGATACGAATAGTAGATGGGCGTAGGAAAGGTAAATACTGCTAATTCCCATATTTCTTTTTTATTGTATAGTTTCCCTTTTTTTAAACGGATACAATTTTATGGTATATTGCCTGTCCCAAATTGATCAATTAAGAGTGCTTCTTTTTGTAATAAGCATTCAAAATGTTCGAAACGAGCATGAGTTTATATATGTTCGGGAAGGAGAGAATAAAAAAGATAAATAACCATGTCTGTACTACCAACACCAAATGTGAAATCAAAATCAAATTATGAAAATTTTAACTTCCATTCACCTGAAAACTTCTGAATGTTAATATACATGCTGTCTCTGATTTTAACTCTTTATTTTACTATCAGTCTAGATTTAGTTATAAAAAATACAACAATATTTATCAAATTCGTCGATTAATTTCACAGAAACAACTTGATGAAAGACTTTAAATTTAACTTTATACAAGACCAAAAACAAATATGGGTGTTCTATTAAAACAATTTGAATATGATTTATGACTACACACATCCATATGAAATTCAGAAAGCGTATCGGTAACGTCATAGGGGTCACGTGACCCCAAAAATGTATAAATTTAGCAAAATGGACATTTAAAAAACTTCAACAGATTTTTATTTTGGCAGAAGTAAGTATTTTGTGGTTTAGCTTATTAAATTGGACGAAATAGGAAGAGTTCTAGAAAAAGTAAAATTTCATTTGTGGTTCAAATACTCTCTCTCTCTCTCTCTCTCTCTCTCATGGCACGTTTCCGCTAATTTAAAAATAAAATAAAATGCAGATCTGATAAATTTCACCACTAGGGCAATACCAGGAGTCGTGTTCTACCAATGCGGACTGTGTGAGGGCAGACCTGGTGTGTGACGTCACTACATCCACCTGTGTCTGTGCCCCAGGGTACAGCTTTGACCCACCCACACAG
>CM037787.1:31761888-31811888 GCA_021229015.1 Solen grandis | reverse complement strand
GATATATACCGATTGCTATACCGTTTGCGTGCTAGTTGTATTTGAAAGAACTGTTTTTTTTAAAAAAAAAACTTGTTTTTTTCTCCGTCTTTCAAACACAACACCGATCAGAACTCGCGTGCGTTCCGACGACTTCGTTAAACATCGTAACATATCGTTTTTCTGAAGTAAGTGTCCGCGTAATTGTTATATCTACCTGTATTAACCCACGCAATAACCTGTTGTCACATTAGCTCAATTGGTTAAGGCGGTGGGTTAAGGCGGTGTCATAGGGTTGAAAATTAGTGTAGATGTATTTAGTAGTTGTTCTAGTTAGTTAGTAGTTTTATTTTCAGCTCTCTCAGTACTTTGATTTTGGACTCGATTTGACTGACCAATCATTGACCGACGGACTAATTCAAACTTACAAAAATACTAAACATACAACGCCATTTTGTTACGTGAATGGAAATATAAATATACTAAGGGAAATACTTTGTTTCTCTTAAGGTAATTATTATTTATTTATCGTCTTTATTATTCCTTATATGTTTTTATTATTACCTTTTGTAACTTAAATGGTGTAATTAACTAAATTGTTAATATTTGAAACTCAATCCGGTGTACAACTATAATGTTTGATTGTATTATGTAATCATCATCGTGATTCTTGCTGAGTGATATATGTCCAAACTAAAGTAAATATATTTAATATTTCATATACAGACATGCTAATATTTAATTTGATTATATGCGATCTTTTATTTATGTCAGAAAATGTATCTATTTTTAGATAGTCGGAGACCACTGAAGAGTTTCGTCCCTTTGTGGATGTGCCAAATATAAATATATATATATAACTCGATATCTTGTCGTTTGGCTTTCCCTTCTACCACTGAGCCCGTCGACACACACACTCACGCATATATAGATATTAAATGTCCTCGTATGTTATCTTTAATCTGAAGACTGGGACTTCCAGAATATAACGCCTGTTGCCCATGTACACTGTAATGCATATATAAGGCGCGTTTTCACTGGTCGATTTCTAATCAATAACTTCTGTATTACGACGGCTTGCTTTCCTATTTCCCTACGGCATGATGCCATGTAGTGAAACGGAATAGGTATCCGACGATGGCGCTGGCGTTAAAGGACCAACTGTGTTAGACAACAGTGTTGAATCTAACTATGATCAATTAATCTAATCACATAACACAATGAAACTGTCATTCGAATACAAATCTGTAATCCTTTCTTGAGAATATGATAATGTTTGTTCGTATGGGTTCAATGTCCCTCTAACAGTATTCCAGAAATGTGAGAACGATTTTGTCTGCAAGGGACAGACGTATTGGATATATCACTATGATATCACGCCATAGACAAGTGGCATGATACAACACCTGCTTACATTACCCTGACACTGGGGCAACCTATCCTAGAACATCCCTTATACCAGTACATTTCTTAACGACTTTGATATGAGGCGGCCGATGATTTATCACCAGACGTATCCATGCGCTCAAACCCCTCGGTCCAAGGGACCTGTCGATTCTAGCTTTCGGAAGCTTTCTAGGTACCCTGCATGTAACAATTAATAAGGATTTTGTATAATACGTAAGTATTTGTAATCCAATCTACGCTAATTAAGTGCACGTATAATCAAATTTTAATGTTATTGATAATTAATTCTCCTTATATATTTGTGCGCTTTACATGTCTAAAATAAATTTATAAAAACATCCGCAAATTTGTTTCTTCACATTATTCTTATTAACATCTGATATGACATATCTATAAGTACTCGTACATGCATACTCGTACATGCATTAGCATACTACGATAAGAACTTTTCCCCCAACATGTATTTTGATTCAAAATTTGTTAGATCTTTCTCTATGTATTTTTTATCTCAATCCTTATTCGATTAGGAAAAAAAATGAGATTTTCAGCAGAAACCAAGCTGCTCTGTAATTATACTACCGATATATGGTTTAAACAGATGACTCCACTTCATAGATATCCAAAATCAATACAATGTTCTTGTTTGTGACAGAGATGCGTTCTACATTTTTTGACGGGAAAATAAAAACATAGATAAGAAGTTGACTACGGAATCTTTTTAAGGCCACTTTGAAATATTTCATATCATTTCATTATCTAACAGGTCGACAATGCGTCAGTACATTGTACCCATCAAATGTTTGACACTGTGATACGAGATCGTGACGGTACGATACAACGCACGACAGTACGGCACGAGATGGCGACCATACGTAATAACATTAAGGCGGTACTATACAACGTTATTTTTTTTTTTTTTTTGAAGACATATTAAATGCCCGTAGTAACGTACCATAGGAGATTGCAAAGGTACAATTCAACAGACACGAAATGCCGTGTGTGTCGCATTTCTATATTCTGTGCGCAACAAAGGTTGAATAATTGTATCGTTATCAAGTGTCGTATCGAAACGTCTTAGTCTTGTATTGTACTGTCGCACTGTCGACCTGAAAAGTTGTTCCATAATATAATAAAACATTTCAAGTAAATCTCCTATTATTCCGTATATCGTACCGTTGCGATACTGAATCATGCTATCGTGATCTCTAGCGTATTGGACCATAACCTAATCAATGATCTCCTCTTCTATACGCGATTAGGATTCTGACAACATCGCATTAGGGGTAACGTCTGGTTGACCTTTTAAGTAATTTATATGCATAAACAAGTGATCGATTTTATACCAGTCAAATAGTGCGTTTCAAACCTTTTAATTTCAGTTCTTCTTCCTGAACTAGCTATCAAAATCTCCCGAAAAGAAAATCCACATACAAAACATCTGTCACTCGAAGGATACAGCTTTTTAGGCGTGTTTTCTATCACAGTGGCTGAAACCATGGGCGCCGCCATCTTGTAATTTGTTCATATTGATCCGGTTACTTCCCCTTGTTATACCTCGCAATTCTGAAGGCGCCGATTTGATTGGCTTATACAAAGGTCAATCTGATTCAGTTAGCGATACTGATTCTGATTTTAATGAGATTGTGATAAAATGAATTTCGATATTTCAATGTGACCCTAAAATGATTCCATAGCTGGAAAACCTCAGTACTTTGTTTATACTTGAGCGTACCGTGGACATAGCACATTTAACACAGAACAGCAATATGAGTAAGGCGGAAGTAAGTTATAAGGTTACATACTTCGATGCACGGGGTGGTGGCGAAATCATAAGACTCACCCTAGTAGCTGCCGGTCAACATTTTGAAGACAACAGAATAAGCAGGGAAGAATGGCCAAAAGAGAAACCAAGTAAGCAGTTTTATTTCTGTCGCCCGTTTAACATTATTTTTGTAAGTGCATTTTGTTATCAATTATTTGAGCTTGGTGTCACTTGGGAAGCGAAATCTTACATTTATACTAAAATCCCCTCGATGGTTCTCGGTTGACTTTTTGTCGTTAATTAATCTTGTACTTATTAGAGCTTGGATATACAACCTATGGATGAGGAGGCATGCGGTCAACCTCTAAAGCACAACATATTCTTAAATAGTCGTGTAAATGCACATGTTAATGATCATCATCACCATTATCATTTTAATGTTTTCGTTGTCTTTGTTGAAAGTTGGAATAATACGTCGTAGTAGAAGTATTTGTTGTTTTTGTATAGAAAAATGATTGCAGAAAAAGAAGCTGTTATGTGAAACGTAGAATTTGAAGCAGAGGTCAACAAAAAGACGATCATTTTGCATGATGATCATTAGTATAAGAACAAGGCATTGCTTTCTTACCAAACTTACACACCTTTTCGCATCTTTTAAGGTGTACTTCGTCAATAGAATTGTCTGATTTTCACATAATAAAATATTAAGTAAAAATATGCACTGAATACGCAAATGGAAAATAAAAGATATGTCACTGTGCTCGTCTTTTTGCTATGTTTGTGTATCCATGGTAACCATTTTTAATAAATAGCTAAAAGAAACATCTTTCGATAAAAAGAAAAAAAAAGAAATAAAAAATCTGAAAATAAAAAAACACAGACCTAAGAATTAATTCATGATAGTATAATTATATATGTAGTTTGTTTTATTTACGGTACGTCATTTTTACAGAAATGGAAAAAAGACATTTTGAAAAAGGCAGACGAAAAAAGCTTTATTTTCAAACATTTTTTCTTAATTTTTACAGAAATTCTTCAGCAGATCACACCCTTGAAACTATTCTTTAAGACTCTGTTTTATCAAAATAACAAAAATGTATAGACCACCGAGTTCATTTAGGAGCCACTGAGCCGTTTCTTGTGGTAACTGTCTAATCTGTTAAACATACTTAATGTATCTAAAATTAATAATCTATTTGAACAGAAATATGTTGTCTGATTCTGTATGACGCATTCCGGTTGAACTAAAACAGGCAAAAGACGTGTATCGTTATAAATTGTACCGTCTATAGTACTTACTTACTGAAAGGGCCAGTGATACTGAAACTGCATACAAGTATGCCATATTCATATGAAACGTGTTCTGTGTAGTGTGTATAAAGCTGAGACAAACTAAAATGACAACGATGTATTCATTACCAAGGTTTTTAGTGTACATACAATCCACATATTTGTAATACAAAACGGTGAAATTGATAGCTGAAAGCTTGTGAGATTTTCTCCTTTGGGTACAAAATTGTGGAATTACGGAGGATTTTATTCTTGATTGGTAAATAATACAAACTTTGTAATATGTACACATAGAGAGAGGGGGAGAGAGGTGAACACAAATAAAAAGGTATATATCAAAGGGAATATCAACATCAAACGACATTGTACTTGCAGTTTGAAAGAAGCTCTCCCTTAAATTTTTTTTTTTTATTCAAATGTACTAACCATAAGATGATGTAGCCAAATTGGGTCAGATATGTCAATAGACCATTTCACTCCGAAAAGAGGCGTAAATCAACGAGTTCTCCCCGGACGCTGGTGTAAAGTTCCACACATCGTTCTGTGGATTATAAACATGCACTGCGATGTTGAACCAGTCACTAATTGGTCAGTTTAATTCAGCAAATTATATCGAGTATTGCTGAACCCCTGTTTAACTTGTTTAACATGCAATAGGTTGCATTTTGAATAAACAAATAATGGGTGTATAATGTTTCCTACTAAATAGCATGCGTGATATTTTTCATATATTTTTCGAACATTGATAAAGGTCTAAAATAAGGATTTACAAAAGTACATGTAATAATGACAACCATTGGATCCCTTTATAGTTTTATCAACCTTTAATGATTTGTGTATTGAATTTAAATGTTTTGTTTAGATTTATATAATGCCCCCCACCCCTTTATCAGCAAATGGCTATAAAGAGAGCAGTCGTTCACTATCTGTTTGCGCTCCCTGCCTGTTAAAATGGAATTGCAAAATGATATTCTATTTTGCTATGCATATTCCGGTAATGAAAGGCTCAGATATGTGAAAGGGTAAATAAAGAAGAAGGAAAAAAAATAAAGAACTGGATAGGGTGATTATTTGTCCCTTTATCAGTCAGTTACACATTTGGAGATCGCACCACTCACATCTCTATCATATGAAAGCTGGAGACCGGCCCTGGTGGATAACTAGGTAGAGCGTCCGCCTACAAACCGGGAGGTCTGTCCTTGCATTCATTTCTCCTGTACCAGCCACATTTCACTTGTTGTTGTTGTTGTTGTTGTTGTTGTTGTTGTTGTTGTTGTTGTTGTTGTTGTTGTTGTTGTTGTTGTTGTTGTGGTGGTGGTGGTGGTGGTGGTGGTGGTGGTGGTGGTGGTGGTGACAATATTTCATATATATGGCTAACTGCAAAGTGGGGGATGATCCCTAGTGCATAGAGGTGCTTGGGTAGAACCAACCATCTGGAAGGCTTCCACACATGAAATATCTGAGTGACCATACTGGGACTCGAACCCTAAACTGTCAGGGGCTTATGGATAGTAAGTCAACGATTATAGACACGTTCATTGCATACTGTACAATATAGAAGCTACAGATATTCATCTTCTTATGCAAATCAGAAAGTATTAAATGGGATAGTTTAGCCATCGAGTATATAAGCAGGTGCCCTCGGTGGAATTCTATTGAAGATGTACGTGTCTCTTTTGGTTTCTACTACCAGCTTGCCCTATGCAGCAGCTGCCAATGTTGACGGTGACGACGAACGGAAAGGAGCAGACGTTCTGCCAGTCGGGGGCGTGCGTCCGGTATATTGCCAGGAAATATGGTAAATCAAGTCACATAAACCAAATCTTGTTTGTAGGTTATGCAGGTCACAGCTTGAACATCTTTTGTTACTGAATTCATCAATATAAACAGGAATCGAGTATTTAGGTTCCAACATTACATAGATACCTGTCCACAACCCACGTCTTTACATAATGTAGTTGCATCGGAATGCTTCCTGTACCTTGAAGGATTTGATTGCGATACCAAGTTGTCACCTTGACAGAGTGGATATATCATCTGGAAGGGGTCTCGTTAAGTTAAACAACTACGTGTTGCAGTTCTCTTGGCGCTTAGTATATCTGGCCAGAATCATTCAAATATTTATCAAACCTTCAAATAATCGATATCGGGGTAGTTCCAGGACTGGTGATCCCACAATCACAACAATAGTACACTTTTTTGAAGGTGTGTGTCCTATTTGTTTCAGCGTAGTGTGTGTCCGTCTGTTTGCAGGTCTGTTTGGATCTACAGAGATTGAGTCCTACCTCGTTGACGAGGTTTACGAGTGCCTTATGGACACACAGAGAGACCTGATGAAGATAGTCCTTGCCGTAGATGACACAGCAAAGGTTATACAAGCAATTTATCTTAAATTTGTATTTGGAACCTCTGATTGTATTCAATGTGTATCGTGATCAAATATGTTTGTTTATTTGTTTGTTGGGTTTAACGCCCCACCGACAGTATTTCAGTCTTTTGGAGACGATATCTACATGAGACAGATATAGTGCTGCCACACTGCAGTATCACGCCGTAGACATGTGCCATGATACCACACCCAGTCAAAATATCCTGACACCGGGCCAACCAGTCCTGCAACTACCCTTATATGCTGAGCGCCAAGCAAGGGAGCTATAATAGTACCATTTTTTACGACTTTGGTATGTCGCGGCCAGGGATCGAACCCACGAACTCCCGCTTCCGAGGCGAGATAAGATATGTAACTTAACATCTTTCTTAAGGGTTCGTAGTTGCCAAAGATTTCTTTGAACACCTTCAGCCTAGATAAAACAATTCAAATCACCTGGTGATCTTCAATAGCAATCAGATTCAAGATTTTACCTGGACTACAAATCTCTCAGCCCCTCGCCGCTGTGGGTTCGAATCCCGGTAGGGACTTCGGAATTTTCATGTGACGAAACCTTCCAGCTGGCTTGCGGTAGGTCGGTGGTTCTACCCGGGTACCTCTGTGTACTCGTGGTCTTCCTCCACCTGTAATTAGCTGGACGTCGCTATATGATTGAAATACTATCGCAGCAACGGTAAACCCCAATACAACAACAAGATTTTACCATCTGACTTGGACTCTACAAACGAAAGCACATACACACATGACCACCCTCGCCCCCTGAAAGCCTATGGTTTTTAAGAAATCATTCCTATTCCCGCAATTTCCTACATAAGCTAAATGAGGTGAATTATTTGGTTGCCATGGTAACCAGATTTCTTAATGCACCATGTTATTTTATAAAAAAAAAACTTTTATGATGGTATTACCAGAAGTTTCTTTTGTTCTGCACTATAATTTGGTGGCGACGGACGCAGGGTGATGGTAATAGCGTACCTTAAGTATATTGTTTTCATGTGAGTTAGAAAGAATTACCACTATATATGTACTAAGTTATTTGATTGTTAAGTCCAAATACAAGGAAGCAATTGTCCTACACTAAGGTTCAGATCATTTATTAAACTTGTAGGCTACTTGTCCTCAATCTATGAACATATGACATATCCGACTTATTTTCCTTATTGACTTTCTTAGTCATATGATTAGATAAATTTAACCCTTTCCCTCATATAGACTCATTTTGACGCACTCAGTAGGTACCACATAAAGCCTGATCTGCAGAAAACCACAGTTAAACCTTACCAAATTTATTTATTAAGTCCTCATTTCCAGACCACTGAGGAGCAGCGAACTGTTCGCATAGGTATTTTCATGGTTTCCTCTATGAGGGAAAGGGTTAAGCTATGAATTATATACACAAGGCCGATTAAAAAAATGATTATCACAATGAATGATTGTCTTACACAATGAATGACAGTTTTATATTATAAACGGTCAATCATTTGAGTATCAGAGTAAGAAAATAAACTTAGATTAAATCCCTAATGCAGCTCGTCCACAGATGGATTCGATCTTCAAAATGTTCACCTGAAATTCTAAATTTAAGATCTCATAATGCCTAGCCGCCTTTAACTAATTGGCTGTGGGTCTTTATATAGTTAATAAAAAAAGTTTGTTCGATGAAATTCAAAATCAAGGCCACACATAATACCTAGCCTTAACGGGCTATAATGACCATGGGTCTTTAAAAAAAAGAAAGAAATGGACGTTTGTTGGATGTCAGTCTGGTGAGTTTGTAAGATGCTGGCAGGGTAGCAGTTGGAGAAATACAATAAGTTAAGTACTTTAGTTTGATAAACTACTGCAGGCAGAAAACATTGTGCTGTCTGGTGTTGTATAACTGATGTGAAATATTTCTTTTAGGGCCAGGTATAATCTGTCCGATTTTTGGTTCGGTGAAAAGCCATCGCATAAATCATTATCCTTTTTTTTTGTATTTTCAGACGGAGGCAGGGAAGAAATTCAAAGAAACGACATTGCCTAATTTCAGTACCTACGTTAAGAATAGAAAGAAGTCGTTCGGTAGTGAGAACTATATAATCGGACAGAAGGTGTGTGGCTAGCATAGGAAAGTATTATAAACATTTCTTATATATACGCGTTCAGTGTGTCGCAAATTTTGATAAATGGAATCTTAATTTGAGATGAACAATTCATAAAATGCACTTCTAGAAGAAAAATAATCAATTGAATTTAAACATTGACTTCTGATTACTTATATCGATACCTTTTCTTAAATAATGACATTGAGACACTACATTATTTCTAAATTAAATCGTCGTTTAACTTGATTAAATCGTTTTCAGCTTTCTCTGGCCGACATTGCTGTTTTCAACCTGGTAAATCAACTCAAACTCATCGGTATGGGAGCATTGCTAGATGATTTCCCAGAAATGACAAAACACGAAGCCTGTATCTCCTCAAACAAAGAAATTTCAGCATGGCTCGCGAAGAGGCCGACCACAAAGATATAAATCCTGAAATACTGACTTTATTCGGATGTTTTTGACAAGACTGTTTAGATTTACGTAATTAACGTGTTAACTTTTGAGATGCTAATGACATAACGTCGGGTTACCACTGATTTAAATTTTGCTAAATTAAAAAAGTTTTTTTGTGTGTGTGTGTGTGGGGGGGGATTCTTATTTGTTTTATGAAGAATGTTTAAGGAAAATCCAAATTTTAATATTCATGTGTTATAAAACGTAAGTACATTTTAATAGTATGTTTGTCAAGTTTTGAGGGTCCAAAAATTATAACTGTTATAACTGAGAATCACGCAATCCACAAATGTTTTAAAGAATAAAAAAAGAAAGAAAGAAAGAAAAAAACATAACAGATTCTGAGTCAGAGTCAAATTTTATCAGGACTTAAATTAAACCTGTAGTTATACATTACTATTTATCCATGGAGCGTACTTGGTCACTGCATTATATTATATACAGAGTTTCATTTACAGCATTGGAAAAAAACTGACAGTTCATTTATTATAATTGTTAGCCTCAACTGACCTTTCTGTCAGGATCTACTAGTTTGACTGTTGCAAATGGAATTCGGTTGGTCCAAGATTTCCGGTGTATGTCTGGTAATTCTTAAACTTTGCTGTCAATAAAAAATAAATACAATTTTGTTGACTGTATTTTAAAATACATTACGTTTTTACTTTATTTTCTCCCAAACCTCCTCTCAAATTATCTCTTTTCATCTTACACACACATACGTCTGAAAAGGCAATCAACAACCAGTTAATAAACACTATCAGCTATATCGTTTGTCTGAGCGAAAAAAAAATGAAGTGAAAAAGTCAAAGATAAGATCTTAGGTTGAGTATCCTTAGAATAACAAAGGAGAATTATCAATACTACGTTCTTGACCAAATAATATAAAATAACCTACGAGAAAACACAAATATTTGTCACATATCGTGTAGCACGCGCGATGTTCAAGGGGCATTTGGGTGATTATAACTAATATATTACACATTTGTGGTTATCTAACATTATAAATAATCTGTCCCCATTGAAACAAAATCGATTGAATCCGATTTTTAATACAAACATCTTTAAAACAAAGTATCCTATCGATGACATTTAGTATTGTCGCAGAGAGAAGATAATGCTCGCCAATTTCGTATATTTACCGGCAAAGGTCGAAGATTGCCGAGAAGATACCATTGGGTATGAATGAGAAGAAATGATCATTTCTTTACATGTTCGAAATGGAATGCACTTCGTTTCTTCAGAGGTCAGTCAGGTACCAATTAGGGTCTAAAATTTTCGTTGAAGAAAGACAAAATACTACGACTACTTAGCTTGTTTTCGTTGAAGATGAACAAAAAAATACGACTACTACATACTTACTAAGCCTGTGAAAACGACAGGCTTCGGATATAGAAAACCTGGCAAGTTACAGCAGCGAATTGAAATTTTGATTTTGCGGATATAACTCAGGTATTCCGAATTTTAAATTCAAATTCAATCTCCAACGCATGAGATCTCGCGCTGATCTCTGCCACAGCAGACTAACTGCTAAATCAAAGGTAACCAATAGCGTGCCTTTTGGTACACTCCATGGTCACGTGGTACTCGGTAAGACAGTAATTCCACTGCGCTGGAGTTTGATTCAAATTTCTTTGAAACGCGCATTCTGATTGGATAATTTCGACATTTTCTTATTAATATTCATGACGTAATGGCCGACTCGTCTCATTTTCCGATTGAACGGCGTGTTCAATTAAAAAGATGACTCCGTGATGCAATTGGTAAAGCTATACAGCTTTATAATTTGACTCCATTAACATTGGTTTTTTTTAAGCTGCTGCTGTAATGTTGTATTGGGGTTTACCGTCGCTGCGATAGTATTTCAATCAAATAGCGACGTCCAGCTAATTACAGGTGGAGGAAGACCCCGAGTACAAAGAAGTACCCGGGTAGAACCACCGACCTACCGCAAGCCAGCTGGAAGGCTTCCTCACATGAAAAATCCGAAGTCCCTACCGGGATTCGAACCCACAGCGGTGAGGGGCTGAGAGATTTGTAGTCCACGACTGTAACCGCTCGGCCACGGCGGCCCCCTCTTTTTTAAGCATTAAAAAAAAAATACGCCGAATATCTTTTTTGAGGATATTTCTTATTATTTATTGAAAATGTGTCCGATTTTCTGTTTTGAATGTTCGAAATAAAAAGTGTTTAGTTATTATTGAAAGGATTGATAAATCAAAATAATTCAAAGCATCGATATTTTATATAGCATTCATCCTTGTATGTGTTTCTTCACCATTTAGACTGTTTAAATGTCATCCTGAGCTTTCGAAAACTGCTTAAAAGATAAACTTATGCATTTGCATTATACTATTCAAATATTATAGGTCGACTTTGTTCGTTCGCCCGCTGTGATACTTTGTATCACATTCTTGTATTTTTATTTAAGGGGAAGGATTATAATCAGGGAAAGGAACTCCTATATTCATGTATCACCAAACTCCACGCAGTAGTTCTTTTGAAGGGAGATAACTGAGAGTTTGGTGTATACCAGCCAGGCTGGATAATCTTTCTTTGATTTGGCATTACAAGTCAACGTTATGCCAATACATTAAGTCTCGATTAAATACAGACGATGTCAAAAAAAAATTTGTTTGTTCAAATCAGACAGATTACATGTTTGTATTATTGATGCAACTATGTACTATGTACACGTTGAGATACAATAAATATATGTTCTGTTCTGTTCTGTTTATTCCAAATTTGACAGTTTACCTATTCACATATTTTCTTTCAAAACCAACTGTTTTTCAGCACTGTCAATATTCGTCATCAACCCCTTATCCAAACAATTTCTTATTTAAACCAAAGGAGATTCGTTTCCATGGTTTCTAGATACGTTAACGGGACATTCCGTAGAAATCAAACCCTACGTCCGCATTCGTTATTCGCAATTACTGAGCCCAATTCTATCTGTGCGTAGGAAATATGAAGAGACCTATGGAATCATATGTGGAAACTTTCCACAGCAAACCTGGTAAAACACTTTCCTATCATACTGGATCAGGCCCTATGTTCTCGAAAATAAAATGGTACTTAAGTATGATTTTCATATTCAAACTCAAAATATGCCCAACAGGGATTTCAAATGATACTCAAATTTGAGTCTAAAATCGTACTAAGTATTTCCGAACATAGGGCCTGAACTATACGTAAACTCGTGTAAGAATTACGATGAACTTCAGACAACTCATGACTGGCGAGAAAAAAAAAGACATCGTGTTGTTATTACCATCGTCGTAGAACGATTTAGTTGAGAAGACCTGCAATTGTGGATACAAACATATTTTTGGAAGACAATATCTGCAAATACGGGGAAACTGAAGATCGCGGACATTTCCAGGCAATGCTAAATAACCAGGCGCAGGATTGTCTCTTGCTGAAGGACCAGCTTAAAACTGCAACTCGAGGACTATGTACACCACCAACAAGATTCAAAATTAACTTTTCAAAATTTGTAGTGACTAAATAGAGACAAAAATGGTCGAAAGTTGTAACTGTGTCCAGGTCTTTGGTTTCATCAACGACGAGGCAGCATCGACTACAGTGTATTCATTGTTTGAGGCATTCCTGTAGCAACCGAAAAATATTGGTGTGATCATGAACCGAATTCGTGGCCAGGGTTATGAAGGTTTTTCATTATGTTGGGGAGGTTTCGGGAATTAGAGACAGAATCAAAGAGATTAGTTAGAGCTCATTGTTAAAACTCAGTGTTAGCAATAGGGCATTCACCCGAAGAACATATCGTTCGAAATATTATAATGGCGATACAAGGAGTCGGATTTTGCTTCGATCACTCTGCCAAGTTGGCTTTTCTGAAATAAGATGGTTATTGCAAACGACGAGAAAAGCAACAAAGTGATGGCACATATGATTAGACTCCAAACATTGTGAGAATCCAGATGGGAGATTAGAGTTGATTCAGATGTTCGTTCACCTCTGTCGTTGAACTTGAAGATCTAAACTTACATTCTGATGATTCGAAGGCCAGGTCTTTTAAACTTGTCATTACACTGTTAGAGTTTACTTCATTGATGAGGCTGTTGAATTCATCCTGGCTTCAACAGATTACTCGGAATACAATCCGTGACTTGATGGAGACAGCAAAGGAGGCTGAGGCTGTGACCAGTTGTCTCAGCAACGCAACAAATGATGATGTATGAGACGACTTATATCGAAAAGCATTGACAATAGCTAAAGCGGTGCCTTGCAACCTACGAGAAGCGACATAACAGCATCGTCGGCAAAAGCATTAGCTGACTATATGAAACTACTGATGCAACATTCCAGTTTCTCGACCAACTCACAATGGATCTTCCGACAGGCTTCTGAATACTGAATATCGCCTAAACGCCTAGTTCCTAACCCCAAGCCACCGAGAGCACCTCACTGATGACAAAAAATCCAGTTTATTCCTGCACTCAACACACACGACACGTTTAAAAAGTGAATGAGCTACCTCGTTGAAAATGAAGATGTCGTTCCTACGACAATCCTTCAACCATTGCAGGTACATTAGCAGGTATCAACGAGAAACTCTATTCTGACGTGGCCGCCTATCTCCATGTTCTCCCTGCCATGTTAGTATCAACTGCGGCTGCTGAACGATTGTATAGTATCATGCGGCGCCTCAAAATATAAGGTCAATCACGTCCACTGACAGGATGTCCGGGCGGGGTCTGCATATCCACAGAGATAGGAAAGTCAATGTCGACAACGTGATCGATATCAAGGATAAACGATTGGATCTGCCTCGTAATGTTTAAACCTTAATGGTCCATCAAGTGATCGTGGGAATTGTATAGTAAATGCTTGAGAATCAAAGAGCCTGTCAAAGTCAATGGATCTACAATGAAGTCTTTTCAAGCATTTATAGGATCATGCTTATAATTTAATGACTGACGTATTACCTTAAATCAGCTACTTAGGAGTTAATCTTAAACATATAATAAATTGAAAAAAAATAGAACATTCAGAATAGAAATGTAAGCATATTGTGTTTATTTCCGACGTTGTGAACGTTTGTTGATGTATTGCGAACAAACTTGAAGATGTTTTTTCTCTATGATGTGTTGATCTTGAGACAACTTCAGTAATGATGTTTGCCAACATTTTAAAAATAGGATGATTTGTAAACTTTATCACACTTTTAACAACAATTTTACAGACATTCAAAGGAGGAGAAAAGTAGCAGAAAAACTGTTTCAGTATAAATGTTGCTACACCGGTAAAATACTTCTCATAGTTTACCTGTAGCTTTGTACTTTGAACTGTTATTATGATTTGTATTTCTATAATTAAATTTAGAAAGGGATGTACCGATATGTTTATATGATATATTAATTTAGCATTTCTTCATTCATACTTTCTTCCTTTCATTATTTCGTCTCAGCCACGTGATGCTTTCTTCGGCTATCTATCATAGATACGTGTAATAAAAACGCCAGGGTATCATGGCACGTTTAGCGTGTCTGCAATTTACACATTGCGCAATTAATCGCTAATCACTTTAAATTGGTCACGTGATATGATGTCTGTCACCCCGTCCCGGGTAGACGAATCTTTTCTTTGTGAAAAGTAAGATTCGGTATTTCAAGGAGGAAGGACGTCTATTAAGGATTTCCTAACCAAAACTATTAACTAATATTTAATATTGATATTTACTGTGATTTCACGACTATTTATGTGGATAACCATCGTTATTACAATTCAATACTACCGTGTTTTCACGGGCTATATTATTATTGTTATTTGAATTTGTGGATTGCCACAGAGAGAAAAGAAAAGAAGAAAATAAAATCTCATTAACCACAAACGGACCTATTCATCATTGTGTGAGAGCTCCCTACAATTCCTCGACATTAGACCTAGCAAGATACCGGGGCACAGTCGGACAATCAGCAATATAATCTACATTTACTGCATTTTACTTCATCATCGACATTATATTTAAGCCTGCTAGCAATGTGATTAACTTGCATGCTCGAATGCGATCGTGTAATAATTACTAAAGTATGAATTGGAATTACTCTTTGAAATTTCAGGGTTTAATTTTTATCCAAGAAGTGCACACTTAAATTAAAATGTCACACCGACATTTCATACCTAAACATTCTACATGTATACATTCCGATATCAATTTGGTGTATAGATTATTTAGATACGATATTTGCTTGACAATACAAAGGGTGTTAAAATTATCTGCTATACAAGTTAACTTGAACGGAACAAATTCTGTCAATATCAAATACCATGTAATGGTTTGGTCTGTATAGTTATCTACGTAAATAATATATAATTGGCTCTTTGAAGTTTTGTCAGCCATAAGATTGCAGGTTAACTCGATTGGACCTTTTGTATTGCCGCGACATATGGTAGCACTTATGCAATAAGTGCATATCAATTATGAATACCCAGGAGCCGTGAGAAAACGGAATTAAAGTTAGCTTGGCCACAATTTTCTGAAATGGGTCGCCTTTGTTGACTCTTTATACTGGTCTTGTTTACAATAATATTCCATAACATCATGTCGTGCTGATCAATATGTTATTTATAATCTCCATTCCGTTATGTGTACAATTCAGTATATTATGTAACCACATCATTGTGTTAGGTACATTCTCCATTTCGCTATGTGTTCCATTCAGTATGTTATGTGAACATATTGTGTTAGGTACATTCTCCATTTCGCTATGTGTTCCATTCAGTATGTTATGTGAACATATTGTGTTAGGTACATTCTCCATTTCGCTATGTGTTCCATTCAGTATGTTATGTGCACCGGTCATTTTGCTGTCGTTTTGTGTTCATTTCATTATGTTATGGGTACTTATAATTTTGCTGCGTGCATTCTCCATTTTCTTATGTTCATATTTCATAATAACATTTTATTTGTAAAGATCATATTTTCTGTGCATTACCGATTTCGTTATGTGCACACTTAATTCTGTTATGTGTACAGATCTTTTTTTTTTATGCACCCTTTATTAATTTTATTGTTCAGAAATCATCAACAAGTAGATGAGTTTGAATACTCTGTAACTAAGACAAATTAGGTCGTATTCACGAAACTGCTTATTATAAGCTAAACCTAACTTTGGCAAATTTGTATCGGTTCTATATCATCTGATTGTTTAACTCTTAGACTGAGCATCTAATTCATCAAAGGAAAAGGTGACTTCCAATTTAGACATTTTATCAATATGTAGGAATAATAGATAATAGATTTGATTATAATTTGGGTTTAACATCCCGATGACGGTAATTGAGGAATGATTGTCTACATGAGATATTGTGATGTATCACTGCAGTATGATGCCAGTATCACCCTATAGCCATGTGGCATAATACAACACTCAGTCACGTTAACCCTGACACCGAGCTTACCTGCCCTTGTATGCCGAGCGTCAAGCAAGAGAGGAATACAAATGCCCCCCTTTTTACGACTTTGATATGGCGTGGCCTGTGATCGAATCCAAGACCGGTTACCATGCGCTTGACCCCATGGACCTGTCTTCTTAGAGACTCACTAGGTCTCATGCATATATAATCATGGATAAAGATTAAGTATAATTTGTCATTATTTGAAATCCAATCTACGTTAATTCACTACCACTAGTCAAATTGTTATGTTATTGATGTTTGATTTATTCTGTTTTTAGGGGCATCCGAGGCCGAGAGGGTAAAGTCGCTGACTTTAACACCCACTCAGCCCCTCAACGCGTGGGTTCGAATCCCGGCAGGGTCATTCGGATTTTCATGTGAGGAAGCCTTCCAGTTGGCTTGCGGTAGGTCGGTGGTTCTACCCGGATGCCTCCGTGTATTCGGGGTCTTCCCCCACCTGTAATTAGCTGGACGTCGCTTTATGACTGAAACTGTCGAAAGGACGGTAAACTCAAATAATCAAGTTATTCTGCTTATATGGGCGTTTGCCTTGCATCTTTGGATAAAGAGGGAAAAACACATCAGGAAAATGTTCCTTGACACTGTTTATATCAAACTCTAACAGCGATACGACATACTGTTATGAAATAATATACATTACAATACTAGAATAAGCTAATTTCCGCATCTTTATACACTCAACAACTTTAAACACGCACAAGTCATTTTTGATGGTTTTAACACTAAATACGATAAGCTACTTTCATGAAATTTGGAGCAAATAATAGTTAATTTTTACAGACATCATCTATAGGAATTTTACTTTAGTAGATAACAATTTACGTATTTTACGACACTTACAAAGTCACTAGGTGAAAACAGTGACTTCACAAAAGTCAATATCGTGTGAATGACCCACTAGCTGCAGGCGTGCGTTCAGTATGCCAAACCGTATGCAACAGGTCGCTTACAGTCAGCTACGGAGTTGTCTTAGGACCATATACAGTGCTGTTCACGTGCTTCTTATGCTGTACATTGGTATACGTGAACATCGTGGTTTATGACACTGAGACAGTTTCATAGCTGACTGTAAGCGTACGGTTGCATATATTTTGTCATACTAAACGCACGCTAGGACATGCTGTGCACCGACGCTTCACACACAGCACAATTTCAGCTACGCGGTGCTGTTAGATATTAAAGTTGTTGAGTGTAAGTTGATAAATTCTTGAGACACACGTGCTGGACATCATAAATCCAGCTGTACTTTTAGCCAATACAATGGAACGATACGACGGAGAACTTTTGTTGTGCGTAGACATTCTAAACGTCAATTGTATCAAACCATATGATGTTGAATCTCGTTATATATCGAAACCTTCATAAGAGTAACTTTGAACTAGCGCGTTTTTTTTTTTATTACTGAATAGGTCAAAAATGCGACGATAGATATTAAGAGGTAACGACAAGACCGCGACGGTAATTAATATTGACACAACGATACGGTATGAAATTCCAACATTGTTGTATGGTTAAACGCAAGTACGACACCCCGTTTAAATATCAATGTGTGTTGACCTATAAGCACAACGTATGACGTTTAAAAAGTCCATTAAATCGTACCACCATAATCTAGATCCTCGTTTTGTTCCGCCATAATGCATCGTGTTATCGCGATGTAGTATCGTACCGTTGTGTTCCGACTTAACTGAAGTAAATAGTGAACGAGATCACGACGATACGATACAATATGCCGACAGTACGATACGAAATAATGACGGTACAGCATCATGACGGAACGATTCAACATCAAGTCGGTACGGTATTAAATTTCGACTGGACGATACGACATCACGACGATACAGTAAGACATCACGACAGTAGGACATCACGACGGTACGGTACGACATCAAAAGGTACACAGGTACAGTACAACATCACGACGGTACAGTACAACATCACGACGGTACTTACGACATCACGACGGTACTTACGACATCACAACAGTACGATACGACATCACGACGGTACAGTACAACATCACGACGGTACAGTACGACATCACGACGGTACATGTACGACATCACGACGGTACAGTACGACATCACGACGGTACATACGACATCACGACGGTACAGTACGACATCACGACGGTACGATACAATCTCACAATGGTACGATTCAACACGAAAGTACGATAGACCATCAAGGTGGAACGATACATCACAACTTTACGATACAATATACATACAATCACAACGTACATGGTATGAAGCTCAAGACGGTAAATAACACCTTCACGCGGGTTACAATACCATACGGCATCAAGACGGTACTTTACAAGAATAAGATTCAGTATCACAAAGGTACGATACAGCATCACGGTGGTACGATACAATATCATAACGGTACCATACAATATCGTAACGGTACGATACGGCATCACGACAATGCATACAATACCTGACGACCGTACGTTGCTACATCAAACAAAAGCTAAATTGTAATAACGACTGTCGCACAACGTATAATAAGCCGCCATTTCGTGATCTCGTAACGTAATGTCGTACTGTCGACCTATTCAATAATTAAGTAAAATATTTCATTTCAAAGAAGCGCTCTCATATTCCGTTTATATTACCTTTGCGATATATAATCGTACTGTTGTGATCTCTTTTGCTTATTGGACCGTCGAACTAATATGTAACAATATAAATTTCGATATTTCAAAGCGGCCCTTAAATGATTCCGTAGCTGGTAAAACTTTATATACCTAACATACCGTGGGCAATGCTCAGTTAACACAGGGCAGCAATATGAGTAAAGAAGAAGTAAGTTATAAGGTTACGTACTTCGATGGACGGGGTGGTGGCGAAATCGTAAGACTTGCCCTCGTGGCTGCTGGTCAACCTTTCGAAGACAAAAGAATAAGCAGGGAAGAATGGCCAAAAGAGAAACCAAGTAAGCAATTTTATTTCTGTGTCCCTATTTTGCAATTATTGTTGTTATAATTCATGTTGTTTTGCGTCTATTTGGAGGCAAATTCTTATGTTTTATACTAAAAAAAATCTTGACGGTTTTCGGATTGGACCAGTAATTTGCGTCTGCAGGGGTCATAAAACAATCTTACACCTAGCAGGATTAGAATCTTAACCACTTAAACACAGCGTATACTTATCTGTAGCATTTTGTGTATTATTTAATTGTTGTATAAATCGTCATCATATTCGTTGTTGTCGTCAACAGTAGTAGTAAAAGCTAATATTTAATCGTAGAAGTAGTCGTTACAGTAAAAATATATGTAAAAGTGGTAGCAGAAGAATCAGCTGTTACAGGAAAGGAGCATTTGCAGTAGAAACTGACAAGAAGTCGTTTATTTCACGTGCAATCAATAAAAATTAAATTAAAACAAGACATGCCTTACTTACAAATCGTGCACACCAATTAAAGACTTATGTTCCTGGTGTTTATTACATTGTATTTGAAATAACATTGAGTTGCGACTTTCGGTGGATTTTGTTGTTGTTGTTGTTGTTGTTGTTGTTGTTTCTTTCTTTCTTTGTTTTAAATGTAAATGTAACGAAATTAGGCAAATACATATATACATTTTATATTGTTATAGATTCTAACGTCACCAAAAGCGTCCGTGCGCACAATAAATCTTGCTTATTGAAAGGGCCAATGATACAGACAGTGTATAGGCCATGTTTATATGTAACTGCCATAGGTGTAGGTTATGTGTATAAACATGCAGACAACTTGGAATGTCAACCGAGGTTATTGATAATTACCAATATTGTAATGTTGGATAAAGTGATTCCCTTATTTTATATTTTTATTCAAATGCACTAACCGTAAGGAAAACACGAAATATCTCATATTTCATGAGATACATGGGGTTGTAATGGCGTATCAAGCTGCAAATATGGTCTTGTTTAGCATGCCAATGGTTGTGATGAGAATGAAAAAGCATGAACTGTTTTAGCTCGACTATACGAAGAATAAGGGGGGCTATATTCTACTCACCTGAACGTCGGCGTCGCCGTAGCAGTTACGTTTTTTGTACTACCACACTTAATTACTGGACCCTTTAATGTATTGTTTTGGTACTTGGAATACTTGTATTTGATTACCACCCCAACCTGTAGGCAAGAAGGGATAACTCTGTCATGGATTTTGACTTAGAATCTTGGTTAAGCTTTCCGTACCACCTCACTTTTTCACTGAACCCCTTAAGGTATTGTTTTTAAACTTGGAATACTAATATATGACCATCACTTCAACCTGTAGGCAAGAAGGAATAACTCTGTCATGTTTTTGACCAAATCATGCCCCTTTTTCGACTTAGAATCTCGGTTTATGTTATTGTATGAAATTTTAAGTCTCCCAAACGAAGTTTGGAGAGTTATTGCTATTACTCCGTTTCTTTTTCTTCCTATTCTTCTTCTTTCTTCCGCCGGCAACTTTGTACGGGCTATATCTTGGAGGCTGCTCCACCTATCTTTACAAGACTTTACATACTTGTAGTCCTCAATGAGTAGTGGTGCCCTCCTTACTCTTGTAAATGGGTGTCCCTGGAGGTCAGGCTTCCCCCACCCCTTCAGAGATGGATTTTTGCATAAAAAAGTATTTTGGTTAAATATTTCAAATTTTCAACCTAAATCATATACTTTTTTATTCTTAATAATGAGAAGATTGAATAGTACTACTTTGGTGTCCCCCGAGGTCACCGAGGGGTCAGGCCCCGCCCTCTCAATTTTATTTATGACCTTTTATCTTAAAAACTGTTCAGATCCCCTCCCCTAAACCATATATATTATTGTTCCTCATTATGAGATGGATTGAATGGTACTTTTTTATGTGCATATGGGTCACCAAGGTTTCCTTAAAGGTGTTGCTTTGAAACGTTGAATGCGTGTCTATGACCCCTTCTTTCAACATGTAGGGAAGAATACATAACTCTTTCAAAGGTTTTGACTAAATAATGCCCCTTTTCTAACTTAGAATCTCAGTTTGTTTATACTTGCTCACTTTTCACTGAACCCTTTGAGATATTGCCTAAAAACGTGGAATATATGTTTATATCTTTTTTTTACTTTTTGATCATACAGTGACTCTTATTTTGATTTTTACTGTTATATATTTCTATGTTGACAATCATTAGAATAGTCCAGCGCGCTGTCTTACGGACAACTCTTGTTAACTGAATACACAAATGAACGCTCACATGACCGCACACATACACACATGTGCACACAAGTTTTACGATTTCCAAAAATAGCAAACAAAGACAAGCTATTGCGATCTCACTATAGTCTTATCGACCTTCGATGATTTTTGTATTGATTCTAAAATTACTTGGTGTATTGATTTATATAATACCCCTTTATCAGTAATTGACCATGAATAGACAAGTCGTGCACGAGGTGTATGCACATCTTTGTGTGGAAATAAAGCCCTTTGAAAAAAATATCATGTAATTATCAACCCCACGAAGTCAAATAGAATGGCAAACTTGTGCCATAAAAGGGGGCTTTCTGTAGTGCTTTAAGAAAGAATGAGATAGTTAAACATTTGAGACTATTATAAAGTCTGCAATTAAAAGAACATTTGCGCGGATATAGTGCCTGGGTCAGTACCTTGACATAGTTTGATTTCCGCTCATACACTGGTTCCTCTGTATGATTTCTACAGACTTTGTATCGCTAAACCATGCAGGATATGACATATATAGTTTGATTACTTCCAGAATGCCCTATGAAACAGCTGCCACTTCTGACGGTGAGGACCAACGGAAAGGAGAAGACGTACTGCCAGTCGGGGGCGAGCGCCCGCTATATTGCCAAGAAATACGGTAAATCAAGTCACATGACCAAATATGTTTTCTTAGTATGTCATGAAGGCGCCACAGCTTGAACATTTGTTGTAACTGAATTATTGCTATTTCTTAAAATCATCACCATAAACAGGAACCAAGGACCATTTCATTTCTCTCATTGATACCCGCCCACTATTCACCCATATCCTGATGAACAAATTACTTGTCACGTACCTCCGCCTGATATCAAGAAATGGCTATAGCATCTATATAGGATGTTCATATTGTTCCAGTATTATTCAGATATTCATCAAGTCTGCAAATAATGGATATCAGGGTAGTTCCGGGTTTGGTAGGTCCAAAATCGCAATTACTATATGTATGATATATTTCGAGGAAGGTGGGTGTCCTATATATTTCATTTTATTCTTAATAGCACATAGTTTGTGTATATCTGTTTGCAGGTATGTTTGGATCTTCAGAAGAAGAGGAGTTCCTAGTTGACGAGGTTTACGAGTGCCTTATGGACGCACAGAGAGACCTGATGAAGATAGTCTTTCCCGTAGATGCTACAGCAAAGGTTACACTGATTTTGAACGAATCATCCTTATTTCAGCAATTTCTTACTTTGGGGTGAATTTTATTTTTCAAGGAATCAACTTTGGTTGAGCATATTTGACAGAGGGCAAGGAGGTGACCTTTTTTTTGACAATTTAATTCTGACCGATTGATGCAGATATTCTACATCATCCCTTTGTTGCCATAAAAAAAACACAAAGTTCTGAATTTACCATGCTTATTTGAAAATAAAAAAAAGCTTTATGAAGGTCTTATCAATAATCATCCATGCTCCATGCTAAATTTCATTATTTCAAATTATTACCGACAGACGACGACGATGGGCGACGGACCAGGGTGATAAAAAAGTATAGTCCGAATATAAGGAAGCGGTCATCTTATATTAGAATGTTAGGTCACAAGAACTATTATGATATATTTAATTCACTTCTTCCTATTCTGAGAACGTATGGAGCTTTTGAGTGAATAAGTCAATTAAACAGGTGGATTTTCATAGTAAAAGGGGAATACGTGATATATTTCAAAACATCTAAAAGGTCTACAAAGGAAAACATTTCACACATAAATAACACACACCAACAGAGAAACGTGTATAGGCGACCCATTCCCTCTTTAAACAGGAAGCTCGGGTTCGATATCTGGTTTATCTGGTTTTCTCCCTTTGAAATATACACATATGACATACTGCGATTTTCGCACCGTCCTTGGTGTTGGAAGAAGAAAGATAACCATGGTTAAAAACTATTTTTACATACAACATGCACCATTTCATGTTGCATTGGCGAAAACCTAACTGTTGATTTTCTGTATTTTCAGGATGAGGCTGAGAAGAAATTCAAAGAAACGACATTGCCTAATTTCAGTAACTATGTTAAGGATAGGAAGAATGTGAACGGTAGTGAGAACTACATTATTGGAAATAAGGTGTGGAAACGTCAATTAATCTTAACCGCTTGTATTCCATGTATTCAGTGCGTTACTTAATCTACATCGTCGAATACCCACGGCCTGGTGTATTCGACGATGCTAAATTTGATGAATGACATATTAATTCGATTATTGGAGATAAGTAAGATATGAATTGCAAACCTAGAAGAAAAATACTAACCGATTTTAAACACAAACTTATATGTATTATTTAAGCTGTCTTTAAATGATGATATTAAGACAATACATGAAATGGACAGCACCATATCAAGCGACACCGTTTCTAATTATACCCGGTCATCATCATTTGAATAACGTGGCTATTTCATTTTCAGCTTTCTCTGGCTGACATTGCTGTTTTCAACCTTGTGAACCAGCTCAAACTTATCAATATGGGAGCATTGCTAGACGATTTCCCAGACATGACAAAACACGAAGCCTGTATCTCCTCACACAAGGAAATTTCAGCATGGCTCACAAAGAGGCCGACCACAAAGATGTAAATCCTGAAATACTGACCTTATTCGGATGTTTTTACAAGACTGTTTAGATTTACGTAATTTAATTTATAATTGAGAATCACGCAATCCACAAATATTTTAAAGATAAAAAAAGAAAGAAAAAACATATCAGATTCTGAGTCAGAGTCAAATTTGATCAGGACTAGAATTAAACCTGTAGTTCTACATCACTATTATATCCATGGGGTGTACTTGGTCACTGCATTATATTATATACAGAGTTTCATTTACAGCTATGGAAAAAAACTGACAGTTCATTTATTATAATTGTTAGCCTCAACTGGTCTTTCTGCCAGGATCTACCAGTTTGACTGTTGCAAATGGAATCCGGTCCAAGATTTCCGGTGTATGTCTGGTAATTCTTAAACTTTGCTGTCAAACAAAAGTAAATACAATTGTTGACTGTATTTTAAAATACATTACGTTTTTACTTTATTTTCTCCCCAACCTCCTCTCAAATTATCTCTTTTCCTCTTACACACACATGCGTGTGAAAAGGCAATCAACAACCACTTAATAAACACTATCAGCTATATCGTTTATCTGAGCGAAAAAAAAAATGAAGTGAAAAAGTCAAAGATAAGATCTTAGGTTGAGTATCCTTAGAATAACAAAGGAGAATTATCAATACTACGTTCTTGACCAAATAATATAAAATAACATACGAGAAAACACAAATATTTGTCACATATCGTGTAGCACGCGCGATGTTCAAGGGGCATTTGGGTGACTATAACTAATATATTACACATTTGTGGTTATTTAACATTATAAATAATCTGTCCCCATTGAAACAAAATCGATTGAATCCGATTTTTAATACAAACATCTTTAAAACAAAGTATCCTATCGATGATATTTAGTATTGTCGCAGAGAGAAGACAGTGCTCGCCAATTTCGTATATTTACCGGCAAAGGTCGAAGATTGCCGAGAAGATACCACTGGGTATAAATGAGAAGAAATGATCATTTCTTGCACGTGTTCGAAATGGAATGCACTTCGTTTCTTCCAGAGGTCAGTCAGGTACCAATTAGGGTTAAAATTTTTCGTTGAAGAAAGACAAAATACTACGACTACTAAGCTTGTTTTCGTTGAAGATGAACAAAAAAATACGACTACTACTTACTTACTTAGCCTGTGAAAACGACAGGCTTCGGATATAGAAAACCTCGCAAGTTACAGCAGCGAACTGAAATTTTGATTTTGCGGATATAACTCAGGTATTCCGATTTTCAAATTCAAATTCAATCTTCAACGCATGAGATCTCGCGCTGATCTCTGCCACAGCAGACTAACTGCTAAATCAAAGGTAACCAATAGCGTGCCTTTTGGTGCACTCCATGGTCACGTGGTACTCAGTAAGGCAGTAATTCCACTGCTTTGAAACGCGCATTGGATAATTTCGACATTTTCTTTTTAATATTCATGACGTAATGGCCGACTCGTCTCATTTTCCGATTGAACGGCGTGTTCAATTAGAAAAATGTCTCCGTGATGCAATTGGTAAAGCTATACAGCTTTTTAATTTGTCTCCATTAACATTACTCTTTTTTAAGCATTTAAAGAAGAAAAACTCGCCGAATATCTTTTTTAAGGATATTTCGTGTTATTTATTGAAACTGTGTCCGATATTCTGTTTTGAATGTTCGAAATAAAAAGTGTTTAGTTATTATTGAAAGGATTAATAAATCAAAATAGTTTAAAGCATCGATATTTTATATAGCAATCATCCTTACATGTGTTTCTTCACCATTTAGACTGTTTAAATGTCACCCAGAGCTTTCGAAAACTGCTTAAAAGATAAACTTATGCATTTGCAATTATACCATTCAAATATTTATAGGTCGGCTTTGTTCGTTCGCCCGCTGTGATACTTTGTATCACATTCTTCTTGTATTTTTGTTTAAGGGGAAGGATTTTAATCAGGGAAAGGAACTCCTACAATCATGTATCACCAAACTCCACGCAGTACTTCTTTTGAAGGGAGATAACTGAGATTTTGGTGTATCACCAGCCAGGCTGGATAATCTTTCTTTGATTAGGCACTACAAGTCAACGTTGTGCCAGTACATAAAGTGTTGATTAAATACAGACCATGTCAAACATTTTGCTTTTCATCGAGATGATTTTGATATAAAGTATATGTTTTTCATAAAGAGTACATCATATTTATTCCAAATTTGACAGTAAACCTATTCACATGTTTTCTTTCAAAACAAACTGTTTTTCAGCATTGTCAATATTCGTCATCAACACCTTATCCAAACAATTTCTTATTTAAACCAAAGGGGATCCGTTTCCATGGTTTCTAGATGCGTTAACGGGACATTTCATAGAATTCAACCCCTCTCGTTTACTGAATACGTCTGCATTCGTTATTCGCAATTACTGAGCCCAATTCTATCTGACCGTAGGAAATATGAAGAGACCTATGGAGTCATATGTGGAAACTTTCCACAGCAAACCTGGTAAAACACTTTCCTATCATGCTGGATCAGGCCCAATGTTCTCGAAAATAAAATGGTACTTAAATATGATTTTCATATTCAAACAAAAAATATGCCCAAAGTTTCAACAGGGATTTCAGGATGATATTCAAATTTGAGTCTAAAATCGTACTTAAATATTTCCGAGAACATGGGGCCTGAACTCTTCGTAAACTCAGTGAAGAATTACGATGAACTTCAGACAACTCATGACTGGCGAGAGAAAAAAAGACATCTGTTGTCATTACCATCGCCGTACAACGACTTGGTTGAGAAGACCTGCAATTGTGGATACAATCATATATTTGGGAAGACAATATCTGCAAATACGGGGAAACTGAAGATCGCGGACATTTCCAGGCACTGCTAAATAACCAGGCGCAGGATTGTCTCTTGCTGAAGGACCAGCTTAAAACTGCAACTCGAGGACTATGTACACCACCAACAAGATTGAAAATTAACTAATCAAAATTTGTAGTGACTCAATAGAGAACAAAATGGTCGAAAGATGTAACTATGTCCAGGTCTTTGGTTTCATCAACGACGAGGCTATATCGACTACAGTGTATTAATTGACTAAGGCATTCCTGTATCAACAGAAAAAAATATTAGTGTAGTCATGAACAGAATTCGTGGCCAGGGTTATGAAGGTTCCATTATGTTTGGGAGGTTTCGGGCAATTAGAGACAGAATGAAAAAGATTAGAGCTTATTGTAGCAATATGACATTCATCCGAAGAACACCTCGTTCGAAATTTTATAACGACGATACAAGGAGTTGGATTCTGCCAAGAGGCTACTCTGAAATAAAAAGGTTATTGCAAATGACGAAAAAAGTTACGAAGTATGACTAGATCCCAGACATTCTGAGAATCCAGAAGGGCGATAAGAGTTGATTCAGGTGTTCGTTTACCTCTGTCGTTGATGAACTTCAAGATCTAAACTTACAGTCTGGTTGTTCGAAGGCCAGGTCTTTTGAACTTGTCATTACACTGTTAGAGTTAACTTCATTAATGTGGCTGTTGAATTCATCCTGGCTTCAACAGATTACTCGGAATACAATCCGTGACTTGATGGAGACAGCAAAGGAGGCTGAGGCTGTGACCAGTTGTCTCAGCAACGCAACAAATGATGAAGTATGAGACGACTTATATCGAAAAGCATTGACAATAGCTAAAGCGGTACCTGTGCAACCTACGAGAAGCGACATAACAACAAAATCGGCAAAAGCATTACTTGACTCTATATGAAACTACTGATGCAACATTCCAGTTTCTCGACAAACTCACAATGGATCTTCCGACAGGCTTCTGAATACTGAGGATCACCTAAACGCCCAGTTCCTAATCACAAGCCACCGAGAGCACCTTACTGATGACAAAAATCCAGTTTATTCCTGCACTCGACACACACGACGCGTTTAAAAAGTAATGAGCTACCTCGTTGAAAATTAAGATGTAATCATTCAACCATTGCAGGTACATTAGCAGTCATAATAATTATTATGGTTATTGTTTTTGCCCTGTGTTGGCTGATTTGTCTACAGCTTTAACATTGGCCATAACTTGAAAGTATAAAAGGTATTGACTTGAAACTTCATACATAATTAGAATGCCACTAGGTGAAGGGCAGTGACTAAGAACCATAACCCTACCTGGTCTAATTTTTTAATTATCTCCCTTATTAATATTATTTTACTTTTTTTGTTCAGAGCATAACTCATAAAATTATTTAAGGTTTTGACTTGATACTTAGAATATAAATAGATGGTGAAATTGGGAAGTGCAATAACCATGAGCCATAACTCTACCTGGATTAATTTTTGAACTATCTCCAATTTTTAATATGATTTTCTGTCCAGATAATAGCTTATTTTCTATATACCTAAAAAACTTTACAGGGTATTGACTTGAAACTTAATTTATAAGTAAATGACAACTTGGAAAGTGCAGAGACCAAGAACCATAACTCTACCTCATCTGTTTTTTATCTCCCTTTATTTTATTTTTCTCCATTTTTGTGGGGGAGCATAACTTATAAACTATACAAGGTATTGATTTGAAACTTAAAATATAAACAGATAGTGAGAAGTAGAAGGGTTATAATTATGGAACAGAACTCCGTCAGGTTTTTCTTTTTTAATTACATGTATCTCCCTTTATTTACTATCAGACAGCTCAAACGGGGGCATAGCGTTTCTCAAACACAGCTTGTTTTCTCTTTGAAATACAGCAATATGTTTATGTTTCACCCATATTTACATACAAAAAAAACGATACTGTTGAAATGATCCCCAAAAAATAATTAGAATGTGAAACATATACTTAGGAGGGATGACCAACCGGACATAGAATCAAAATTAACAAACACATCTTAATGACTAAACATAAGAATAGCATTACTGAAAAGATTATTATTTCAACAAAACATATTGACAGCTCAACCCAACAGCTCATTTGCTTACTGCACAACATGACTGCTACACTGAACACCATATAGTATCAACTGAAAATAATGACACCCAAATCTTAAGGTAAGCACCGAACAGCATATTATCAGAAGACAGCATAACGGCCTTTTTTTTACACACAACTTACAAAAATTAACTGCACTAAATCCAACATTATTTAAATTGAACATAATGATGTCACCAGTTGACAGTTACACGACTTTTTCACCAAACACCATGTTATTCAGACTGAATACAATGAAAGTATCACTCACTTATATACAACCTCAGCTGAACATAATGGTGGAATCACACAGCAGTTTATTTTCATGACTGAACATAATGAATAAAACAACGAGCAGAATAGTATTATAACTGAAAATATCTGTAATGCCCAACATTATATTGATGTGACTTAACATAATTTTATTTCCATTTGCTGCTTAGTTAAAGGACTAAACATAACAATAACAGCACATAACAAAATGTTACAAGACTTAACACAATGCATCAAGTCATTCAACAGAGTGGGGTTAGCTTCTGATTTACATTTGGAAGAAGGACATATCTTTTGGACTGCTCAGGTTAAATGTAAATTTTATCAGTTAGACAAAAATCGAAATAATTTATAATAATAATTGTAAGATACTGTATGTTGTGATATTCATATTGTTATTTGTAACTTGTTAATTATTAAAATATTTTTGGTTTTATATTTAGTTTGTTGATGGCTTTTCTTTTTTGCGCCATTTCATCATCTTGGCCGTAACACGTGATATATACAGTGGATATCTACCTAACTCTGAATATATAGCTAAAGTATTTGTAGATAACTTGACATTCAGCGCCCATTTACAAAACTTTCTATGGATAATTGCTAAACATCCGACTTAAGGTGACCCTATACCTCGCATCCGTAGTTCAGAATTGACAGAAAATATGATCAAAAAACTTAAGCAATGTTAATTGGTATCTCCCTTCAACGAGTAATATTAAATAATGAATTCATTGCTTTTAATGCCTTAACTTTTAAAGAACTAGTTGCCGGCGTAAAAGACCCGCCACTAGATAAGATTAATCCAACATAATTGAAATGGATGACAATTTCTATGTCTTTATCAGAAAATGTGAATTTTAAATTTTGTGGTGTATTACCTTCCTTCTTAAATATTACGATATTTAGTTTTGTCTGTATTAACATGTAAGTTTATTCACGAGCAATATACTTCAAGTTTATTCATTAATTATTGTAAGCCTTTCTGCAGATTCTGAACACAACACTGCATCGTCCGCATATAACAACATTTTTTTGTATTCTCTGGTCAATGTTTCTCAATATCGTTCAAGTACAGAGAACAAAAATATCGGCGAGGTAATTTCGTCTTGAAATAACCCGATATTACTGTTGAAAAAGTCTGATACTGTATTTAAGTGTTTAACAGTTAATTTAACTTCGTTGTACATGGGTCTAACAACCGAAAACAATTTTCCGTCAATCCCGTTTTGCATCAGCTGAAACCACAATGAATTTCTGTCAATGTAGTCGTAGGCTTTGCGAAAATCAACCATGCATGTATACAACTTTTCTTTGTTACGTAATTGTCGCTCTATCAATTAATTCAACACAAACATACAGTCAACCGTACTGCAGTTCTGCTTAAAACCGAACTGTGAGTCTGTAATAACCCGATTGCTGGTTGACCATTTCTTAAGCCTTTTATTCACTATGACCGTAAAAAGCTTACAAAAACAACTAGTAATCGTAATGCCACGGTAACCACTGGGATTTGAAGTATCACTTTTTTCATATAGTGGAGTTATGACACCAATTGACCAGTTATGTGGAAACGTATTACTGTTAAGTATGTAACTGAACATGGTTTCTAACGATTTCTCTAAAATATCCACACACTCCTTATATTTTCATATATAAAGCAATCTACGAAACAAGCCTTATTATTGCCTAAACGCTTCAATGCTGCCAAACTTTCGTCGATTGTAATTGGTTTATCTAATTCTGGAAATGTGGTTTGGCTATGATCACGATTTTCAAAATTGCTGAGAAACTCGTTAACCTCGATATTTTCCTGTTCGTTAACGGAATTTGCTAAATTTTTAAAATGTTCGTAAAATTCTTGATTCTTAACATTGTCACCTGCTGTGTTTACCTTAGACCGTTTAAACTGATTCCAAAAGTCTCGCGGTTTCAGCCTCCTCATTTCATTCATTTTCTTACCAAGCTGCCTGTTAAATAACGTCTTCTGTTTTCTACAATAATATTTATAATCTCTCTTTTTTCATAAAGTATTCGTATATTTACCTCAGTTTTGTCCCATAAGAAGTCTTTTATCGCTGAACGAACATCATTCCGTTTTTCTCTACATTTATCATCATACCATACTTGTATGTTTTTATAAAAAAATTCAAACTGACATTATTTATCTCCTATTTTTCTTTAGATACTTCTTTCCACGGACATTAAGATTATATAAGTACATCGGGGTTTTCAAGCTGATCAACATAATCCTGTAATTCATTTTCTAGCTGTAATATGCTCGTATTTAATTCCATTCTAAAATTATCTCTATGTATCGTGTTCCATCTATAAGTAACATTATGACCTTTATTTGTATTGTCTATCAAAACAGAATATGTCTCAAAAGCAAAGGAAACAGGTGTATGATTCAAAACTCATTAAAATTCTGCACAGTGAAATCAAAGCATCGAAATTACTGCATTGGGTCATAAAGTAGCCTGGATTACCTGCGCCTGTCACTATGTTAAAGGGCCAGGCATACGCTAACAATGGCGGACGCCAGTGTAAGTATATGAAAATTAATTAATGGTTTTCTGTATGGCATTTAAAAATCTTTTTATTTTTCAGTATAATAAAGTACAATAAGCCTACCGTTGTTTTAATTTGCCGAATATAAATAGATAAATAAAACTGCATTGTACGTCTGCATAAATGTCGTACTATATTCAGATATTGAATTTCGATTTTTTTTTTTTTTTTTTTTTTTTTTTTTATTACCAATCGATTTCATTTGTTTATTTCCTCAATATTATGTCATATTCTTTGTTAGTTGATACAAATATAAGAATATTCAATAAAGCATATTGTGACAAAATGACCAAGGGCTTACAACTCTCTAAGGTAGAATAAATACCAAACAACTTTTCTTTTAAATTATATTTAATATAAAAATATATACAATGGGAATATTAGAAAAAGAATTAAAGAATATGGAAAAAACTGCCGGCTAACTGTCTCTTTATCTGTTGGTACAATAAAAGCTCCACTGAATGTTCTGGGGCCGCCGTGGCCGAGCGGTTACAGTCGTGGACTTCAAATCTCTCAGCACCTCACCGCTGCGGGTTCGAATCCCGGCAGGGACTTCGGATTTTTCATGTGAGGAAGCCTTCCAGCTGGCTTGCGGTAGGTCGGTGGTTCTACCCTGGTACCTCTGTGTACTCGGGGTCTTCCTCCACCTGTAATAAGCTGGACGTCGCTATATGATTGAAATACTATCGCAGCGACGGTAAACCCCAATACAACAACAACAACTGAATGTTCTGTTTTCACTCTAAGCCCGCATATTAATCTACACAATGGCTTACTGATATGAACGCACTACAATGTGCAACACTCACAAAATGATTCCTAAATGCACAGTACACATAAACTATATCACGTGCTCTTATCGATGAACACTGGACCGACTTCCTGTCGTCACTGTCCCTTCAGTAAATGCGATCTACTTAGTCCACCGTAGACACCCTGTCGTCCATATGACGCATACGCAGATTCTCCCGTCCTTGCGACGTAGTCTACCAATGGGGTCCCGTATCGACTGTGACCATCCAGATTACATAGGCACCATGCCCCAACTAAATACTACTTAGTCCACCGTAGACACCCTGTCGTCCATGACGCATACGTATACTGGCGGGCAAAAGAAACACCCCAACGGAATTTGGCGTTATTTTCCTCATACCTATTGAAAGTTTAGTGAAATGTAGTCTGTATACATGTACATTGACCGACAAATACGACAAAGAAAAAATCGTGCGCTTCTATTCAGCCCGATGTCCATTTCCGGTGGCTGCTCATGATTTCCACGTGCACCTCGTGTATGTTTACCACATAGTGAAATCGATCACATTTTACACAGTTACATGTGCTAGTCGATAGACAATCACAATTTCAGAGATTTTCTGATTTAACATTCGTATTTAAGAATGCCAAGGCTAAATTCTGAAGAGAGAGCTCGCGTTTTGGCCATGCTCGAATGCGGGCGAACGCAAGAACATGTCGCCAGACGTTTTAACGTCTCGCGTTCGACGATTCGGCGTCTTGTTCGACGTGTTAGAGTTACGGGAACGTTTGCCGATCGGCCACGTTCAGGAAGACCTCGTGTGACGTCTGTAAGACAAGATAATTTCATACGTCAACGTCATTTGCGTCACAGGTTTGTGACGGCGGAATCGACGTCGCGTTTAGTAGTCGGTAACCGTGGTCGCCCAATAAGTCGTTATACGGTTAGAAGACGACTGAGGGAGCGCGGGATTACCTGCCGTAGACCCTACCGTGGTTTAGTTCTAACTTTACGCCAACGTCACCAACGTCTGATCTGGGCCCGCAACCATTGCGGTCAGCGTTTAAACTGAAACAATTTGATAATTTCTTTACCATCATTTTTTAATTAAAAATATTCAAATTTGCAGATGATAATAAGTTTTTGTAATTCTAAATCACGAATACTGAAAAATCGGACATCAAATAGGAATGGGGCGTTCCTTTTGCCCGTCAGTATAGATCCACCCGTCCTTGCGACGTAGTCTACAAACGGGGTCCCGTATCGACTGTGACCATCCAGATAACATAGGCACCATGCCCCAACTAAATACGGACAAGCTCCGTAGTGTAATTTGGTCAGAATATTCTAGACAGGACTAGGCATCTTCCGTAGCTCCATCATAACTGACACTGAGGCTCCATACAAATCAATTCATATACTAAAAACCCATGATTTACTCTTAAAAATCAATATCACGTGAATCGTGCAATAAATTGTAAATCACTGAATCTCGTGCATCCCGAAAAACACTGAGGTATACTGATAAAAAGGCCCTATGTAAAGAAACTATAGGTTTAAACTTCTAAGCCTTAAAAATCTCTCTTAAGACACTTAAAACTTAGCAAAACAGTAGATATAACCATTTCAAACCCTAATCATATCTCATTCTGAACAAAAGGTAATAAAAGAAACCTGTGATAAACCTTATATAATCAGAATCGGCTAACACAGTTCCACTCTGGCCTACGTGACAAATACAACGTACTCTAAATCTACGCTTATTTTCAGGCCACGTCAAAATTATTTTGTGATATATGACATATATGCATTTTATTTGTCTGCATCCGGTGGGACTCGAACCCACAATCCAACAAAACATATTGCCATTGAATCAAAGATTGACTTACTTATATGAAATTACAAGAACTGCAGGATCATATGTTTCGCCAGGCGTCAATAAAAGACTTATTGGAAAATCCATAAAATGTAAACAACTGGTCACTATTTGTGATATATTTTTTTCATGAATGAAAACATGCATTTGGTTGTAAAGAAATCAAACTTACATGGATTAAATTGGTTAATATTACAATTATAAGGTAAAACTATAACATAACATAAAAATAACAAATGCATTTTGGGGTGTTGATAATTACATCAGCAGCATGTTGCCTTTAACCCATTAACTACCTATGCACATGCTATGGTGCTAGTAACATAGTGCTAGGGTAGACGGGTTTCACACATCGCCGTATTGGGTTGAAGAAGTCTCAGTATTACATTGGATGAAAATATAAGACGGTAAAATTGACTTAAAAAATGAAAAAGTTATTCATGTAAATACCAATATTTTGTACTGAAGCTTCCCCCCAACCATTGTTCCATTTCTCGTTTTGCATGAACACTGGGAATGGTTGGTTAACAAAGCTATCCTAGTGTGTGGGACCTTTGGGCTCACCATAGTTGCTGGTATTATGTGTAATATGCCTATCATTTCATATCACTTTCATACTAGTTTGTTAATATTTGTACAATATATAGACTGCTTTTCAAGTCCTCTTATTTTCAGCTATGTTGACAGGGCCTCCTCTGGGGTTTTAAAACCTGTTGCCAACATTTTCATCATTTAAGAAAAGTTGGAGCCACTTTAGGGCCACATTAGAGCCAAAGTTTTACCTGGCGTAATACTCATGATATATTTAGTTAAATGAAAAGGGAACTAGAGATTTTTTACCGTAGAAAACTGAAGTCTCCCCCAAACCCCCTTCCCCTCACTCACACTAAGGGACACAGTGACATATGCAAATAGTTAAAGTTAAAGGGCTGACTATATTGACAAAGCTCCGCAGAGGGTTACGGACACTTCCTCTCATCAATTTCTTTCAATAACTGAAATCTTGTTTAAATAGCATAAGTAGAACAAGAATTATCTTGTGGTTAAGAAATTGTGAAAAGGGAAAAGGGGGAATAACTCCAAAAATACTAAGCCCAGAGTTATGAATCTTGTGCATAACACTTTCTCTCGTTATTTCTTTCCATAAATGAAATTTAATTTCAATAGCATGAGTCGAACAGGAGTTATCTTAAGGGCACAATATAAAAGTGGAAAAACTCCAACAAGAAACATTGGAAATTCCATGGATTATGTTCTAGTGTACTGCAATTCTTGCCCACAACGTCTACCCACTATGGAGGTTCAAAGATTGTATGTTTCAAAGTGCATGAGTCTTGCTTCGGACAAAACTTAATTGAATACTCGTATGAAATCAAACAACGGGCAATAACTCCAAAAACATTATTCTCCTTTGTGAGGTCTATTCACCTATGACGTTTCAAGGTTATATGTCTCATAGTGCATGAGTAATGCTTTCAAAAAAACAAGAGGGCCAAGATGGCCCTATAATCGCTCACCTGAGAAATATTGCCTTCATTACCTGCACTGCGGAAGAAATGAAGATGCTTGAGTGTAAACAAAGTGAAATCTGGCATTTTTTCATATTAAAAGGGGCATAACTCCTGAACTAATTGACCGAAATCAGCCATAAACAAACCTGATTGAGAGATTATGGTCACAAATATTTTCATAAAGCTTTGCAAAAAATGATTGCTTAAGAAATGAAGATGCTTTAGTGTAAACCAAGTGAAATCTGGCATTTTTCAATATTAAAAGGGGCAATCCTGACCTAATAAAAATTTTAATTATGATCAAAAATGTCATCAAAAAAAATAGAAATTTAAAAAGGGAATAACTTAAAAATATGATGCACTGAGTTATGGTTCTTGTGCATGACACTTTTCCATCATGAGGTCTATCCATATGTGAAGTTTCAAGTTAATAGCTTTGATACTTTCTGAATTATGCTCTGGATAAAAAGTGTGACAGACGGACAGACAGATAACTCTGACAAAAACAATATGTCTCCCCTATATAAATATGGGGGAGACACAATGATAATGACACATGTTCTATATTCTTATACACCCTCAGAAAAAAAACATTATAAGGTATTTTAATTTATGTGTAAGATCATAGAAATGACTTATTCCCCACATGTGACTACATGGGAGTACTTAAAGCAGTATGGGTTGTTTTCAAAACATAACAACAAGAATGTCCAGTTTTATATATATAACTATAACTATATATATCTTCCTTTTTTCCCTTAGAAACTTGCCTTTGATTTTTGCATGCTTTCAATACATTGCAGCCTGTTTATACGAATGGCTTTGAATTTTGAGACTGTATACATATGTTACAAAACATGTCCTTAAAATTTGGATCATATCATAACCATGAGTAATCAATTTTCCACACCACTTTAAATTTTCAAACAGGAGGATTTTGAGTTTTTGAAATTTAAAAGCAGGAGTGGAATCAGCATTTGACACTAACTTTTTAGCCAGGTATCCCAACAGAACACCTTCTCTGAATTTCAGGATTCCCTTCAGAAAATTAGGAGTCCCTGTCATGTCACTCAGACATGTGATGGCTTTATTTACATAACAAGAGCTGTCAGAGGACAGCACGCTCGACTATTCAAAATGCTTGTTGGTAAATCAAATGAAATGTATTTCAATTCTTGTCCTTTATATAACCCTGTACATAATAATAGTCAAAAATGATATACCTTGATAGTCTGATACCCCTTAATATGTTTATGAAGACTAAAATTTATCTCATGCCTAGTTACTGAAACATAAGCATAATAATACTGTTCATGCAAAACTTTAACCAAAAATCAGTTAGAAAAGGGCCATAATTTGCATAAAATTCAGTCCAAAAGTTATCCTCCTTTTTTCTGATGCCCCTGAAGACACTCCTTAACTTTCTAGTCAATTCCACAAGCAATTTCTGAGATATAAGCTGGATAGTAGATTGCATGCAAAACTTAAACTTAATTTTTAAGTTAAATAAGGGGCCATAACTTGTAATATATTTCATCAAAAGTTATCTACCTTGATAGTATGATACCCAAAACGTATTAAAGATGTTTCAATTCAATCGCATGCCTGGATACTGAGATGTTAGCATGAAAGTACCTTGCATGCAAAACTTTAACCAAAATTTCTAAGTAAAGAAAGGCCATAATTTGTAATTAACCCCAATTTAGAAAATTAAGTCAATATCATAAATGGTTATTGAGATATAAGGTTGATAGTAACTTGCATGCAAAACTTTAACGAAAAGCTGCAACGCCAACGTCGACGCAAGGGTAACTACAATAGCTCTCATATTCTTCGAATAGTCAAGCTAAAAATTGGCTTAAAAGTTATCATTCTTCAAAGAGGGTTACTAATAAGAAAGTTTTATGAAGATGATTAGATAGGTTTAAAACAAATGTGGCTGTTAAATTTATTTCTAATTGGACAAGTAAGTGTCCCAATGGAACACCTAACATGTCAATCCTGGAGTCCCTTCCAAATTTTATTTGGGTAACTAAATCCATGGTTCTTGGTCCCCCTCCAAACTGGAATTAATATAGTTCACATCAGTTCTGCTATTTGGAACTGCAGTTAATACAACTCCAAATGCTTATTTATTTTCATGGTGCATTAATATTCCAGCATGGAGTATTACCTGCTTACACAGGGGTATCACTGGAAACCATCCAGCTCATTGTTGCCAAGTTTTGGATTTGAATTATTACATTTGTAACCATGTCAGAAAAATGTACAGCAAGACCGGCACTATAACCAAGAACCCCTCACTAACATGGAAAGTGATCTACCAACTGAGCTACTGGATCACTTACACAAATCTTTCACAGGTAGACTAGTACAAATAATTATGGGGCCGCCGTGGCCGAGCGGTTACAGTCGTGGACTACAAATCTCTCAGCCCCTCACCGCTGTGGGTTCGAATCCCGGTAGGGACATCGGATTTTTCATGTGAGGAAGTCTTCCAGCTGGCTTGCGGTAGGTCGGTTGTTCTACCCGGGTACCTCTGTGTACTCGGGGTCTTCCTCCACCTGTAATTAGCTGGACGTCTCTATATGATTGAAATACTATCGCAGCGACGGTTAACCCCAATACAACAACAACAACAAATAATTATACTGCGGGACCCTATTATGGGGGGGGTACCTATTATCGTGGTAATCCAATATTAGACATGTTCAGGGCCTAAAATGGCTAAAATAATGATCACTACAAATTAAATCAGGTTTCTAAACTTTGGTTGGTGTAACATGACCCACTGGAATTATTTTTTAAAATTTTGTAAATATGATATGAATTTACCATGAAAAAGACTTAGAAAATCAAAATAAAGAATCAGAAACTTAAAAAAGCATCTATTATTTGACAGAAGGAAGGTAATGTAGATAGAAATTTTACAGAAAATATTTTGTCATTGCCTTCAAGAAAAACATATGCAACACGATAATCCGGTACATTGAGACCAAAAAAAATGGTGGCTATCTCATTTAAAGTAGAGCTTTAACGATTACCCATTATACTCGATGATTGATTGATAGCTGCCGAGGTTAGCGATCATGGATTGTGTTCCTTCAAAATCAATTCCTCTAATTTCTCTCCTTGTCGGTAGGTATGTGTACCAAGAAATAAAAGATAAAAAGAAACAATATTAACACTAAATCTGCTCTGTTTCTGAATTCTTTTCGAATTCCTTTTGTAAGTTTTTTCCTCAAAATTTTATGATTTTTTTTCAATCTTGCATAAATAGCCTACTAGTTCTTGTCTCTTGTAATCAAATATCTTTGATAGTATCTTTTTAATTAAGATATTTTTTTGATTTCAAAGTCACATTCTACATATTTTTATCTGTTTTGAAATGTCTTGTCCGATTATTTCCGATCATCAATCATGATTTTTAGCCGATTTTAAAACTCTAATTTTAAGGCATTTTCAAAGGGTTTAATATAATACAATCAATATTTTCTGCACCAATTTAAATAGCATGATATTAAATTATCCTATATTATTCCTTGCTATGAAATATAGTTCCGTTCTTTAAGGTTTTCAGACCCACGATAATAGGTCCCCACGAGATAGATGTGAAAAAGTTATTTAACATTTCATATTTTACATTGTGACATTTTTTATTATCAATTGATGTTACATGGAAAATAAAAAAAAATGCAGAACATCAGATATAATGAAGGAAAAACGTCAAATATGTTATTTTTAGGTACTTATAGTTGTTAATACTCCCCTGCCTATTTAGAACACATCCCTGAACAATTTGACACAGAGGACAAACCCAAAGGCAGTATATAAAGGAGAACTAAAATGTAAATAATTGCTCAAAGTATTTGTACTTCCAAAGTTGAATATAAAACAGTATAACATGGTTAAACTGAGGAAGAATATGCCAGCAGTTCTGAGAAAAACATCATCCGAAATCGAAACGGCGTTTTACAATGTCCGAATTCGGTGCACTTTTATAGAGAGCTTGTTTTCATATATTTACGCTAGGCAAAAACAAACTGTTACAACAAGAATACTTTTCAATTCAATTTTATACTAATTCAAGCACATAAACATTTGCCAGATTTTCATCAATAATAATACTCATTTACATTTTCAATGTCGCTTCCACTGGACGCCGCCATTTTCAGCCTCAACCAGGCGTACTATTACGTAGGATAGTACGCCGGGAACCAGACTAGTCATAAAGTAGCCCATGACGCTTTGAACGTTGTATGTGATTTTACCGATGTTACGGACGTTAAATAAACGCCCATTTACTATTTTTTACTTGGTGGATTTACATAAATCGATGAGATGGTCTCCAAACCAATTACTAATTGAGTCCTGTGAAACACGTACTAATAGTATGCCTATGTCAATGACGTCATCGTGACCTTTATTACAGTCATATGGTATATGATCAACTTTCTGTACAATTAGTGAATTCATATCACCCACAACAAACACTTTCCCTATCTTTTCAAAAATACCAATATCTGCCACTAATTCTCTAAAAATATCGGTGTTCATTAATTTATGAAAAGGAGAATTTTCAGGAGCAATATATGTAATAGCTATTTAGATATCATCATCATTTAAAAAAAAAAAAAAAAAAAAAATTATCAAGGTTAACCAAACTAGACAATAATTATCTTTTTTAACTACTTTAACACCTTTTCTTATCGAGTCTTTAACGTAAATAATAACACCACCACCATCACATTTTGCTCGACTGTGCCTAAACTCTCTATAAGAGTGTACATGTATTGGGTTACTGTATCCCTGCAAATTTATACTTGAGTTTTTATTTTTCCATGTCTCAGATAAACATATGAGGTGTTTTTCCTGAAAGTTGGTCAGAAGGTTATATTGTCCCTCTACATGAGAAGGGCAGTATTAACAATGCTGAAAACTATAGAAGTATTACCTTACTAAGCACATAAGGGAAATGACTAACAAAGGTTTTAAACAACATACTTACAAGTTGGGCTGAAGAGTACAATATATATATATATGGAAGCGCAGGCGGGATTCAGGGCGAAGATGAGTACGACCGATAATACGAGGGCGAGTCAATAAATAACCAGCCTAACCTATTTCGGGTTGAAATCTACCTCTTCTTTTTCAATATAATTTCCCTCCAGGGCTATGCACTTGGACCTTCGGTGTTCAAGTGCCATCAGCACAGAAGTGAAGAAGTCAGGGTCCTTTCGATGGAACCACTCCTCAACTGCCGCCACGACTTCTTCGTCAGACCGGAAATGACGTGCACGTATATCCTTTTTTTCAAATTTGGAAAAAGGAAGAAGTCGCTAGGAGCCAGGTCTGGTGAGTAGGCAGGGTGCAGTATTAATTCATACCCATTTCGCTCCACAGCATCCATTGCAACTTTACAAGTGTGGAATCTTGCATTGTCCTGTTGCAGCAAAACACCTTTGGAGAGTTTACCACGGCGATTCTCGCGGATGGCGTTCCTCAGCTGGTCTAGCAAGTTTGCATAGTTTGCTCCGGTTATTGTACTTCTTTTGGGTAAAATGTCCAACAAAATAAAGCCTTTTGTGTCCCAAAATACTGTGGCCATCACTTTGCCAGCAGATGGTTGAGTCTTGAACTTCTTTGGCCTTGGGGATCCCGGCCCTACGCACTGACGACTTTGGGCTTTATTTTCTGGTTCATAATAATGCACCCAAGTCTCATCCACAGTAACTAGACGCAAAAGGAATTCATCTTTTGACCTCAAACGCTTCAACAACGCACTGCATACTGATGCTCATATTGCCATTTGCTCATTGCTAAGGGATTTTGGGACCCAACTGGCTGTAAGCTTGCGCATCCCTAAACGATCATGCAAGATTGTTGAAACGGTACCATCTGAAATGCCTAATTCCTGTGCTATGTCTTCAACCTTACTTCGCCTATCTGAGTATACCAGATCTCTGACTTTATTACACATTTCTTCGTCGTTGGCATCAACTGGGCGTCCAGACCTGGCTTCATCTTCTAAAGACGTTCTACCGCGTTTAAACTCCCCAACCCAGAATTTAACTTGAGAATAAGATGGTGCAGAAGACCCATACACATCAACTAACTCAGCATGTATGTCCTTACCAGTTTTACCTTTTAAATGCAAGTACCGAATTACAGCACGGTACTCCACTTTGGATGAAAAGCTTGCTTTTACATCACTAGCCATGTTTGACATTCAATATCTGACAAACAAATAAGCGTTTACATGTATAGTTTTGTACACAGGTATAGTACATGTATTGAAACAATGCGTCAAAATCGTGGATGTCTCGGTTGATCAGAGATGTCATAGGCTGGTTATTTACTGACTCGCCCTTGTATTTTTATTTTGCATGGTCTTTTTAATCATTTTAGGGAAAGAAATTTTATTGCGCGTTTATAGATTTCACCAAAGCCCTTGGGAACATTGTTCGTGATAAATCATGGTGTAAATTGATGAAGTTAGGTATAGGTATATATCCTGCCATAAAATCTAGAGTTAAATATTGTAATAATATCAGTGAATCATTTGGCTGTAGTCTTGGCACAAGACAAGGCTAGTGTTAGACAAGGCTAGTGTAGTGTTAGACAAGGCTAGTGTTAGACAAGGCTAGTGTTTATCGCCATTTTTGTTTCAATGTTTCTGAATGATTTAGAAGAAGCATATTCAGAAAGTGGTTCGGATGGTATTAATATTAAGCTGTTTAAATTGTTTATGATATTATTTGCTGATGATATAGTTATATTTGAAAATAGCGCTAAACAATTGCAGAAAGAAAAGTTTAGATTCGTTGTTAGATTATTGTAATCACTGGAAATTAGTAGTAAATGAATCTAAAACAAAAATTATGATATTTGGTAAAGGTAGTAATTGATGCAGAAACTCAACATATACATATAAAAACCAGTCTATTGAAGTCACTAACAAATTTTCATATTTAGGGATTGTATTTACACGAGGTGGATCTTTTTCTGAAGAGCAAAAGACGCTAGCTGGACAAGCGTTAAAAGCAATATTCAGTATGAATAAATATCTCTATAAAATTACAGATGTTTCAATAAAACATAGGCTGGAATTATTTGACAAGCTCATCCTACCTATTCTTAATTATGGAGGTGAAGTTATGGGATTTTCGCAGTCGAACGTTTAAGAGAGTACATGTCCAATTTTGCAAAAATATACTACAAATGAAGAAAACGACTATGAACGATTTCATATATGGGGAGCTGGAAAGAAAATCTATTATACAACATAGATTACTTAATATAATTAGATACTGGATAAAAATATTGCTCAGTAAAGAAAATAAAAATATAAAGTTTGTTTACAACATGATGATTATTGATGCGGATTCTTTTCCAAACAAACATAACTGGGCTTCATTATTAGGATACTATGTGACTTAGGTTTAAATGATGCGTGGATTTTTCAAACTGTAGGGAATCCATATTTTTATCATTGGCCAAACAAAGTTTACATGACCAGTTCATTCAGTCATGGAATTTTAGATTGCACTTTATTATATAAAAAAAAAACATTTCAAACTTTGATTTCCACTCATATATTGTGAATATTCATATCTCAAAATACTGAAATGCACTTATTAAATTACGTGTTTCTTCTCATCGGTTAGATATAGAAGCAGGGAGATGATCAAAACCAAGTAAAAAAGTTTATGGAAAGAAAGTAGGGTTCTTGAGCATGAATATCATTTTGTAATGGAATATAAGATGTATAATGTTTCAAAAAAAAATAATAGCAAAATATTTTACAGCTAGACCAAATATGCAAAATTCGTTACATTAATAAATTCAAACAGTGAAGTTGCTCAAAAGAGATTAGCAATGTACACATACTATGCTTTTAAAATCAGAAACGAAACTCTTTCTCTAACTAAAATATATCAGAAAAATACTATGCCTATTTATAATCCAATTATTTTCTCTATGAAGTTTTCTGTTGCGTTATCATTTCTCTCTCTCTCTCTCTCTCTCTTCTCTCTCTCTTCATGAGTGCGTACTGCTTAGGATCGGTTTTTCAACGGTTTAACATAACAAATATGGATGTATAGGCTTCGTTATACGTTACATACCTTTTTTAAACGTAGTATTACCTATATATTTATATCGTAATGCGAGCCTCGAGGCGATATATTTCACTGGCTCGTGTCTTTCCTGGACGATTTGAACGAAATTTGCTAAAACTATGTAGAGAATGTTGTGAAAATTCCGGGACCCGTGTACGAAAGCCGGTGTATTAAAGAACAACTCTATTTAGGCTATATTTATTTATGAATACTCTTTTCGCTGATAACTTATTTATACATAATTATAGCTTGGTGTTAACCTTTTTGCAGCTTAGTTTATCATTTCTTAAACGTATATTTCTTAATTCGAATAAATTACTTACGTCATTAATACGTATCGTTATCATGAGAGTATTTTATTTATATTTTTTTATGTTGATATGTTATGTTTAGTTTGTAAATGACATGTTACAAAATAAGTGATATTGCAAGTTACAAAGATACACAAAAAGGATTTGAACTGAAAGCTAAAAGCTTATTGTAGTTCTTATCCTGGAAAATAAATTTAACAGAAATATTGGAGATATTACAAATAATTGAACATGGTACATTAATAGAGTGGTATCAAGAATAATAAGTAAAAGTGAATTTAAGTAGTACTGGGTAAATGGTAAGTAAAGGATTGTCAGAGAAAGATTTGTTGGTATATAGAGGATAAAATGAAGGCCGAATTCAAGAATCAAAACGCTTGGAAAGTCTGATATAAAGATAGACAGCTTCAAATATTGCAATATATGTTATGTTATGTTATGTATTAATGGGTTGGAATAAATCGAGACTCTGAGGTGTTATCACAACGCTTCTTTACATTGTGTTGTGTAGTTGTTGTTTGTGTATTAGAGTATTTGTAGTAGCAGTTGTAGTAGTAGTAGTAGAAGTAGTAGTAATGTTACGTACTAGGGGCAAATTTCCTCGCATATACATGCGCACGCTTTAAATATCGATTATCATTTACAGTATTACGTTAATAAGCATCGACAATAGAAATAAGTTTATATACAACGGACACATCGATTTTATTTTCTGTAAAAGGGTAGTTTATATATAACGAAATAATAGTATACAAATACGTGTCTACAGTATCATAGGAAGGAGGATCATCATTTTAGTCACTACCAAACGATCATTGCGTCGTCGATTTGGGCCAAATTCTTGCAAAATGCGTTTCATGGTCTGTCCGCCGCAAAGTTTTATAACGTTATAAACGCAATACAAACCGCAAACGGTTGACGTCGACTGTTGTACTTGTCCTTCTACGCGTAAGTATTTTCTGTCAAGAACGTTTTCGAATCCGGCTTCGTAATATTTAGGTTCATTTCCGAGAGAAACGAAATACTCGTACGGTCCCCTGTACGGAAAGTAGAACACGGTCCAATGCTCTCCCGAGCCGTCGCTGGAATCGGTGTTACTAACGACGAAACGACCCTTTTCTTCGCGTAGCTGATCGGAAGCGCATTTTGTGACTGGATAGTTCCGTAGTATTTCCTCCAGCTGGTAATTGTTCATGTTAATATTTGAAACTATTCCAGTCCATGTTGAGTCTCCGTCTCTTACGCTCCGTAGGTTCTTGACCCATTTCGCGCGATTGTCGTCTGAGTTCCGATTTCGCTATTTCTAATGCTTGGGCTACAGGCGTTAACATTTTCATTACCGGAGGTTGGGAATTCCTTAGCTTGTCTTCCGCTTCTTTCAGTTTATCCCGGGACTCTTTTAGTTCCGCTTCCAGCCGTTTAACTTTTCCGCGTTCGCAACTGGAACCGACGACATAGCGTCCCTGTTGGTCGGGTTGAACGTAACCGTCCCGCAAATCCTTGAAATATTGATACCACTTGTCGTAGTCGGCGACGTAAGGCACCCACTCTTTGCGCTTATAATCGTACACTTCTATGGAGCCCATATTATGTCTTCTTTTGTGCGTTTCTAGTTGAATGTCATCGGTCGTTCTTACGTATTTTTATAACGTCGAACATTTCTCCTTAATTTTCGAGTGTTTTGATCGATCAATTTATTTACAACCAATCTGTCTCTTGCCTGTATATATTAGGTATATTTAGGTGCACCAATCTCTTGGTTGGATCGCTCGGATCATTCACCCACACATCCCTAATGAAATGATTATCTATCACCGGCTCTGGTCGTGGTCCTCTCTTGGGGATAGGCTTCTGCCACCAGTTCATATATTTCTCCATATACGGATCTGTGACCAGAAATTTTCCTGTAAGCGATATTAAAATATCCGGTTTTTGAACAGAACCGTTTGCGTTTTCCATGTGTTGTAGATGAGCTAGACACGCGCTCAAGATTTTATAGCGCCGAGGTAAATGAGGTTATTAATCCGGGAATGTTTTATCCAATGAAAAATCAGCGTGATGTCAACCGTGACTTAAGTTACATGACATATCCATATTTTTTATAATATTTATTTATTTATTTTTATTTTTTAGATAACGCAACAACCCATTATTCAAATATCTGGCATTGCGTGTCATCGATCGACGTACTTTCATCAGATTCTTCGATCACCTGGTCCGGCCACAGATATAGAAACGAGTATTTCCTGAGTTTAATCGCTTGCCGTGTTGATTCGCTGTCACTCATATCGTGCTCGGTTTTAAGTTTCTTCGCGGATTGCAAAATTTTTTGTAGAGTCGGATCCTTCCGTAACTGTCGGTAATCGATGAGATATTGCGCGAGATCCCGTCTCAAGTCTTTTCTGAGAAGAGGTTATACGTCATTAATGGCCCTGCGGCTAGCCTCGTCGACCGATAAACCTGCGTTCGAGTAAATGTCTAATCATTCTTCAAACTGCTCAGCTCGCGAGTCCCTGAGAGGTTGTTTAAATCGTTTCTCCCATACATTTTGTCTTAAATGTTCCTCCTCCTCGTTATCTACCAAGCGTTGCCCGGGGTGCCCGAGCCTCCTTTCATCATCATCATCATCATCTACCGTCTCAGTATCCGATATATCCTCCCATTGTTTTCGACTCCTTTTACCGGAGGTTCGAGCCGTATTCATTACCATTCCCACCTAATGTCTCAATACCCGACGTATCATCGTATTCCTCACGAGACCTTTTGAATATCATTTTACTTTCGGAGATTTATATGTATGTGTATGTGTATATATGTATGTGTATATATATATACACACATACATGCGTGTGTGTGTGTGTGTGTGTGTGTGTGTGTAAATGTATGTATGTGTGTGTACGTATATATACATATATATGTGTGTGTATATATATGTATATGTATATAGAAATGTCCTCTCTCTGTTAGAAATAAAACAAATATCAGTTCTTGTGTGCCATTATTTTCATGAATATGTATGAAATGTATATAATAATGTAAAAAAAAAAATTTTTTTTAAGTAAATGTATATATAAACATGTCTTGAATCTCTCTCTCTCACTCCCTCTTCTCTCGCTCTCTCTCTCTCTGTATCTGTTCAGAAAAAATGAATGATACTTCTTGTGAGTTCATATTATCATGTAAATAGTTGATTGGATCTTACTTTGTAGTCAACCTCTTTATGTCTATGTTAGCATTGTGTGTATCAATATGCTTTTTTTCCCATTCTGTTAAGACAGAAAATGATGGTATTTCTTTGCGAGTTATCATTATCAAGTATATATCTGAAATGTAAATATAAATATTCTCTCTCTCTCTCCCCCTGGCTATGACGAACGAAAATAAATTACATTTATTGTTTGTTCTTAGTTCCATGTTTACGTTTTAAATTTAAATGTATTAAATGATCTCTTCTCTCCCTCTCTCTTGGTAAAATTTTTAATTCCCCTTTTTAAACCTTAATAAAAATTTATTTGTACACTTTTTTTTAAATATTTATTTTTTCATTGTTCAAAACGGACAAACTATGTACTTTTTGTTATATGACACTAATTTGGCTTATTTTTCACCTCTGAATCCAAAGCTTATAACATCTATAAGATCTAAATACATAAAAAAAAATGTAAACATATTTACTTTTTGGCAATATTCACAATTAAAGTGTGATCATTATCTATGATATCACCATAAACCGATCACAGTGATCAAACTTAACCTCGCTTTTCACAGAATTATGTTTTTTCTATCTCTGGATTATTTTTTACTGTTTCAACATTTTTTTTCCAACTGTATCATTTTGTCTGTTTTCCCTTCTATTTATCAACTTCTCTCTATCTGTAGATGTGATGGGTATTGTTACTGTAGGGCAACGTGCCTGGTGTTCTCTGTGTGTATTATATTTGTTTTATGATGTTGAGTGGTCCGATGTTCACGTGGCTGTTTATTCTCGTCGTGTTTAAATTGTCCAATAGGTAGTGATATAGTAAGCTGGCGTGTGACCATCGGACTATTCAACGGAAAAATTCGGTGTTTGTTGAAACGCTGTCCTTGTACTTATAGGATTTCAACGTCTCTTTACCAAGCGTTGTTTGAATTATATTTTATTTGCAAGTTAACAACGTCATGTTCTATATTTATATTATTGTGTAGCTCCATTAATGTTGATTTCTTTAAATTGTTATTGCTTATACTTCTCTTGTCTGGCGATGTAGAATCAAATCCAGGGCCTAATTCTTCTGTCAGTAGTTTTTCCCCGGGGGCACTCAGTATAATGCACCTTAATATAAGGAGTATACGGCACAAATTAAGTTATATATTTGATCAATTTGAAGATTTTGACATTTTATGTCTAACTGAAACGCATTTAAATAACCAGGTTAATGATACGTTATTGCTTAGCGAATGTTCTAATTTTAACTTATATAGAAGAGATGTATCCTCTCATTCAGGAGGAGTTGTTATTTATACCAAAAATTGTATTCATGCTACTCGTAGATTTGATTTGGAATCAATTAATGTTCAAAGTATATGGCTTGATATTTCATATAAGTTATCTTCATTCCTTCTTTGTGTAGTCTATAGACCACCTAATTCGCCGGTTTCTCTCTGGGACGAGTTTAATCTGTGTATCGAACGTGCCCTCGATGTCAACCAAAATGTTGCTATATTGGGTGATTTGAATGAAAATCTTTTAAACGACAATGTGTCAAATCTGAAAATCATAATTTTTATTAACAATCTAGACAATGTTATAACAGAACCTACTCGTATAAGCCAAGCGTCTTCTCTTCTTGACCCAATTATATTGTCTAAAGATTTTGATATTTTAAACGCTGGTTGTATTGATATAGAATCTTCTATAAGTGATCATAGGGCTACTTTTGTTATAATTAAATTTGAATCAATACATAATGTTTGCACAAGCAAAAAAGTATGGTTGTACAACAAAGGTGATTTTGATCAACTTAATAATTTG
>CM037787.1:31749652-31761788 GCA_021229015.1 Solen grandis | reverse complement strand
TTATGTTAACTACTGAGTAATTACGGTATATGTTAACTGTTAAGAAAATACGGTATATGTTAACTGGTAAGAAAATACGGTATATGTTAACTGCTGAGTAAATACGGTATATGTTAACTGGTAAGAAAATACGGTATATGTTAACTGGTAAGAAAATACGGTATATGTTAACTGGTAAGAAAATACGGAAAATACGGTATATGTTAACTGGTAAGAAAATACGGTATATGTTAACTGGTAAGAAAATACGGTATATGTTAACTGGTAAGAAAATCGCATGTCGTGGCTGTAAATTCCCGTCTTAGATTACAATAGTAAGGATTATTCACGACTTAAATAACAATGTTGTGCACTTAACCACTCTCTTATATCACTTTTATAAATAAACACGTGTGATTTGTTTTTAGGTTTAGATTCCAGCATTAATTAGGTTTTCGCACCTCGCAGTGCTTTTGTGAAAACATTTTTTTTTTTTTTTTTTTTTTTTTTTTTTGGGTTTTCGCATCGCAGTGCGAAAACCCTTTGTTTCGTTTTTTTTTTTTTTTTTTTTTTTTTTTTTTTTTTTTCTAACCCTTTTTTGTGAACGGCATAGCTCCGAGGTGAGAAAAGCCACATCTATGAAACTTTTATCAGTAATAACCACATACTTGAAGATGATCCTAACGTCGAGATAATTTCATTTTTGCTTTGATTTTCCCGCCAGGGGGCGTTTTATATGAAAATGTTTAATAAGCAATATCTCCATTATTTGAAGTCCGATTCAATGCGGTTTTTGCACAATGTTCCTTGTAAATAGCCCAATAAAGATGATAGGTTCCAAAAATTTGCGTATATAAAACTTTCGTGCTACAGGAAGTTGAAAGTTCGAATCTCGAAAAAAACTGTGAAATGAGGGTAGGTCTACCAAAAACGTGCCCATTTTATTCAGAGATGAGATAGAAGAATTTTGTTTGTTGCATATGATTTGCAAGGCATATACGCACAAAATATATGGGGTGGCGATTTTGAGAAATGCATGGTTTGTCCACAGTACGCGGTCAAACATAACCAATATTTTCGAAAAATCAACATTTTAAAAGCATGACTTTTAAGGTTATTTGCAGCTCCTGACTTTATTTTTTGTTCAATCTTCATCATTATTTCACTGTTTATGCATTTTTATAAAACAAATAAAATCATAGAAAACAAATCAAGCATAATATGCAAAGGTCAAGGTCATATACCAATTATTATTATTTATATCGGCATAAAATGCTCCAAATCTAAAACTATTTTATAGAAAGTATATGAACAAAAGTTTTAGTCTGTGAAGAGCTCTTTCCATTAATGTTTAGTTTTTGAAGATCGGACTTCATTTGATCAAATGACCACAGTCCAAAGTTTGATCCTCTTATCAAACAATTGTATATCCATATTCTTACACTTTTTTGCTGCTCCTGAATTTATATTTTTGTTCAATCTTCATCATTGTTTCACTGTTTATACATTTTTATAAAACAAATAAATTCATAGAAAAGAAATCAAGCATAATATGCAAAGGTCAAGGTCATATACCAATTATTATTATTTTGTCGGCATAAAATAGCTCCAAATCTAAAAATATTTTATAGAAAGTATATGAACAAAAGTTTTAGTCTGTGAAGAGATCTTTCCATTGGTGTTTAGTTTTTGAAGATCGGACTTCATTTGAGCAAATGACCACAGTCCAAAGTTTGATCCTCTTATCAAACAATTGTATGTCCATATGTTTCCTCTTTTTTGCTGCTCCTGACTTTATTTTTTGTTCAATCTTCATCATTATTTCACTGTTTATGCATTTTTATAAAACAAATAAATTCATAGAAAAAAAAAAAAAGCATAATATGCAAAGGTCAAGGTCATATACCAATTATTTTTATTGATATCGGCACAAATAGCTTCAAATCTAAAAATACTTTATAGAAAGTATATCTAGAAAAGTTTTAGTCTGTGAAGAGATCTTTCCATTGGTGTTTAGTTTTTGAAGATCGGACTTCATTTGATCAAATTACCACAGTCCAAAGTTTGATCCTTTTATCAAACAATTGAAAATTCATATGTTTCTTCTTTTTTGCAGCTCCTGACTTTATTTTAGTTCAATCTTCATCATTTTTTCACTGTTTATGAAGTTAAATAATACAAATTAACTCATAGTAAATAACGATGAAAATATGCAAAGGTCAAGGTCATAATACCGATTATTGTTATTTTTATCGGCACAAACTAGCTTCAAACTAAAAATATTTTATAGAAAGTATATGAACAAAAGTTTTAGTTCGTGAAGAGATCGTTCTAATGGTGTTTATTTTTGAAGATCGGACTTCATTTGATCAATTAACAACAATATTCGAATAAAATTAATATCAATCAATTATGTCTGCAGTTGAAACCAGTACTCTTTCTAGTCAAAAAGTTAAAAGCGAAAACCGAGATGCCGCTTTGCGGTTCTAGTTAGGTTTTCGCATCGCTGTGCGAAAACCTATTGTTCTCGTTCTGTTTCTTTTTTTTTTTTTTTTTTTTATTTTTCTTCCCCTTTTTGTGAACGGCATAGCTCCGAGGTGAGAAAAGCCACATCTATGAAACTTTTATCAGTAATAACCACGTACTTGAAGATGATCCTAACGTCGAGATAATTTTCATTTTTGTTTTGATTTTCCCGCCAGGGGGCGTTTTATATGAAAATGTTTAATAAGCAATATCTCCATTATTTGAGGTCCGATTCAAATGCGGTTTTTGCACAATGTTCCTTGTAAATAGCCCAATAAAATATGATAGGTTTCAAAATTTGCGTATATAAAACTTTCGTGCTACAGGAGGTTGAAAGTTCGAATCTCGCAAAAACTGTGAAATAAGGGTAGGTCTACGAAAAACCTACCCATTTTATTCAGAGATGAGATAGGAGAATTTTGTTTGTTGCATATGATCTGCAAGACATATACGCACAAAATATATGGGGTGGCGAATTCGGGAAATGCATGGTTTGTCCACAGTATGCGGTCAAACTTAACCAATATTTTCGAAAAATCAACATTTTAAAAGCATGACTTTTAAGGTTATTTGCAGCTCCTGACTTTATTTTTTGTTCAATCTTCATCATTATTTCACTGTTTATGCATTTTTATAAAACAAAAAAATTCATAGAAAAAAAACAACAACATAATATGCAAAGGTCAAGGTCATATACCAATTATTATTATTTATATCGGCATAAAATAGCTCCAAATCTAAAAATATTTTATAGAAAGTATATGAACAAAAGTTTTAGTTTTCGAGGAGATCTTTCCATTAATGTTTAGTTTTTGAAGATCGGACTTCATTTGATCAAATGACCACAGTCCAAAGTTTGATCCTCTTATCAAACAATCGTATATCCATATGTTTTCTCTTTTTGCTGCTCCTGACTTTATTTTTTGTTCAATATTCATCATTATATCACTGTTTATGCATTTTTATAAAACAAATAAAATCATAGAAAAAAAACAAGCATAATATGCAAAGGTCAAGGTCATATACCAATTATTATTATTTATATCGGCATAAAATAGCTCCAAATCTAAAAATATTTTATAGAAAGTATATGAACAAAAGTTTTAGTTTGTGAGGAGATCTTTCCATTAATGTTTAGTTTTTGAAGACCGGACTTCATTTGTTCAAATGACAACAGTCCAAAGTTTGATCCTCTTATCAAACAATTGTATATCCATATGTTTTCTCTTTTTTGCTGCTCCTGACTTTATTTTTTGTTCAATCTTCATCATTATTTCACTGTTTATGCATTTTTATAAAACAAATAAATTCATAGAAAAAAACAACAACATAATATGCAAAGGTCAAGGTCATAAACCAATTATTATTATTTATATCGGCATAAAATAGCTCCAAATCTAAAAATATTTTATAGAAAGTATATGAACAAAAGTTTTAGGTTTCGAGGAGATCTTTCCATTAATGTTTAGTTTTTGAAGATCGGACTTCATTTGATTAAATGACCACAGTCCAAAGTTTGATCCTCTTATCAAACAATTGTATATCCATATGTTTTCTCTTTTTTGCTGCTCCTGACTTTATTTTTTGTTCAATCTTCATCATTATTTCACTGTTTATGCATTTTTATAAAACAAATAAAATCATAGAAAAAAAACAAGCATAATATGCAAAGGTCAAGGTCATATACCAATTATTATTATTTTTATCGGCATAAAATAGCTCCAAATCTAAAAATATTTTATAGAAAGTATATGAACAAAAGTTTTAGTCTGTGAAGAGATCTTTCCATTGGTGTTTAGTTTTTGAAGATCGGACTTCATTTGATCAAATTACCACAGTCCAAAGTTTGATCCTTTTATCAAACAATTGTAAATCCATATGTTGCTTCTTTTTTGCAGCTCCTGACTTTATTTTTTGTTCAATCTTCATCATTTTTTCACTGTTTATGCATTTAAATAATACAAATAAACTCATTGTAAATAACGATGAAAATATGCAAAGGTCAAGGTCATAATACCGATTATTTTTATCGGCACAAAATAGTTCTCAATCTAGAAATATTTTATAGAAAGTATATGAACAAAAGTTCTAGTTCGTAAAAAAAAAATTAAAATCAATTATGTCTGCAGTTGAAACCTCTCGTAATAGTAGTTAAAGCGAAAACCAAGATGCCGCTTTGCGGTTCTAGTTAGGTTTTCGCATCGCAGTGCGAAAACCTATTGTTCTTCTTCTGTTTTATTAGGTTTTCGCATCGCTTGCGAAAACCTACTGTTCTTCTTGTGTTTCTTTTTCCCTTTTTTTTTTTTTCCATTATTATTATTCTTTGCATTTTTTGTGGCCGCTGTTGCAGCATGATTAGAAGTGCTACAAATATGAAAATTTCCATGCATACTCACATGTATCTGAAGTTGTGCACCATTAAGTTTGTTTTTCATTTTAGTACTAAATTTTGCCGCTAGGTGGCGTTTAGCATCAAAACATATAATTGCCGATAACTCTGTCATTTGACATTTTATTTGTATGCAGTTTTTTGCATTCTGTTCTCTGTCAACTGCCCCTTTAAATATGATGAGTGACAATATCCATACCTTTGAAAATTTTGAGCTAGAAGAGGTTGAATGTTTGAATCTTTGAAAAAATCTGGCAAATTAGGGTGTGTCCACGAAAAACATGCCCATTTTTGTTAGAGATTAGATACGCTCATTCTGTTTTTTGAAATTGATTCCGAAGATCTTTGCGCACAAAATATATGGGGTGGCGATTCAGAAAATGCATAAAATGGCTTTCAATAAGCGGTCAAAGTGCACTTAAATATGGAGGAAATTTTTTTTTCGAGAATAGGCATTTTTTTAGTTTTTGGAGGATTCTGCCATTATTTTTTAATCAATCTTTATGAAATTTTCACAGATTGTATTGTTTGTTGTTTCAAGAGACTTCACAGTTTCAAAATTTCAGAAAATGCAAAGGTCAAGGTCATATTGCGATTATTGGTTTTTTCTTTGACCTTAAATATCTCAAAATCTAAAAATATTTTATCGAAAGAATATGGGTAAAATCAAAAGCCTCTAAAGAGTACTTTTTGAAGAATTTTAGTTTTTTCAGATCGGGGTTTGATTTGGTTGTTTGGTGGCAGTTTGAAGATTGGTCAAACTTTGAATTGATTTTAAAGCCTTTAAAGTTTAAATGTGTGATATATTTTGTCATCATTGGAAAAAAGAATGTCTTACCTCGTCAACAAAAAAAGAATTTTGAAAATCTGTTGAGAATTGATGAATTTATAGAGAATTTAAATACATGACACAGAATAAAAACAGAGAAAATTTGACAGAATGAGCACATCACTTGTTATCTATGTTCTATAAATAGATGCAGGCTCTGCTAGCTGTAACAGGTCATGAATGTATGTGTAAAACTAGCCTACTATCTCGCTTCCATAGTAGCAGGTAATTTAGTTATGCATCAACCCATCAGAGGTTTTACCATATAGCTACTATATTGGCTAAAGACTCCCTGCAGTGATGACCAGCAATTAACAGGTCTGATCACAGCGGATGGGGGCCTGGCTCAGTGGAAGATCTCATTCCATTCGAGATGCTTTTAAGTCTTGGTCAAAGCTGAATTCACCAATGAAGGAAAAAACTAAGATATATAAACGTTTTGCATTTTGTTGTTTTTCTGGTATTTTAACTTGGCTGATCAGGTTTGAAACTGTTGATCATCACGAAAACCGTTGCATTTGCAGTATGCAAATCTAGTTTTTTTTATTATTATTTTTCCGTCTCTTTTTTGTGAACGGCATATCAACAAGATAGGAAACAGTCACAGTTCTGATTTTTTTACCAGTTTTGTCCTAGGATCTGAATTTGATCCTAACGTCGAGAAAATTTTCATTTTTGTCTTAATTTTGCCGCTAGGGGGCGTTTTGTAAAAGTGACTAAGGGCTAATAACTCTGTTATTTGAAGTCCGATTGAAATGCGGTTTTTTGCATTGCGTTCCTTGTCAGTTACTTAATAAATATGATAGTTTTCAAAAAGTTGCGTATATATAACTTTCGTGCTACAGGAGGTTGAATGTTCGAATCTCGAAAAACTGTGAAATGAGGGTAGGTCTGCGAAAAATTTATCCACGTCTTTCAGGAATGAGATAGGAGAATTTTGGTTGTTGCATATGATTCGCAAGGCATATACGCACAAATATATGGTGTGGCGATTTTGAGAAATGCATGGTTTGTCCACAGTACGCGGTCAAACATAACCAATATTTTCGAAAAATCAACATTTTAAAAGCATGACTTTTAAGGTTATTTGCAGCTCCTGACTTTATTTTTTATTCAATCTTCATCATTTTTTCACTGTTAATGCAGTTTTTATAAAAAAAATAAAACCATAGAAAAAAAATTACCCATAATATGCAAAGGTCAAGGTCATATACCAATTAGTATTATTTATATCGGCATAAAATAGCTCCAAATCTAAAAATATTTTATAGAAAGTATATGAACAAAAGTTTTAGTCTGTGAAGAGATCTTTCCATTGGTGTTAGTTTTTGAAGATCGGACTTCATTTGATCAAATGACCACAGTCCAAAGTTTGATCCTCTTATCAAACAATTGTATATCCATATGTTTCCTCTTTTTTGCTGCTCCTGACTTTATTTTTTGTTCAATCTTCATCATTATTTCACTGTTTATGCATTTTTATAAAACAAATAAAATCATAGAAAAAAAATCAAGCATAATATGCAAAGGTCAAGGTCATATACCAATTAGTATTATTTATATCGGCATAAAATAGCTCCAAATCTAAAAATATTTTATAGAAAGTATATGAACAAAAGTTTTAGTCTGTGAAGAGTTCTTTCCATTGGTGTTTAGTTTTTGAAGATCGGACTTCATTTGATCAAATGACCACAGTCCAAAGTTTGATCCTCTTATCAAACAATTGAATATCCATATGTTTCCTCTTTTTTGCTTCTCCTGACTTTATTTTTTGTTCAATCTTCATCATTATTTCACTGTTTATGCATTTTTATAAAACAAATAAAAACATAGAAAAAAAATCAAGCATAATATGCAAAGGTCAAGGTCATATACCAATTATTTTATTTTTATGGCAAGATCGGACTTCAATTGATCAAAGGACCACAGTCCAAAGTTTGATCCTCTTATCAAACAATTGTATATCCATATGTTTCCTCTTTTTTGCTGCTCCTGACTTTATTTTTTGTTCAATCTTCATCATTATTTCACTTTTATGCATTTTTATAAAACGGATAAATTCATAGAAACGAAAATCAAGCATAATATGCAAAGGTCAAGGTCATATACAAGTTATTGTTATTTTTATCGGCATAAAATAGCTCCAAATCTAAAAATATTTTATAGAAAGTATATGAACAAAAGTTTTAGTCTGTGAAGAGATCTTTCCATTGGTGTTTAGTTTTTGAAGATCGGACTTCATTTGATCAAATGACCACAGTCCAAAGTTTGATCCTCTTATCAAACAATTGTATATCCATATGTTTCCTCTTTTTTGCTGCTCCTGACTTTATTTTTTGTTCAATCTTCATCATTATTTCACTGTTTATGTATATTTATAAAACAAATAAAATCATAGAAAAAAGCAAGCATAATATGTCAAGGTCATATACCAATTATTGTCATTTTTATTTGCACAAAAAAGCCCCAAATCTAAAACGATCTAATATGATACGTTTCAATTTCTGTTGCTTAAAAAAGTGATTGAATTGCGAAAACCGATGATATCGCAATTCTGATTGCGATTCTAGTTAGGTTTTCGCACCTCGCAGTGCGAAAACCTATTGTTCTTCTTCTTTTTTTGGGGGGGTTTTCACGCGTGCGAAAACCCTTTTTGTTTTTTTTTTTTTTTTTTTTAAAAATGCTATGAAATTTTGGGCATGGAGTCATCTTTATCTGAACATGTGCCTAAATGGTCAAACTTTTCACTTTTGTTTCCGATTTAGCCACTAGGGGGCGCAATGCATGTAATCACTGTTTTGCTAATAACTCAAAAATTTGAAACCTGATTTAGATGCGGTTTTTTACATAATGTTCCTTGTTGACAGCCCAATCAAATATGATGGAAATCTCATCATCGAGTACGGGAAAAAAATTGTTCTAGGAGAGGTTGAATGTTCGAACCTTGGAAAAAAAGTGGAAAAATGAGGGTAGGTCTACGAAAAACCTTCCCACTTTTGTTAGAGATCAGATAGAATAATTCTGTTTGCTGCATACGATTTGCAAGCCATATACGCACAAAATATATGGGGTGGCGAATTTAGGAAATGTGTTGTTTGTCCTCTACAAAAGGTCAAACTTCACTAAATTTTAGGAAAAATTAAAATTTCAAAAACATGTTTTTGTCGCTCCTGACTTTATTTTCTGTTCATTCTTCATGATATTTTCACACAATATGTATTGTTATGTTTGAAATGGCCTCACAATAAAAAAATTAAAAGAAATTTGAAAAGGTCAAGGTCATTTACGATAATTGTGTTTTTATTCGGCCACAAATAGCTCCAAAACTAAAAAATATTTAATTGAGAGTATATGAACAAAAGTTTTAGTTCTTAAAGAGCTCTTTCCAGTGATGTTTAGTTTTTGAAGATCGGACTTGATTTGGTCATTATACGGCAGTCCAAAGTTTGATCCTTTTTTGGAATAATTGTAAATCAGGTTTTATGCTTCAAATTCTAATGCACAAGAATAAAACGTTTGACTTGTGCGACTAGTATACTTGATTGAACTATTTGCTGCTTTGCTAGGTACCAAACAGTAAAATTTTAATCAATTTTCTATCTCATTTTGCCGCTAGGGGGCGCTTTTCTTGAAATCATTCTTTTGCTTATAACTCAAAAAGTTGAAGCCTGATCCAAATGCGGTTAATTGAATTATGTTCCTTGTTGATAGCCTAATAAAATATGATAGTTTCTAGGTATGAGTGGCTGAAACTTTTTGAGCTAGTAACGGAAGGTTGAAAGTTCGAATCTCGTAAAAAAAACTGCAGATGAGGGTAGGTCTACGAAAAACCTATCCATTTTTGTTAGAAATCAGATAGAAGAATTCTGTTTGCTGCAAATGATTTGCAAGACATATACGCACAAAATATATGGGGTGGCGTATTTAAGAAATGCATGGTTTGTCCTCTAGAAATAGGTCAAACTTCACTAAATTTTAGGAAAAATTAAAATTTCTAAAACATGTTTTTTTTATCGCTCCTGACTTTATTTTCTGTTCATTCTTCATGGAATTTTCACATGTTATGTATTGTTATGTTTGAAAGGGCCTCACAATTAAAAAATTAAAAAAAATTGAAAAGATCAAGGTCATATTACGATAATTTGTGTTTTTTCATTCGGCCCCAAAGTGCTCCAAATTTAACAATATTTCCTTGAGAGTATATGAACAAACGTTTTAGTTCTAAATAGTTCTTTCGTATAATGTTTAGTTTTTGAAGATCGGACTTGATCTTTTCATTTACGGCAATCCAAAGTTTGATCCTTTTTTGGAATAATTGTAAATCAGGTTTTTATGCTTAAAATTGTGATATATAAGAAAAAGAATGTTCGATTAGTGCGACTTATATACTTGTTTGAACTATTTGCTGCACTTCTAGGTACCTAATTGTAAAATTTTTATCATTTTTTTTCTCATTCTGCCGCTAGAGGGCGCTTTGCTTAAAATCACTCTTACCCACGATCCGGACGTTCCTACACAGGAAAGAGTGCCCGTGTTGAAAGGTGAATTGTGATGCGTATTTGAGAGAATGAGGTGCATTTTAGGATGCAATGGTGTACACCAGGACCGATAAGCACATTGCCTTTTTGAAGATCGGGGTTGAATTGGTTGAGTTATGACAGAAAGGCGAAAAGTGTACTTTTAACGAAATTGAAACGCTGTAGTTTCATGAACTTTGAGTCAAAAATTATGATTTCTTCAGCATTAACACACTGAAATTTAAATTTTTAAAAAAAAAAAAAGTGAAGTGATGTATACTGCAGCCGTAGACTACAATGTGCAAAATGTCCTGAAAAATTCAAGTGATTCCGTCAACAAACATGGCAGATATTCATGTTTTTCGGATAAGGGCTTGTATACGAAAATCTAGCAATTTGACGTAAGAGAAGAAGGCGGTTATTGGGTTGGTTACCCCACGATCCGGACGTTCCTACGCAGGAAAGAGTGCCCGTGTTGAAAGGTGAATTGCGATGCGTATTTGAGAGAATGAGGTGCATTTTAGGATGCAATGGTGTACACCAGGACCGATAAGCACATTGCCTTTGTTATAACGGCTTTCTTCAAACTTTTATTAGGGCTTTCAGCCTCAAGTAGAATTATTAGGTTTTCGCATCGCAGTGCGAAATTTTTGTTTAATCTTCATCATTATTTCACTGTTTATGCATTTTTATAAAACAAATAAAATCATAGAAAAAAATCAAGCATAATTGCAAAGTAAGGTCATATACCAATTATTATTATTATCGGCATAAAATAGCTCCAAATCTAAAAATATTTTATAGAAAGTATATGAACAAAAGTTTTAGTCTGTGAAGAGGTCTTTCCATTGGTGTTTAGTTTTTGAAGATCGGACTTCATTTGATCAAATGACCACAGTCCAAAGTTTGATCCTTTTATCAACCAATTGTAAATCCATGTGTTGCTTCCTTTTTGCAGCTCCTGACTTTATTTTGTTCAATCTTCATCATTTTTTTCACTGTTTATGCATTTAAATAATACAAATAAACTCATAGCAAATAACGATGAAAATATACAAAGGTCAAGGTCATAATACCGATTATTGTTATTTTTATCGGCACAAAATAGCTTCAAATTTAGAAATATTTTAAAGAAGGTATATGAATAAAAGTTTTAGTTCGTGATTCTAATGATGTTTAGTTTTTGAATATCTGACTTCATTTGATCAATTTACAAAAATATTCGAATAAAGTTAATATCAATTAATTATGTCTGCAGTTGAAACCAGTACTCTTACTAGTCAAATTAATAGCGAAAACCAAGATGCCGCTTTGCGGTTCTAGTTTTATTATTATTTTTCTAACCTTTTTTTGTGAACGGCATATCACTATGATAGAAAAAAGTCACATTTCTGATTTTTTTACCAGTTTTGTCCTATGATCTGAATTTGATCCTAACGTTGAGAAAATTTTCATTTTTGTCTTAGTTTTGCCGCTAGGTGGCGTTTTGTAAAAATGACTAAGGGCTAATAACTCTGTTATTTGAGGTCCGATTCAAATGCGGTTTTTTGCATTGTGTTCCTTGTCATAAACTCAATAAAATATAATACGTTTCAATTATTTGCGTATATAAAACTTTCGTGCTACAGGAGGTTGAAAGTTCGAATCTCGAAAAAACGATGAAATAAAGGTAGGTCTACGAAAAAAGTCCCCATTTTTTTCAGAGATGAGATAGGAGAATTTTGTTTGTTGCATGTGATTCGCAAGACATATACGCACAAAATATATGGTGTGGCGACTTTGAGAAATGCATGGTTTGTCCACAGTATGCGGTCAAACTTTACCAATATTTTCGAAAAATCAACATTTTCAAAGCATGACTTTTACGGTTATTTGCAGCTCCTGACTTTATTTTTT
>CM037787.1:31699552-31749552 GCA_021229015.1 Solen grandis | reverse complement strand
GCCATATATTGATAAAAAAGTGTTGAGATCTGACTAGGTTAGCTATTTTCTTCTGTTTTCTGAGGATTGGTCTTATTTTTCACGTAACAAGCTAGATAGGCTCTTCATAATTGGAATTTCGATCTGGGTTTCCCAATCCCTCTCTGGTAATTTCTCAACCCACCCTATGTATATTTCTTTCTCACCCCTACCCCACCCCCTCTCTGTATATTTCTTTCTAAATTACCTGTAATATACAAAATAATAGAGACACATTGTCAGTAGATTTAATAAACAAGGATAGAAGTTTATTCAATCCGATGGTACTCAGGAGCGCGGACTAGGGCCTTTATGACCCTCTTGCTCTTGTTGGACTGATCTGAGAGGACATGCAAAGTCATAAAATTTGATTAATTATCTTTATTTAATTACCAGTGATCAAAACATGACAATTTCAAGCATGGTCGAGACCTATATTTCCGTTCCAGGTGTTTTGATATTCTTTTCCTTTGAAGTGAGTGGCGACATAATTTATCGTCTGACCACGACAGGCCTCTTCAGTGCGGTAATTAATTTGCTACATAATTAATGTCTGCTTACTGCTATATAAATGTGGCATGTAACAATCAGACGATTATTACTTTCTAATTATAGTTACTGGATTTAAAATCATAAAGAAAATATACAATACTTTAAAATCATAAAGAAAATATACAATACTTTAAAATCATAAAGAAAATATACAATACTTTAAAATCAGAAAGAAAATATACAATACTTTAAAATCAGAAAGAAAATATACAATACTTTTAAAATCATAAAGAAAATATACAATACTTTAAAATCAGAAAGAAAATATACAATACTTTTAAAATCATAAAGAAAATATACAATACTTTAAAATCAGAAAGAAAATATACAATACTTTAAAATCATAAAGAAAATATACAATAAATCAGAAAGAAAATATACAATACTTTAAAATCAGAAAGAAAATATACAATACGATGCTGTAAAATCAGATAGAAAATAACAACAGAATCTTTATTGTTTGACTTAAGCGTAAGCAGCTCATCGTCATCATTCATGATACAACCAATAACGTACGCATGCGACCCCCCCCCCCACTTACTTTCAGACGGCATTAAGTATATATATGTAAACGAAGACAAAAGTGATATCAAACAATTCATTCTTGACGCGCGAGAATGATCGAACACGCTTTTGAGGTATATTTTCAAGAACCTTCCCTTATTTCAAAAGCCCTAACACAAAATATCGCCAATGTAACCAAGAATGTTTTGTTATCCGTTTGTAACAAATCAATACATTTATTCACACTAGGATTTATAACATACTCACGAGGTTTATAATTTCTACCTTTATCTGCGAACAATATACATCTGAATATGAAGTGGAATTCAACCTCTATATCATTTAAGTTACAACGAATACATGTTCTTTCGCTCTTTACTAAATTTGAATGTCTACCTAGGTCAATATTTAGTTTATGAGACAATTTATCTCCCGTATTTCTCTACACAGTATGAAATTCACAATGCAGTTATTCGATTTACTTACCAACAATTTTATTAAATATTTAATAATTCGGATATGACGTTCAATATATAATGGGAACCTGCCAAGTTCACTTCATAAAACCGTTGGTTTCAGGGAAAATCTCAATTCTAAAGTATATCCGATTTTATTTTTCTATGTTACATTTCTTTGTTTTAAATATTTCTTTCAATGTTTAACGGGAAGGCCAATGTGACGCTCTGTCGCATACCTGGGTACCTTTGTCCATACATATAAATCGTGGATTCCCTCATATTCATTATGCCTTTAAAACTCATCTGATAGTGTGACCGATGTAAGACATGAATGTTTTTCAAAGATTTGACCTGGTAGCCATATGGCCAGTTTGAATCTCTTTGAAACTTTATGTAGACAACAATTCTGACTATGTCACGTGGATAGTGTGGTCTGGATTGTCCGCACGCAATTGTTGATGCCGAACGCCACCCTGGAATCAAAATGATGATCCATGATAATAACATACTTCCAAATAGACCACTGTACCTGTAAAGATTACAGGTGGAGAAAGACCCCGAGTACACAGAGGTACCCGGGTAGAACCACCGACCTACCGCAAGCCAGCTGGAAGGCTTCCTCACATGAAAAATCCGAAGTCCCTACCGGGATATATGTATGTACATGTATAGTTAAATGCTGACGATTAACGAAAATTCTGCTGTATTTCATTTGAAACTTGCTTTTTTCACACATCAATACCATATAGATATATGGTATTTAGTGGGAACAATCCACTGATACAAAACATAGTGTATACTCGCATACGAAAAGGAAGTTATGTCGGCTAACATGAAATGACTTTGTGAAACTTAAAATCTTATCATAACACCTTTGATTCATTTAACTCTATTAGATATGTATATACTTATTTTTTTCCTTCATCTTCAACCATTGAAAAGAAATGAAACTATTTTTTTCTGACTTCTTCCTCTATCTTTATAGAATGTTTTAAAATTCCTTTCTTTTTATCTCATTACATTCTCCCATACTTGCTAAAATAAAGTGGATCCATATAAAATGAGGTACTTTGGGTGGGTGGTTATTTTTATTGCACGGTTCAAAGTTATTCTTCTCTGAAACCAATGAACCAATGGTCAGAGTATTTTCATATTGCATTGCCGAGGGTGTGTGCTTGTTTAGTGCATTACTTGTAGAAACTTCCACAATTCCTCCTCTCGGGATCTACCGATCTTCGCTCAATCGCTTTGCCTCAAAATAATCACGAAACGTTTTGCAAACATCTCATTCACGGATGGTCATTGACTAAGATTTTGTATTGTTTGTTAACTATCTGTATATATAACGTATACGAATACCCATCTACAGACGCTTGGTCACCCAGTGCAACATTCCGAGATTGTAAAAAAAAGGGTGATTTCTTTATCACAGGTATGACGAGCGGTATTCGGAACATATATTTAGAATAAAAAATATATATTCTGAAAATCTACTTTCGTGTGGTATCACGTGACTGGCATGCTTCAACTTCACAGGCTTGTCTTAATAAACTTTTTTTTTCGGGAATATTGTTGGACAAGAAGATTTTTCAAATATACATATAAGGAAAACAGGCTCCGACCCCTGACGACCATGTTTTCGACCGATCCAAATAAACTTTACAGTCTTGGTAGAGGGTGACCCAAGGAATAAAATACTTTGAAATCCAGCCGGTAATTTTGGACAAGAAGATTTTTCAAATTTGTACTACTAGTATATATACAAAAAAGGAAAATGAGCTCCGCACCCTGGCGGTTATGTTTTTTTGCCAAAAGACTTTGAAAGCCAGCCAGTACTTTTGGATGAGGAAGTTTAAGAAATTTTTCCACTTTTCCCCTTTTAGTTGCCATGGCAACCAGATTTTGGCATGGAATTTAATTCTCTGAACAACTTTGAAAAAGCACCATCCAAGGTTTATTTATTTTTTTATGAAAATTGGCCCAGTACTAAAACATTTTGCGACATTCATTAAGTATACTGTGAGGACTATAACATTTTGCGACATTCATTAAGTATACTGTGAGGACTAAAACATTTTGCGACATTCATTAAGTATACTGTGAGGACTAAAACATTTTGCGACATTCATTAAGTATACTGTGAGGACTATAACATTTTGCGACATTCATTAAGTATACTGTGAGGACTATAACATTTTGCGACATTCATTAAGTATACTGTGAGGACTATAACATTTTGCGACATTCATTAAGTATACTGTGAGGACTATAACATTTTGCGACAAGCGTTTTCACTCCACGCTGAACTGAAATATTCAGTTAAAAGTGTTTGTGGAGGTGGGGGTATTATTTTTGCGTTTTCGTTCGTTAATCCGTCACACTTTTTTCTGCCAAGAGAAGAATAAAGATGACAAGTCCACCAGGATGCAAATTGTGCATACGGGATTGGTTAGCTGTTTCGCGTATATCTCTAAAAATGTGTAAGACAGAGTCCCAGCTTTACAGGAACCAAATTGTCACCAAGGTGTTTTGCCTAGTTCTTCAACATGTAAAGTATACTTCCCAAACTATATGAGTTATATATGGACCTTGCTATTATAACAAATTCTTTAAGTGAGAGAATTTATGTCCAGTGGACACATTTGAAACTTAGCATTAATGTAGATGGACTATGGAATGATGTATTACCACACATTTTATATGTTTACAGTATTCCATCTCTCTGGAACCATAGAACTGGTATGGATAAGGGGATTTCACAATTATTTGACATATTTCATGTAACTTGCCTATTTTGGCGGGGGATATTAATCAAACTAATTGTTTTTGGTTTATTTTATGAGCAACTTTATTTTTTTCCTGAAATAAATGATACACCCTCGTCCATATTTGCTGTGTCATATTTTACTCTTGTTTTTATCAACGTCTTATAAGAAACAAAAATATGTGTTGATTACTAAATGCAATTGTAATGCTTGAAATTAAATTCTGCCTTTCTCCTCAGGCATGATGAAAAATGTTACTTGTTTCCACTAATCCGGCCGACCCTGCTTTTTTGACTAGCATTCGTGTTATCACATTCGCAAAACGCTATTTTTGTCACACCCTCTTAAAAATAAGGAAGACTAGGAAAAATTTAAAAAAAAAAGTTTTGCCGACCTACCTACCCTATTTCGAAGAATATGAGAGTTATTGCAGTCACCCTTCCGTCGGCGTTGGCGCTGCAGCTTTTGGTTATTTTTTTGCATGCAAGTTACTATCAACCTTATATCTCAATTACCATTCATTGTATTGACTTGAAAGATTATGAATGTACAGGGGAATCAGACAACCAAGGTAGATTACTCTAGACTGAATATAATACAAGTTAAGATCACTTTTTAACTTAGAAATTTTGGTTAAAGTTTTGCATGCAAGATACTATCCAGCTTTTATCTCAGAAATTGTTTATGGTATTGCCTTGAAAGTTTATGGGTGTGTTCAGCGGCGTTATAAAGCCAAGGAGGAAAACTCTTTGACTGAATTAAATACAAATTTTTACCCTTTTCTAACTTGGCCATTTTGGTTAAAGTTTTGCACGCACATTGTTATTATGCTTATGTCTCTGTAACTAGGCATAGGATTGATTTTAGACTTCTTAAACATATTCAGGGGTATCAGACTATCAAGGTATATCATTTTTGACTATCATTATATATAGGGTATGTGAAGCGCACGAATTGAAATGGATTTCATTTGATTTATCAACAAGCATTTCGTATAGTCGGGAGTGCTGTCCTATTACAGTTGTTGTTTTAGATGTTGCTGGAAATAAACAGCTTATTATTTTGCTTAAGAATCGGTTTCTTTTATTGGTATTTCATTGCCTTTGCCAAGACTCCCTGCTTATATGTTGATGTCTCGAAATTAACTTATGTACTATTTATATGAATATCAAAGCCTTAACACAGACTTGTGCCATTTTTAATCATGACAAACAGATCTTTTGTGTCTCATATACTTAAAGAGTAATTTTATTATACTGCGATATAAAAGTTTTTTTGCAACCTTTCTTTTATTGACTCTGTCAGTGTTGAAAATGAAAACCCATGCTAGTAACATTGTCACAAAGAGAGAGACACAAGAGGGAAGCCATCTTGTTATCACCATAACCAAGGGGAAGCAACAAAACGTGCTTGATACCTTGCGTGTGTTGTTTTTTTCTTCACAGAACGTGACGTTTTGACATATTGGGTCACTTAAAAAACAAATGTGTCAAAAAGTCACGAAAATGTAAAAACAATATGTTTATAAAATAATTTCATAGAATAAGCTACAAATACTACACACTTTAAGGTTTAAGGTCCTGCCGACAATATTCTTGTCATTCGGAGACAGATATAGTGCTACCATACTGCTCTATCACGCCGTAGACGTGTGGCATTATTACATACCCAGTCACATTATCCTGACACCGGGCCAACCAGTCCTGGAACTACCTTTATTTGCTGAACGCCAAGCAAGGGAGCTATACCAGTACCATTTTGAAAACTATTGTATAAAATCCCCGCGACCGGTGATTTGAACCCACGACCTCTCGCTACCGATGATTTGAACCCACGACCTCCCGCGACCGATGATTTGAACCCACGACCTCCCGCGACCGGTGATTTGAACCCACGACCTCCCGCTACCGATGATTTGAACCCACGACCTCCCGCGACCGGTGATTTGAAACCACGACCTCCCGCGACCGGTGATTTGAACCCACGACCTCCCGCTACCGGTGATTTGAACCCACGACCTCCCGCTACCGATGATTTGAACCCACGACCTCCCGCTACCGATGATTTGAACCCACGACCTCCCGCTACCGATGATTTGAACCCACGACCTCCCGCTACCGATGATTTGAACCCACGACCTCCCGCTACCGATGCGGCGCTATAACCACTCGGTCACCGGAGACGGTTTACACGTTTTACGTTTGGGTAATTTTCGTGTCACCAAGAGCACGTGTGAACATCACAAGTTAAAGGCACCATAAATATCATCTATTACAACGTTTTGAGAGCCGTCTTTCAATAGAATTTGATCAGAGGATGTGTACATAACATGTAACACGGCCTAGGTATTTTTTTGTAGTTTTCAGATAACCGCACAGTAATGTTGGACACTCGGTTTATCATATATCGACACAGTATTGTGACCATTCAAAATAATTGTATTCCCGATACGATTCCTTTAGGTGGTCCTCAGTATTCATTCTTATATAGAGTGTGCAAATTATTTTTTTCCTCCAATGTTTTTTGTTTCCATACCATTACATATTTTCTATATTTAGCCATTAGATATTAAAATGAAGTAGACATTAGCAGTTTGGCCATACTACGCGGTATGTTACGTAATCTTAAGTTGTCACAAGCAACAAATTATGCCTCGACTCGGAGATTTTTTTCTTCACCTATTTTTAAATAGGATATAGCGCATTCGAAGTAGAGATTTGTGCCTTGCTCATAGGCCCTAATGATTCTTTTGTCTGATGTACAGGATTTCCAAACATTTGGGAAAACCGTCAAAGCACATCACTAATAATGTTCTCCAAATATTACGAACTGACCGGTTTGGCTTCACTGACTTTGAAAAAGAAAAGATTTTCCACACTAAGTCGACGCGAATCTACACTAATTCAGTACCTCCTTCTCGATTCAAATTTGCGCAACTGAACGGAAGGCGCCGAAATCTGAGGGTTTGTTTGGAAAAAGTTATTTGATTGGTAAAGATATTTTTTAGACGGCAGCTTGCCGTCTTTTTCCTTTCACTGATTGGTTAATTTCATGGGGTTTCTCTTTGATACCCAGCACGCTCATCTGCATAAAAAAAGCCACGAGTCATCGTAGTACCGCCTCCTTCCAATATTTGGCCATGTTACAAGACATTGCGCGCACTCATGTATAGTGTGCGGGTTAATCAAGCTTAACTCGTGAAAACCATGCAATATATATTACTTAGTTGACAATATTCATGATAGCAGTTATAGACTCGCTTATCAACAGGACGACAGTTTATGATTTATGTATTTTTGGATTTTCTGATCATATTTTGAAAGAACATGTATAATCACATTCTATTTCAGTTTTGTAGTTTGTAAAAAATATTTATTGAATTACGGTAATCAGTGGCATTGAACTATAATATGAATGTCGACAGTATATTTTTGCACAAAAACGTATTGCAAGCATGTTATATAATAAATTTATTTAAAATCAAATTATTTATAATAAGAAATGTGAACATACAGCAATAAAAAACACTGCAACAATAAAACAAAATCGACAGTCTGAGCAGGTAACTCCCGGCTATGACGTCATCGGGTAGTGAGTGATGTGCTCCAGGCGGGAACTGTGTCAGAGGTCAATAAGAACTCTTCATATCCTGCAAAATGAGAAATGAAAAAATTAATGTGTTAATTAATTGTTACGTCAACCTGAAATGAATATTTCATGTTTAATTACCATGGAAAAGGTCCGAATAACACAATCAACTTCAAGTCGTTTGTACTTTACATAACTCGAATGTTGATTAATATTCACGTTTTTGTAATAGCCGCAAAAAAATTTAACATGACGTAATCAGTTACCTACGGAAGCACCGAGGGGCCACGAGTTAGCAAGATTTGTTTTTCTTTTTTTCTTAGTTACTATCTCGTATTACGGCGATATTTACAACTATCTGTTTATGTCCATATTGTTATATCCGAAGTTTCCCTAAACAACAACAATAACAACAACAAATGTATTTACTTTTTCTCAAGGAGACACGGCCCTTGGATCCTCCTCCCATACCACCCCCATATCCACCGCCCATGCCGAAAAGGCCGCCATAGCCAGATGATCCGCCGAACATGCCTCCCATACCTCCTGCAGTCAAATATAGCAATGATGTAGCCTTCATATTATCAGCATATGGGTTATTTGGTGTGTCACAAATATAAAACTGAAACAATTCATATGACCTAATATCGACGTTCAAGATACTAGAGAAATATAAGATAATGTTCCTAAAATAAATGTAGATAAATAAAGGTAACATATTTGGAAGTATCATCACTTATGTTTCCTCTCCCATATCTACTCATATTGATAAACTTTACTTACCCATACCGCCACCGAAGCTCCCTCCAAAACCTCCGAAATTGCCCATGTTTCCAGATCCGCCTTTCTCTCCTTGTCCGCCACCGTATCCGCCGCCGTTACCACCGTTACCTCCGTATTTGCCCATGTTTCCGCCTCCATATCCACCCATACCGCCGCCAAAGAGTCCACCAAATCCTCCCATACCTCCATTACCACCATAACCCATACCGTTCATTGCCCCCTTGCCATTGCCGGAGTTACCTCCATATCCACCGTTTCCACTATCGTGTCCACCTCCGTAACCTCCCATAGATCCACCTCCTAGTCCCATCATTCCAAATCCACCACCTAAAGCACCGTAACCCATTCTTCCACTCATTTTACCACCTCCATTGCCATTTCCATATCCTCCCATGTCGCCGCCTCCGAAACCGCCCATTTTACTGCCTCCATTACCATTGCCATTTCCATATCCTCCCATGTCGCCGCCTCCGAAACCGCCCATCTTGCCGCCTCCATTACCATTGCCATTTCCATATCCTCCCATGTCGCCGCCTCCGAAACCACCCATTTTACCGCCTCCATTACCATTACCATTGCCATTTCCATATCCTCCCATGTCGCCCCCCTTACCCCCGCCAAAGCCACCTCCCACTGATCCACCCAAACCACTGCCCATGCCACCACCGGAACTCACATCGGATCCATAATCACCATTATTTCCTCCTTTGGATATAACAATAACCTTTCCACCACCAACGCCACTACCGGAACTACCACCAAGTCCGGCACCGCCTCCCAACCCACCGCCTAAACCGCCACCAAATCCGCCACTGAAACCGCTCTTACCGCTGTTTCCTCCATTTCCGTAATCGCTTTTACCGTTGTTGTTTTTGTTGTTACTGCCTGAAGTCGGAAAAGAAGAAAAATACTGACACACAGAAGATACAGGTACATGTATTCAATTTATTTCGGTTTGTATTGATAGAAAAATGAGTGGGAAGCAGAACCAAGCAAAAGTGAATATTATGGCGGAGGTATTTTGCTGGATGCATGATGCCGAATACTGGTAGGATCATAGTTATGTCTAAAACCCCGTGCCCGTGGTGAGGACTAAAGACACAGCAGGGATACAAGGGCATTTAACCACTGACTTGAGTACCACCAATGCATAGGTTAAAATTGACAAATGATATTCCGGGGAAGTTTCTATGAACCTTCCAATGAGCACAGTGCTGGTCCGTACCGCCAGGAGATAAATGTATAGGTTGTAAGAACATCTTGTTTTTCGAAAGCCATGTACATGTACTTATTTTGATTTCTAATTACATTATGGCAGCCCTTATCTTTCTCGTAACATTTCGGACAGTTTCAATACGGCAGTTAGTCGATATTATCCGCTTGTTGGTACACGTGTTATGCGGACTTCTCAAATTTACCATGGATTATGCGAAGGATCAAACAACCAATCAGAAATTGACTGCTTGATCTGCTTCGATTCGTGAAAAGCTTATATAATTAAACTTTTAGTCCATCCCAAGGTACTTGATTATTTTTACTGGAGCCAAGACTTGAACAAAAACAGTTGATGGTTAAGCAACAGATGCTTAAGTTAGATTGGCTAATAATTGGAAAACTTTCCTTTTAAGATTTTACTAAGAATGTGCATTCTATAGCTACTGGTCTCCTTTAACTACCTGTGAAGCACATTTAAGCGGGTGATGTGACCCGAGACCTCGCGCTCGAAAGACCGAACCCATTTGTATGTTACAATACTGTGGCTTTAACACCATTAAAAGCAAAACTCAACTGGTGTCTACGAAGTACCGTCAATTTGATCACTTTCAGTTTCTTAGTAGTTCTTAATGACCTTGATCTTTACTTACCTTTTCCAGCGGCTAAGGCGACGCCGACGAAAAGTGCTGACAAAAGGATGTACTTCATTGTTTTCTTTCTGCCGGCAGATGAAGAATAAGTCAACATATGCGCTCAAAGTTATAAGTTTTAACTGTAAGATTCATGCGAAGGAAGTTTCTAATGTATTCATCCATAGTTCTATAGTTATCATCAGGCAAAAGTAACTTCTTGTATCAGTGGAACAATTTTTGCTACTTCCAGGGGTAATATTAGTTTAACGTGCAAAATATTAAAAGTTGGGGAAAAAACAGTGAACATAACAGTATAAAAAATCACATTGCTTTTTAGAGTTAAATGGTATATAATCTGATTAAAAACAAAAAACAACAACAACAACAACATTCAATTGTCAAAATTGTCCATTTGAATTTTACTCCCTAAGATTTAGAAAGACAGACAGACAGACAGACAGACAGACAGACAGATAGATAGATAGATAGATAGATAGATAGATAGATAGATAGATTATTTAACTAAATACGTTAATGTAAATACACAGTATACATTTATGGAAGGGGATTTCCGCCAGTTCACTCACTGAGCTATTTAATATATATCTTTTGTTTTAATTTTGCATCGCTCGATTTTTCTTACTTTTTTGTTGATTAATACATAATCTAAATTATATGTTTTTATTTCTTAAAAGGCGAAATGAAATTTAATGCTGTTCGGCATTCAGATCGTTTGTTCTTGCATCCAATTATTGAAAATTTGAATATGCAATGAAAAAAATGTAATTAACTTAAAATCTTTCTTAAAATAACTATAATAATAATAATGGCAACCTAATGATGCCGTCCTCATTATAATAACTATAATAATAATAATGGCAACCTAATGATGCCGTCCTCATTATAATAACTATAATAATAATAATGGCAACCTAATGATGCCGTCCTCATTATAATAACTATAATAATAAAAATGGCCACCTAATGATGCGTCCTCATTATAATAACTATAATAATAAAAATGGCAACCTAATGATGCCGTCCTCATTATAATAACTTTAATAATAATAATGGCAACCTAATGATGCCGTCCTCATTATAATAACTATAATAATAAACATGGCCACCTAATGATGCGTCCTCATTATAATAACTTTAATAATAAAAATGGCAACCTAATGATGCCGTCCTCATTATAATAACTTTAATAATAATAATGGCAACCTAATGATGCCGTCCTCATTATAATAATTATAATAATAAAAATGGCAACCTAATGATGCGTCCTCATTATAATAACTATAATAATAAAAATAGCAACCTAATGATGCAGTCCTCATTATAATAACTATAATAATAAAAATGGCAACCTGATGATGCGTCCTCATTATAATAACTTTAATAATAAAAATGGCAACCTAATGATGCGTCCTCATTATAATAACTATAATAATAATAATGGCAACCTTATGATGCCGTCCTCATTATAATAACTATAATAATAAAAATGGCAACCTAATGATGCGTCCTCATTATAATAACTATAATAATAAAAATGGCAACCTAATGATGCCGTCCTCATTATAATAACTATAATAATAAAAATGGAAACCTAATGGTGCGTCCTCATTATAATAACTATAATAATAAAAATGGAAACCTAATGGTGCGTCCTCATTATAATAACTATAATAATAATAATGGCAACCTAATGATGCCGTCCTCATTATGATAACTTTAATAACAATAATGGCAACCTAATGATGCGTCCTCATCATAAGTTTAACATCACCAATTTGAGTGTTAGGGAATCAGTTTAGAACAGGAAGAAAAAGAAGAAGTAAGAAGGTGTAAATACCCTTTTTCGCCTCTCCTGAATTATCCATTTGGTTTGTGGGCCGGTCAACACCTAGTATAACGCATTTGGAGCCCACCACTGACGCATGGTAACGGTGAATTTATGCTTCCACAAAATGACCACACGTCAGTGGTGGGCTTCAAGTGCATAGGAATTAATGTTAACCTGCACGATAGCTCAGTGGTAGATAGTCCGCTTAACGATCGGAAGGTCTGGTAATCGAATCCCACCGGGTCACTTTCCTCCGGTGACCGCGTCAAACCAAAGATGTATCGGATACGCCCTTGCCTGGCACTCGACAAAGTGGGTTGTTATGGTGACTCGGAGTACTCATTACTGGTTCTACCGAGGAACTTGTCTCCCGTGCTAATCACCGGGCTCGTAAAAAATCAAGGGGCGTATTCGTAAAATAAAGTTAGGGTATCGCACTCGACTCCTTATTATCCAACCAATGTCTCTTCTACATGCTGCCTACATGCTGCTAACAATCTTAAAACAACATACGAGTTGTTAACCAAATAGCATTATATCTGATGTCACCTGATAAGAAATGATTACACATAATTTAGATTATGTATAAGACAACAAAATGTAAGTAATAATCGAATTAAATGCATAATGAGTGAACTGGTGGATGAATGTATTTATCATTTCAAGATGTTTAAAGACTGAACACATTGCTGAATATACATGTATATTGAAATATTTTGGAAAAAAAAATACAATAAAGAGACTTGAAAAACAATGATTAATGTGAAATACTCAGCCTAAAGTTACCTTGGTTTAAATAGTTAATGTCGGGATCAGGTTGTTAACCCTTTCCCTCATGTAGACTCATTTTGACGCACTCAATAGGTATCACATAAAGCCTGATCTGCAGAAAACCACAGTTAAACCTTACCAAATTTAATTACAAAATCCTCATTTCCAGACCACCGAGGAGCAGCAAACAGCATTAAACCTGATCCACTGCGAGTTACTCGCAGGCTGATCTGGTTTTATGCTGTTCGCATAGGTCTTTTCATGGCGTCCTATATGAGGGAAAGGGTTAAAAAGGATTTGTTCTACATTAAAAAATTTAAATCCAAACAGAATGAATTCGATATGAGGTGAAATCAAATATGAATATTTAAATGAAAGAAAAAGAAGATTCAAACCTGCAGGGTACGGACAATGATGACCTGTGGCGAATGCGACTTTTCGGAACCTCATTTCGATTTTATAGGACCGCGGAGGACAATGTGTAAATCAATCGAACATGCCGGTACGTAACATGTTTAATGCTCGGGATATCAGGTCCTGGGTCGAAGGTGAAAACTGTTATTTCATATACATGTGTAATTGTGTATGTTTCCGGTAGTTCGTTCGTTAAAACGGTGTTCAGCTGTCGTGACGATGACCAAAGTTTACGTGCAACAAAACCAGTGTTACTCATTTCATCTTATACATGGGGGCTATTAAAAGAAGGCCATTCTAGTGATGAATAAACGCAACATTTATCATTTTATTGCAATGATCTTTATCTGATTGGGATGAAGTACAACAACTTATCTTTTTTTTCAATGCTAAAGCCTTTTGGTATTTATCTACTTTTTTCTTTTGACTGCCCAGTGTCCGAGAAGTAAGAGCGTCAGTTTCACCTTAAGGCCGTGGGTTGAATCCTCACAGCGACATGCCAGTCGCTAAAATGATACTGTTATATCTAATTGGCTTGGCGCTCAACATAGAGATAGCCCCAGGACCGGTTGGGCCCGGTGTAGGGTTAACGTATGACTTGAAACCGCTTGTGGCAGTGAGGCAGCACGGTATCTATCTCGTGTAGAAATAGTCCCTTGTAACTGAAATAGTTTCAGAGGAGCCCAACACCCTCCAAAACAACAACAAACACACACACACACACACACACACACACACACACACACAAACAAGAGCCTTGTTGACATGGCCATCCCCCGCCGAATGCTTGCTCTTTAGAAGAGGTGTTGGAGAGTAGACTATTTCATTTTTAACAGAAAATATTTGGTAATGAAGACTGATGTTTAAAGTGATTATAGATATGAAACCCATGTGAAGACCTACTAATTCCCCTATTTTGAGGTCTACAGGTAAAATGTCAAGGTCACTGTGACAACAATTAAACCTGAAAAATAACAAATAACTAAAAAATTATGAAAGATTTATCATTCTTGTGCACTGCACTCCTCCTCAATGAGATCTATTCACCTATGAAGTTTCAAAGTTGATATCTCAAATACTTTTTCAGTTTTGCTCCGGACAAAAATTAAGTCTGAAAAATATTAAAGGGCAGTAACTCAAAAAATATGTAAGATAGGGTTATCATTCTTCCACAATGACATCTATCAACCTATGAAGTTTCAAGAAGGCATTTCTGACTTATGCTCCGGATAAGAATTAAGTCTGACAAATAACAAAGGGCAGTAACTCAAAACTGATAAAAGGTAGAGTTATCATTCTAGTGCCCTGCACTCCTCCCCAATGAGATCTATCCACCTATGAAGTATCAAGTTGATACCTCAAATACGTTTCGAGTTATGCTCAGGACAAAAATATGGGACGGACGGACGAAGACTATTACCATATCTCCCACCGTCTTCGACGGGGGTAAAAAACACGCCACCCACCACCCAAACAACAACAACAACAACAACAACCAATGATTATATAAGTAACCGTATAGTCATTGAAGAGAGAAGAAAAGCAATTCAAGCAGCTGACGCCTACAACAGACAATTTGAGTATTAAAAAAATAAATAAACGAGAGCCCATGTTGTGATTTAAGTGATAGTAAGCCGGCGCCTATAATCACGGAGCCCACGTTAAGTGAAGGGAGACATGTGGAGAATCAGATTCAACATACAACCGTGATGGGGATTGTTTAAACAAGGTTATAAATACTGCACTACATGAATATTACATGTTTTATGCATTTCCTGTGAACATGGAAAGTCTAAGTTTTTTATTGTTATAATAAAGAGAAAATTTGTTTTAATAGACTCTCTTTCTGTTTTCATGAACTTGATATCAATTTTAAGGCAGCCATTAGTTTGCACATTTTCGGGACTTTTACTTTTACGTATTCATTGATATCCGACACCATTTATTGTCAAAATATATTAACTGTTACTGATAGATAATTGCACGGCGGATCACCGCCGGGCATACTGTATTTGGTTGTACAGTATTGACAGGTTGTCAATGGAACCGGATTTGAAGGTGTAAATCCTTTCGGTTGCAGTTTCGGCATATTTTCGTAATAAAACATGGGACTTTTTGCCTAGAATTGATGGAGCATGATTGAACTAAAAAATAAAGGGATAATACGCAAAAAAAAAAATCCAGGAATGAATTGTATTCAATGCTAAAAATGAAGGCAAAATATGTAGCAATGCGGAATTGATCCTTCCATATCCCATTCTATTTTTAACATGATTAGAGAGGTATACGGTCAACCCATCCCCCAGTCAAACCGTCCCCCCGTCAAATCGTCCCTAAATTGGTCAAACCGTCCCCCATGTGGCATAAATAATGGTCAAGTCGTCCCCATAAACCGTCCCCCTTATAAATACATATCTGTGTTTATTTTTATGTGATTATATTAATGATTTGCATATGAAGTTCTAAATGTCGGTCATTTAAAAGGATTTGCGCGCGCGCTCTCTCTCTCTCTATCTCTCACTCTCTCTCTCTCCTTCACATCGTTGATGTGTTAATATTTAATTTGAAAATTAAAGAAAGCAACACCCAAACACAAAATAATAAATATAAATTTAATATTTAAAGGCACATTATGTTTCACAACGAATCAACTAGTTACACACAAATGGTACATAAAGTGCAAACATCTTCTGCAGCTGACAATCGACGCTTCACTGGTCGGTGTCCACAACTGTGCGATGGCGGTAGATGACTGATACTTTCTTTAGCAGACCAGTTGTAGACAATGAACCGTCTCGGTAACTGTCAACAGAAAATGAAAGGATTAAGAACAAATGAAAATATCAATTATTGACTTAAATGGATATCTGCAAGTTATATATATATAGCTATTTATGTTTTTTCTTGAGAAAGGCAAACTTGTGCCGAAATATTGAATAAGAGTGATTTTAAATATTTACAAGTAATTTTTTTTGTTACAACGCACTTATTATAATTTAGAATATATTAAAATTGTATTATGATGTCATCATTGATAAATACCTGTCCCATGCTGTAAACAGCTTGGCCTGGGTCTCCCTGTGTCTGGATCGCTGGATGCGTCGCAGGAACATCTCTCCCACCAGATATACATGGTCATTTACGTCCCGGGCCTCCTGGTGCAGGATCCGAACCAAGACGTAGACGGATGGTGACTGGCCGGACAGGTTGTTTAAGCGTCTGTACCATCCTGAAACAATAATTTTATGGATTATACATGTGTACGCATGATAAATAATAAAACTACCTTCATGCTAAACTGGCATCAACAGTAATGAACGAATGCGAATTTATGGTTCTGTTTTTTATTTTAATTAAATTTATTGCGTATTTTTCTTTTAATTAAATTACATACCCTCTACGTCGTTGTTAGTCCGAACGGACTGCCCGTACACGTTCCACTCCTCGGTTGACCAGACGGAAGAGTTCATCCAGTGCCGATCGATGTATGCCATCAGGGGTTCGATGGCATCACTCTGGTTGAACTCCCTCATGGCATTGAATGTCTCACGGACGTGCTCCCACGGGATGAATGGTAGACTGAGGAGTTTCCGTAGAAAGGCCCTGGTACCTCGGTCTTCAAAATACTGAGTCGCCGACCCAAATGACTGAATGTGTTTCCACACTGCCTGCCCCCAATGGAAACCACATCCTCGGATATTGATGTCGCCAAACACATGTCGCGTTGCCTTCCACAGAGCCTTTTCGTAGTCGATGACGAAACCCTTCAGATTTCAGACAGGCAGCATCCGTTGAACGCTACGGAAGACAGCAACATAGTCCGATGTCTTCCTTCCGGTCATTAGCGCAAACACCAACGGCTCCTGACGAAGGCGTGGATGGTGAGCAGCATCACAAAGGGTAGCCTCATGCACTGAAAAAAAAAATATAATGTATATATATATATATAAAGGTTTAAAAAGCATTTAATGTGATCAACTCTGTTTAATTGTTATCTTGTTTTATCGTTATGAATAACTTCATCGTCATCATCATCATTTATAATTTATAGCAGGAAATAAATATTTAATAAGATTTTTATGCTGTAATGAAAACTATTAATTATGAGGTACAATTTATTTTTGCGAGGATTACCTTAAACGTCCCATCCACGTACCACCTTGATGCTCTGCCCAACACGTCTAGTTGACTGTCAGATGCTAGGACCACATGACGTCTTCCACCTACTTCAATGTCATCTCTCAGGAAGTTCTCTGGCATGGCATTAGTATCCAGCTGAAAAAATATCGAAATATTAGATTATTAGATTGTAATGTCTACGTTAAAATTGAATATAAGAGATTTTACATAATTCACACATTACATTTAATCAACAAATGACAATATAGATTTAGTTCACATAACAATATATTGTATATTAACACATATTATCAAAATGTCCAATTCAACATAAAAACACACTCTATCGATTTTGATTATAAACTGAAATTTACAAGCTCATGTCAATTTGAAAAATATCGTTTTGAAATAGGAGTAGTGCAAAACCATTATAAGAGTCGAGATTTTTCATATTCTGAATCGGAGCAGAGCGAATTGAAGCCCGACATACGTTTTGATGAACAAAATTGAAATCTACTACTGCATTGAAAGTCAATACACGGTAAGTTGATATTTATTGTAACTACGAAGCTACATAAGATAGAGGTTTATGAAATATTATATAAATATCCTTTTTCATGTTATTGATTAGATCCCAGAAATGAAAATACATTTCGGAAAGGTTCTGACTTTAACATTGCTGTAATTGTTAGCGATTATTTTTATGATGCTTGAGATTTCACAATATGATGGCTACAGTATTTCTAGGTATAGGAAAAGGTATTTGGTGAATTTTGTGAAAATACTTACTTACTAGTGCAAGTTTTTACATAACATAATTTGAAACAAAAAAAAAAACACCTAAGAAAGTGTGTGTGGGTGTGTGTGTGTGGGGGGGTGAGGGTGAGGGATATCAAACAAATTCTTCATTCTATCAAAATTCATTTCAGATATCAGCAGCTTTGTGTTCAGCTATGAGTATAATTAATTTATGGAAAAAAATGTATATAATGAGTAAAAAAAAATATATGGGAAACACGCATCTCCATAATATTAAGAAGTTTGCACAAAGCTTTTGTATTTTTAATTATGTTCACAGCTTTAAGTATTCGTCTTACAAAAACATAAAAAAAACATGTAAATTTGATTTAAAAGTGCTAAATCGCTAGACAGTGTTAATTGAGTTATACAATGATGATATATCAATATTCTGTTGATATGTCATCCTTTAAATGCACCTTTTCTTCCTTATTTAATGTACTATCAACCTTTTCTTGAGTAAAATTTATTTCTGTGACATGTCCGTTACTTTCTACCGCTGTGTATCTTTATCATTGTAACTACTTATTAGTATTTACATTTGCCCCAGTCTTGGATATTTTTGAAAAATGAATCTATGAGGTATGCATTTAAAAGTAAAATTGTTCATAATATGCTATTCATAAAAATATGTTCTAAATAGAATACCTTGTGTAAAACATTTTTAGTAATAAAAATAGTTATGAACTTTTTGTTGATCAACAAAGGTCGCACAATATAGTAACAAAAATTGTATTATGACTTAAATTGTGAGGATACTTTCATAAATATGTCCTCTATCAAGATAATGTAATATTTTCATATTGGGTTTTTCTCCATACTAAATGAGATACGGTTTTACATAATCCTCCTTGGTAACGTACATGTCAATGGTTATTTTTCTGTTAGTGGGTGAGTAATTGCCAGTATATCTTAACAAGTTTGTTCGTTAAATGATGTTCAACTAATTTTGTAAAAATGAAGCTGATACATTATAGTAAATTGTTGCATAGTTAAATAAAAAATTAAAAAACATTGACATTTTATATTTTCATATGGGTCAAATGCACCTGCTTATTGAGAATGCGTGAATACTATGCACAATATGTGAATCCAGTATCTCTGGAATCTCTTTCTAATTTATATGTTTTAATATCAAAGCAGATATATTACTGATGTTCACACACTGTATATTTAAAATTATTAATATGCAACTAATAATCTTCATTTTTCAACTTTTTTTTCAGCTTGCAATACATAGAAAATGGGAGAGGCTGAGAAAAACCTGTTAAATTGGACACTGACAATACATAAGTGCTTAAGAAAGGCCAGGGGCAGCTACATAAGTGTTTAAGAAAGGCCAGGGGCAGCTTTTATTCAGTTTTCAAGCCAAAATTCAGCATTCTGTTCACCTCAGCAGCAGTTAACACCTCAAACAACCAATAGACCATTTCATCAGGGGTTTGGCAATACATTTATGTGGTATACTTTGTGACAAAACTGACAAATCTGTGACTGGTGGGAAATCTGATGCATATGTTTACTACCCAACTGAACACTGTGTGGAATGTTATACCAACATGAAGATTGACTTGGTGACAGTCAGAGAGGACTTCTTGATTTAGTGAACGTCTGATTTCAGAGTGAAATGGTCTGTGTATATATGTGCATGTTGCCCAATGAACGGATGCACAACAATCACTGACAAACCTGTTATACTATATTTTCTCTTTTTCTTTTAGTTTTATTTTGATGATTTGTTGTGTTTATTATTTTACCCTCATAAAAAAATGACCTTGCTTGCATTTCACAACATTTCAACTCAGATTTCAGAAGGTCTAAAACTCCCTTATTTATTGATCTAGTGATTAAAAAGTTTCTCATGAATGTTCTTATAGCAAATGGTATTTAATCTCATGCTCTGAAATGTAAGAAGAAACTCTGAAAAAAAAAGTTTTGAACTTTTAGATTTGTTTATTGAGGAGAAAATATGCAAGACTGTCATTCCAGATTGTCAGTCATCCTTTCTAAAGTGTAAGCACATCAGTTGTTTCCAATTTAATTTCTTTCTTTTTTTCTTTTTTTTAATGGACCAAAACTGCTTCTTAAAATAATTGAAATAACACAATAACTTTAAATGATGTATCCTGATCATATCCGTTCTTAGTTCAACATAGCACATCAAGCTGAAGGTGAGCTATTCTGATCACCTTGTGTCCCATCTTCTGATGGCAGCAATTTGCTTTAAAAGATATATCTTCTGAAACTACTTGTCAGATGTCCATTTGTCGTTTGCAGTGGAAACCAACAAAATTTGATTTTAAAAGCTGTTCCCTGAAACAAAGAGCCAGAATAAATCAGTTTCATCAGTTACAAATTGCCACCTCATGACTATCTACTGTCGTAACCATTGGTCAAAATTTAATTTCAATTTGCACAAATGGTTACCTCATTGCCTTCTACCATAATTGCTTACTTGAAGTTTATTCCTTAAAAAATGGAGCACCAGATGGTTGGCTAGTTTCCTAATAATCATACTGTTTATATATTTATAAAAAAAATCATTGTAACTAATGTTCAGATTTTAATTTCATTTGGCACAAATGGTCACCCACATACCACATTGTTAAAATGAGTTTGATCTTTTGAAAAATGATGTCTTAAGTGGAGGCAGCTAGTTTCTGTATGTACTCTTCATATATATACATGTACTTAAATTTAAAATCTTTCTATTGGAGCTAGTGTTCAAAAATATTTTTTCCTAATGATAATCTCATGGTTCATTCCTGCAATTCTGGAAAATGAGGCCTCCAGATGTTCTTTTAATTATAATCTGTATAAAAACTTTGAACATTTATTGTACCCGATATTTGACATTGGTTACTGCTGAAGGTAACCAGGTCAAATCAAGTGGCCTGAAATGTTATGATTAGGTATATTGTACTGTGCCCTCTATTGCCCCTTTTTCTTAGTTATTGTCCATTGTTGAAAAATTGTCTCCCTTTCCCAGAGCAATTCTCTTTATATTTAAATTTAGCTGATGATATTTGGTACATGTATCAATGACTTGGAGACAATGTGTCACGAGCAAATTTTTCTATTAGAACCTCTTTTCCTTTCACAGTTAGTGCCCTTTTTAAAAAAAAAAAAAGAGAAAATCTGCAGCATCACATTGTTCCTATTAAAATAGTCTAATGTTGCAAAAAATATTCCAAGGAGAGCTCTCCTCTTCAGAGTATTTGCTCTTTTTGGAAAATTATATCCACAGTGTTACTTTGATCTTATTTAAGATAGGCTGATGATATATGCTTAATGTATTGACAAATTGTAAAGGATGTTATAATAAATTTTGGAGAGTGGCCCTTTACTTTCAGTGTCATTTACCTTTGTCTTCAGCTAAAATCTCTTAAAATTTAAGATAGGCTGGTGATATATGTTTCATGTACCAATAACATGAAACACTTTCTAACAAAAATGTCAACAATGTCAAAAGAAATGTTAAGGTTTTGTTTAATGTTGCCATTATCTGCACTATTACTAAACTGATGTCCTGCAAACTTCAAACATGTGTTTATCATCATCAGACCAACCAGTGGAAACAAGAACAGTAATTCTTCCAAATATTTTTGCATATTTATGGCTTTTTTTTTTTTTGCCCTTTTTGGACTTTGAAAAATGTTAAACTTTTGTTTAACATTGCTATTTCTCCAGTTTTACTTGATAGATGTCCCCCAAACTTCACATATGGCTTGATCATTATGAGATCAACAAGAAGAATCAGGAACTGCAACTCTTCCATTTTTTTTTATATCTATGACCCTTTTTGGGCTTAAAAAACATTAAAGTTTTGTTTAATAATGCTATTATCTCCACTTTAACTCAATGGATGTCTTCCAAACTTCACGCATGCACCACATGCATTATCATCACACCAACTAGTAGAAATAGGGACAGTAACTTTTACAAATACTTTTTTTGCAAATTTATAGCACTTTTTGGATTTAACTTTTTTTAAAGTTTTATTTAAAGTTTTATTTTACAGTGCTATTATCTTCACTTTCACTCAATGGATGTCTCTCAAAATTCACACATGTGTTTATCAACATCAGACCAACCAGTAGAAACAGGACTTTATGTCCAAGTAGTTACAGGAACAGTAACACTTAAATATTTTTACATATTGTTGGGCCTTTTTGTACTTAAAATGTTAAAATTTGTTTAACATTGCTTTTTTCTCCAACTTCTTTCCATGGATGCCCCTCATAGCCCACACATGAAATTGCATGCCTGTGTTGGAGGTCAGACTGTCATGAATTATAAAACAGTTATGCCTTTTTTTTTTTTTTTTTTTAAGAATCTTGGTTAAATTTTCACACCCCTCATTTTTTTAACCCTTTGGTTTTTGAAACTTTAAATACCTGTTTATGACCATGACATCTATTTGTACATGTCAAGAGTACATAACTCTGTCTTTTGACATAATTATGCCCCTTTTCTGACTTGATTTATCTTTTTATACTAACCCACTTTTTCACTGAATTCTTTGAGATTTTGCTTTAAAACTTAAAGCACATGTTTTTTGTTCGTGTGTATATTTTGATAATACAGTTTCTTATTTTGCCTTTAACTGCAATATTTTTTATTGACAAGCATTCAAATAGTTGTGCACGTTGTCTTACAGACAGCTCTTGTTGAAGGGTAGTAATCTGTTTTAGTTCAGTAAAACAATATATTTTCTCATAATTTTAATTTGTAATATTTTCATTTCAAATATTCACCAGTATTCTCAAAAAAAATGTATTTTTATAAATGTGATACTAAAATAGTATATTATACATTGTGTATCTGAAGCATCTTGAAAACATTCTATTTTCTATGCATCCCTATTTTTTTCATGCTGTATATTAAAATTACTTCTTGAAAAAATTACATAAAAATAAGATTTTCTTTTACAATGTTTAATCTTTTACCACTGTAAAACTTTATAAGACCTTCCAATCACTAACCATTTTTAACTAACTTATGTTGTGCCAATAAGTAACACTTATTAGTCAGATACTTTTAAGTAGTCCAGTAACTTAATCAGTAGAACAATCACCCTTTAGGGGTCCCAGGCTGAAGTCTTGGTCTGGCTGCACATTTTTCTTTCTTAGTTATTTTGCACCAAACAAGTGATCATTATAGTATCTCCAATGTATATACTGCCTTTTTGTTTATCAGGATCACTATAAATTTGATCTCTGTTATTCTGCAACAAATTCCAAATTTGCAGGGAATATGTAACCGTTATCGGTGGGAGACTTTTGTAAGTGGTCTCGGGTTACAGTCCTGGTCTGGCTGCACATTTTTCACACCTTCTTGCATTGAAATTTTTTGTGTCCTCTAAATATGTATATTAGGCCTTTGTTTTCATATTTAAACATATTGTGTGTCTTTCTTCATTTTAAGATTCACTTCAAGGCTTGGAACTTGTTTTTTTATTTATGCAATTAAATATATATACTTATGTAAACAAGTTCACATCTCAATAAAAGTTATGTAAAAAAAAATCAATTTGTTTTCCTGTTTACCCACATAAATTTTATTATCAGACATTTTTTTTCTTTGTCACCGTGGTTATTTCAATGTGCTGCCTCAGGCAGCACTTTTGTACTTGTAACCATACTGATATGCTTACACGATGAAGATCTAGTCGAGACAGGCTGCACGATAGCCATAGTGCAACTGTATCAGAGAGAGAGAGAGAGTACGCGCCTACAAATGAAAAAAGAGACACATCTTCTTAGTAGAACACTTGGGGAAAATATTGTAAAGATGAAACTGGAATAAAGCATATACTTACAAGAATACGTTTAAGCAGATCATGTGAATATTGTTAAAACTGATTCGATGTTTACATCGAACAGGAAAATAAAACACTAAAAATTGGAAGGACCCCTAATGACCTGTTGCAATGTCTATAAATTGCAAACACCCAGTTACAGAAAACAAAATGATATACGCACGGTACAAACTATAGAATCTATGTCTATATGGGTGGTGATATCATATCAAATAAACGGACTTAACCTAATAAAAGAGCACTTATCAAAATAGTATGAGTCTACAGATCTGTGTAATGTATGATATTCGTATATGATGATATGGGGGCCTCCCTGGCCGAGAGGATAAAGTCGCTGACTCACTCAGCCTCTAAGCGCGTGGGTTCAAATCCCGGGAGGGTCATTCGGATATTCATGTGAGGAAGCCTTCCAGCTTGCTTGCGCTAGGTCGGTGGTTCTACCCGGATGACTCCGTGTATTCGGGGTCTCCTTCACCTGTAATTAGCTGGACGTCGCTATATGACTGAAATAATGTCGCAGCGACGGTAAACTAAAAAAAAATAAATCAATCAATCAATATGACGATATCTTTGATCTCTTTTATGCCATTCCATACAGCTTGTCTTATCACGTTATTTGACCTTCAATTTTGTCAGTTCATCATTCATTAATGTAGTCATTAATTCGATATACAGGTATAACTTGATGATATTAGCTTAAAGATGTCAACTATGTAAAACCAAGGGACAAAATGATCCGAAGTTATTTTGATCATTTTGTTCGGACGAGTTACCTCCCTTCAAACTATGAATTATTTCCCATGAAAACTAAAACAGTGACTCTCTCATTTTTATTTCTACCGTAAATTTGGATTTCTTTATAATTTTTAAACAGAATTATATAATGAGCTTTCTACCATGAGTATATCCTTAGATTCTTTCATATTTTTTTTAAAATGTGTAACGCTAACTTGAATATGGATTATGTCCCGCAAATCTAACCCAACTTGAATCAACACAATACAGCATTTTATTAAAGTGACAAACTGTCATAGAACTATTACCATTCAATGAACATATATAAAATATGGCTCTTACGGTGGGCATATATATATATCTTTATTTCCTCCATTTTTTTTTGAAGATTACATATAAATACAACTTGACAAAGAACAAGGAAAATACAAATAATACACACTAGAGACATACATATGACAAGAGCAAACAAACAAACAAACAAACAGCGAGTAATTAATTTGCTAATAACCTACTATACTATCCTCACCCTTTACAGCACCTTTACTGTTAAATAAATAAATATAAACCTTGTCCAAGCATAATACAAGAATACAAGGTTAAGATGAAAGGGTAAGTCAATTGTTATGATGTTTCCAACCATATAAACACAAAACCACTTACCGAAACGAAACGTAAGAGTTTCTATATGGTCGCGAGCAAATTAAGAATACAACGAAACAGAAATACAAAAGAACAAAAGATGAAGGTGTTATTAACTGTATATATAACTGTTCGCTTATGTATGCGTAAGTAGGAAAGTATCATGGGCGTGTATGTATAATTACACACATTTATATCTTAATTCATTCCAATTATTGAAGATTACAAATTACATGCATTTTACAACACCCTACAAGAATAATGTGTATGTGTGTGCGAGTCTTTGTTTATGCTTGTGTGTATGCGTGCGTGCGTATGTGCGTCCGAGCGTTTGTGTGTGTGTAACATACAGAAGAAAGGGAATAAAACTGGCCTTCACACTTTAACAATATGTTTCGGGCTAAACATGTATACAACAATTAATGTAGACATAAACCATGTTACCAGAATCCATCTACTTGTATAAAGAGTACTTTAAAGAGTACTAAGTTTAATAGATTCAAATGTGAATATAATAAGTACCTGTTGCACAGTTAAACTGCAATAAATGGAAAGCTAAATTATAAATTCATCAAAAGAGACAGGAAAACCAAGAACTAAGATTTCGTAGGGCACAAACCTTACCAAAACCCGAAATGCGTCGATCTCACTTATAAGACATCCACATGAGATGAACGTGGCGAAATAAAATATTTATCAAAGCATGATATGGTAAGCTTGAGCATACAGCGAGTAATGGGCACTCAACCCCGAGAAATGTGTTTAACTTTTGTTTTCTCATCTAATGAGAGAAAGGTTGACAACACGTGATCTCCGAGTTTTGTTTGTAAACTATCCGCCAACTGTTGACGGTGAATAAACAAATGTGGACAGACAGTGAGAATATGATCGGTAAGACTAGTGCCATTGAATTCAGCACCACATCTTCGACATGAACCACCCTGCCATGACAAATAAGTAACCAGCTTGCAAACTGTTCTGCAGTATGCAAGTTGGTATGTATACCTAAAACTGTGTTGCCAGATCTCACTTATCCCATAAATTGGACAGAACGGACACGATCGAATTCTGCCGCACTGTATGTAACAGTCCAGTCATTGATCGCCTTTGAACGAACTTTAAGATTAACGAGACGCTTCCATGTAACCTTTCTTGGAAAGTTACCATCACATATGAAATCGTTCAAATAGTTTGTTAAATCATAATCCTGAAGCAATCCCCATATATCCTTAAAGAAACCAGATATCCTAGAGGGGTTTAACTTGCTATATGTTAATCGAAAGAGAAATATATGCTTAACTGCTTTATTGCACAGCATACGACACAGTTGACCAAGAAAAATCAGTTTCCGTTTATCAATTATACATTTTATCGGTAGTACATTGAGCATGCTTAGTGCTATATCAGTGCGTGTTCTCCAGCTGAAGCCTTGCATATTACCCGTTACAAACATGGTCTTATGAAACCAAAACAGGAAGTAAATGATGACAGAGTGGCTGAATACAACTGAGGCCCCCATCAGCGTGCCCTTGAAGCAGTGTTTTTCAAAAGTAAAAAAGAAACACTGTGTGTAATGTATTACAAACACGGATATTAACAATATGATTGATTAAATGGGATTTGATTTTTTTAAATTTTATTTTATCATTTTTCTGTCAGAAAAAAGCGACATCAATCATGATTATATATATATATATATTGCGAAACAACAGTCTGTATGTGGTTATGCATTACAAATGAGTGTCTCTACACGCCATTAACTTTAACATATGTTAATACATCAGCTGCATTAACTACCGGTATTGCATTTGTAACAAAATATTTTTGTTTAGTTTAATGTGTTCAGCAACATTTTATCAACTATGCGTTTCATGACAATACAGAGAAATTTCACCCTCTCCTTCTAATAAAGAAACCATTTAGTTTCGATTCATGGTGAAAATGATATAAATTTTTAACACACTCCTGCATGTGTTTAGGTATGGCGTCTCTTATCTATTGTTTCAATACAAAAACCTACTTCGACAATATACCATCAGAGACGTAGCCAGCTTTTTTCCACTTGTAGGCCCATAGAAGGGTTCCAAGGGTCGGTTGTCCTTTGGTATAGGAAAGGAAAACGGGAACAAACAGGGATTAAAAAGAGCAAAATGCGCGTTCCAAGGTATTTCAAGGGAAAATTAACAATCAAAACAAACCGTTAAATAGAACCATATTAAACTATGAATTTTGATTCGATGCAAGTTTAACTGAACACAATATGCACACTGCAAATCATGCATAATGCTTGATCCCCTCCCTTTCCAATTTTTATCGCGTTTTTTTTGGACTTTTGAAAATGTCATTTTCTTGACCTTTTGGCCCGGGCCTACAGGACCTAATAGTAGCTACACCACTGGCCATAATATTTTTTTTTATACGGAACAGACTTTTAAGTTGTCTCAAATTGATATGTCCAGAGTAGAAAAAAGGCCTACTAAAAGTTCATTTTATATTTGTGTACGTATATCCAGATTTAGGTAAGAAACTTTAGCTTTAGCACTCACTCAGCCCCTCACCGCGTGGGTTCGAATCCCGACAGGGTCATTCGAATTTTCATGTGAGGAAGCTTTCCAGCTGGCTTGCGGTAGGTCGGTGGTTCTGCCCGAATGCTTCCGTGCATTCGGGGTTTTTCCTCCACCTGTAATTAGCTGGACGTCGCTTTATGACTGAAATACTGTCGAAGCGATGGTAAACTCAAATAGTCAAGTCAAGTGTAAGAAACTTTAGATTTTGTATTTTGGGGCCCAGCCTCGATTGATAAATGATCGACCGTTACAAACATTCACCCCCTTTTGAGTCGCACTTTTCTCACGAATGCATTCTTCTCATCTTAACAAAATGTGCGCGCATTTTCTAAACAAAGTAAGAAGATTGCGTTCGGACCTTATGGTGGAACCTAGCATCGGAACGCAATTTTCTCACTTGTTTGAAGCATTGTAAATTATTACATGTATATTTGTAAATCGGGTTTATCTCCAACTCCAACTCCAACCCAGCCTCCTCCCCTCGTATGCTTTGTATGAAATTTAAATTGGTAACTAAGTGACGGACGTCACACAACGCACGACGATGGACTCCGGACGGCAGGGTGATCACAAAAGCTCACATTGAGCACATAGTGCTCAGGTGAGCTAAAAACAACAAAAACAACGATAGTTAATTTAAGGAAAACTGACAAGGCTGTCATCACGAAACAAGTCACATACAAAAAACATAAGTATTAGTTTGTGTCATTTAAGCTTATGGGTTTTGAGTTATTATGCTGCTAAACATAATATCAGTTATATTTGACCAACAATGTAGGTCATTCATACAGTGTTTATATATGTGCAAAACACTGACACGCAAAGGAAAGTGCGCACTTGATTACAGGGAAAATGTGTATGCTTATTTAAGCAAATATTGGCATATTTGGTATCAAAATTTGCAAAAATGTATAAACTACACGATAGTTTACTTTTGATTGAAATTTGATTAATAAGAGTAAATAACGGAGGGTGAAAAGTAAAAGTTGCGGACTTGTGATTTTTATAAGTGCTTTTTTGTCTTTGGATACTTGTCTAGTTACGTAGCAGTTAATAAGAATCTGCCATAGATGTTTAGTTTACCATATCGATCGCAACTTTTCGCAATAGTTCGGAACTGTTCGCAACTGTTCGCAATAGTTCGGAAATCTTTTCACTGAACTGGCCGTTATTTCGTAACGTTACTGACGAACACCTAACATCCCCGATAAGTAGCTCAACTAACAAAACAAAACAAAAAAAAGAACGGTAATTTTGTGTATTTCTCGTATTTGTGCTTCTTTTTGCAACTAAAAGATACTACTATTTTTCAGCATAATACTTATCACTTGATAACTAGTCTGTCTGTAGCACGGACGTATCTCATGGTGAAATAAACATGAGTATTCGACCATATTTGATAGTGTTTCATTGTGTTATTTAACATCATAGTGTTTTCAACCCTAATTTATATTTTTATAATTATTAATTAGTGCATGTTACCGAAGTTTTTTTGTTTTTTTTCATATATGATAGAATATCACGTGCATTTTTGGTTATAGAGCCAGCCATTGTTTGAGAGCTTTGTGATATCGTGGATTTGTATCTATACTCTTTATAGTCTTAAATCTTAATTTCATTGGGAAGTGTACGGAAGCACCGAGGGGACATGGTGTTTCTTGGTTATCATCTCGTGGCCACAAGATAGTAACTAAGAAAAAAAACGAAAAACAAATCTTGCTAACTCGTGGCCACAAATTAGTAACTAAGAAAAAAGTAAAAAAACAGTTCTCGCTAACTCGTAGCCACGACTTAGTTACTAAGAAAAAAAAAACACAACAAAAAACGGTTCTCGCTATATCTTGGCCACAAGCTTCCGTAGAAATGTGATACCAGTTATTATTCAACTTAGTATTACAATGTATACTGCAAATCTATCACATTGAATATGATATAATAATGACAAGTATCGCTTTAAGAATTATGATATTTTTTTTATTTTTTTTTGTAACTGAACTTAGATGGTATTTCATATATTTTTCATATTTTGTGTGATATTTATCACAGAGAAGCCATACCAAACTTAAAGCAATTCAAAGTCTGAGTGTTTTGTGCAAATTTACCCCCTTATCTCAATTGTGCTGATGGATAATAATGACATCTTTATTAATATTTTCTGTTGATAATACTTTAACAGTAGTTATGATGTACACGAGTATGATACTATTTGATAGCACATACACACAAGTGAAGTATACATCACTGATACATTTGATGCAAAGTTTAATAGAACTTATTTGTAGGGAAGTTACGAAGATGCTAGCTGAAAATAATATGCATGCACTAGGAAAGTATTTATGACTTCATTTCAATGAAATTTCTCTTAATGTTCTAATGAAGTATAATGAATAGAGTATATACCAATTACTGTGGCCCGGAAAACACTTAATCACTAAGTAACTGAAAGTGTTTGCGATTATGTATTGTCTGGCAATATTAACCCGAGACATCTAAATATTCAGTGACTTTTCTTCGGCTATTGTAGGTAAACAAATTATGGTACAACACGTAGTAGTTCTGACCACTGCGTTCAATATTACTGTTCCACATGCAAATCACACATAGCACGATTTTATGGAACTTATTGTTTATAACACTCAAGCTCTCAATGCTCGACCGCATATAGGATTAAACATGTCGTATAATAAATCTTCGAAACAATTAAAATTATAAGAAAATTCAATACATTTCTCATCCACTCACACTGCAAATAATCAAATGTGAGAATAACTATATTTTTTTAAATTGTCTGCACCGAACCTGGCACCTCGTGATAACAAGACCACTGAACTTAAGTACATCACGGAGATTAATCAGTATCAGGTCGATATTGCCAGACAATAAAAAAAAAAATCCACCATAAGCAACAGAAGTAGAGAACATTCACTGTGATAAAACCGTAAATATTGCAGTAGAACAGCGCTGTTCCTTTTTTTCTTCTTTTGTGACGTTAGTAATGTTAAAACGGAATCAGAGACGCTCTAATTGAAGATTGACACTTACGGCAAATGTTCAATGAAGAATGGAGTAAGTTGCTCTGCTCAACGTTACCCGACGTTGCCATAGTGACTGTGAATCTTGCATCAGTGCAATTAGTTTTTTTTTCTTTCAACCCAAATACAAAATATATCAAGATATCACTTGATTTTTTTTCTAATAATCATATAAAACATTATAAATTATTATTATTATACCCTGCTTATTTTGTTTTTGTTGACATGATGGTTTTCATCGATGGAAAAAAGTTTAAAGGAAGATTTCTGCCGCGATCTACAAAAAAGCATTGACTGAAGGTGAAGGATTTGATTTTCATACATAACTTATACTACTCATATATTGTATCTTTACGTTCCAGTGATAGGCGCTTTTGTCTCCACGAGACAGATATAGTGTCGTCTCACCCTAACAGCACTCTGTAGACAAGACAGAGAGAATGATGCCATATTATCATAACCATAATCTCATTAGGTCAACAAGTTCTGAGAATACCCTTTCTGGAGATATACCAGCACATTTTAAATGACCTTTATAATGTTTTGCCAGGGGTCGTATTCCCAATGCTATGCCAGCAGGACTTTCAAAACATATTGAAATTTTAGATGAAGCTACAATGAAGTTACTGTATGAAACGTACAAAAAGACGTGCAGTGACATGAGTAAGTAAAATGCAAGACAGCCTTTAGTATAGTTATTAATATACCAAATATATATGACCAATTAATACATATAAAAGAAACTGTCGAATATAATATCAAGGTAAACTGATGACTCACACGACTTATGTTTATACATTTATTTGCATTCATGATTGAAGCTAATTCATCATTCTATTATTCAATTTTGATCATGGTCCATCAAGTGATCATGGGAATTTTATGGTATATGCAAGCCTTTATAAACTTTGAACAAAAGAGCCGATTACTCAAATTCATCTATTGCTTGTATTTGCACTGAGGTCTAAGCATTCGAAAGACCGTGACTATAATTTAGTGATGGGTGGATTACCTTAAAATATAAATAGAATAATGACCTTATTTAAAAAAATTGATAAAAAATCTGTTTAAATATGTTTAAACTGACATACAAAATATGCTTTGATTTCGAATATAAATATATATCAAGTATGTTTTAATTGCAGTCAAGGCAGATGATGAAAGATACAGCCCACAACATGAGAACACCAATGAAGATGAGACTCTGATATAAATGAGGGCTTCTCATTAAGAAGCTCATATAATGATTTAATTAAGCATACAGTGTGACATTCAGTAGAAGTCATTTATGAATATTCAGACGACGTGTGACCAATTTCCACGTAACGAATTAGTCAAGATAAATAAAATAACCTTGGGATAATAGCTACCCCCTGACAATGGCCAGTTGCCCACAGTTTGCTCATGTACACATGTCTCACTGTATATTCCAGATCTATTACTGACATCTTATTGTATTACCATATTTAATTTTCTTTCTTTATAAGTAGCAAAACCATGAATTTATTAAATTTATACATAGGTTCAAATTTATACATATATAAACTGTGTTTAAATAAATGAAAAAAAATATGTGGGATTTCTCAGGATTTTTTTGTCCTTCCTTATTACTTTATAGAAAATGAAAAGAAACCATGCCATCAGTACGTTGATGAACGTTTCTTTGATTTTTCTTTATATTTTTTATAGTGGACACATGAGTCAATTCTTTTGCTGAGAATCGGGAGAAGTTTGCCTCCTCTGTGTTTATAAACCGAGATATCTGGAGACAGATAGGTGCCAATATGTGCCAGAAAAAGGCCACAGGTTCACGGGGGAATCCGGTGATAAGAAATTAAGAATGAAGTATCGGTAAGCTTCTGTTCAATCTTTTATTAATATTTTAATATTACATCATTGATACACTTTTTGAAACAATAGAGGACTAGTATTGACTAGAACATAATTTTGCATCTTTGGATTGAAACTATTCATAAAAACCATACAATATGAGCAGCTTGCAAATTACTCAGGCATATCTAATTGAACATTTATTTGAAATCAGATTCTTAAAAATGCAAAACTACAGGTACGTCAATTTAGCTCGAATATTTTGAAACTCTCAGTTTGTAACAAGTCCTGAACATTTATCATCTATGATGGATCTTTGGAAAAGAAAGTGTTCATAAAAACTCGCCTGATCCCTTATATTATTTAAGGATTATCTACAATACCGTAGTCGTATCAACAAATACGGAAATTCACGGCCACCGACTCGGCTGCTTCTAACAAGTTCCGGAAACTGTCTTATTTACATACATATAAATACAAGCCATCTAAAAATAGAAATGCACGCACCAATTCAGCTGGGATCCGATGTAAAAACAGATATTATGCAACTAGAAAACACATTAATTCATTTTCTGTGAAGAACACTGTCTGTTTGGTCAACAGGTGCCTGAAAAATATACCGGTAGTATAAACACACACCTCAACGTTCAAACCTTGCACGGGTTATACATGGGGACACTCGCAAGACACATATTTGGTTATGCTTATGCATGACCTACGAGGGCCAATCTGACTACGTGACAGAGTTCGATCAAATCCGGAAGTCTTCGTGAAAATATTCGGGAAATTAGAGGAATTAATTTCCTACAGTCATTTAATATATTGCTGATTCTATCGACATCACTCGGGCTAATCGTTTGACCTACAATGGCAATATTTTGCATCTTGTCAAAAGAAAGATTGATTTTTCATATTTTTACCTTATTTTCTAAATTTATTGCACTGATTTTGGGTATTATTGCAACTTTAAGGTAATATAAGTTAAAACCATTAGCATTTTACTGCTTAGATTACCCAAAAAATGCATTTTAAACTGAAAACGACAGATGTAAATATTAAAAATTAAATTAATAAATGAACCATAGAAACCTTTCCTTTAAAATCTAAGGTCTAATTTTCAGTCACAAAGTTATCACAGACTCAAATTCTGAAAGTGGGAGTGGTTGGAGCAGATGGGAGTGGTCGGAACAAAAAGGGAGTGGTCGGAACAGATGGGTGAGCATCCAGCCGTTAAGCCAGTTAGCCTTATATCTTCTACAAGACTTATTGATAATGAATATTAAATAAATAATAACTCATTTACATATTAATGCTTACAAGGCAAATCAATCCGAAATTGTAACCTTCAATTGACAAAATTTGCTTTTAAATTGCTTTCAAAATCAACTGAGTTCTCTAATTGCTACAAGCAACCAACACAACCCAGTCGTAGACCAACACCTCCAAGCCGCACACCTCCCATCAGAAAATCCAACAGCTCGCATCCACACACCAACATATATGTGGCATGTAATTAAACACCCCACACCTATACCGCACACCAACACCCCCAATCCGTACACCCCAATCAGTACACCAACACCCCCAATTCGTACACCAACACCCCGAATCAGTACACCAACACTCCAATCCGTACACCAACACCCCCATTCAGTACATCAACACCTCCAAGCCGCACACCAACACCCCAAATATGTACACCAACACCTCCAATCCGTACACCAACACCCCAAATCCGCACACCAACATCTCCAAGCCGCACACCAACACCTCAACCCGTACACCAACACCCCGAATCCGTACACCAAAACCTCCAAGCCGCACACCAACACCCCCAATTTGTACACCAAAACCCCAAATCCGTACACCAACAGCTCCAAGCTGTGCACCAACACCCCCAATCCGTACACCAACAGCTCTGCACTGCACTGCAAACCCCAGACCAAGTATGTTTCACAGAAGGTGAGCCAGCTGTCTGTCAAATTAAAAAAAGACAGGATCCACCAGAGTGGTTCCAGGCTTTCCGTGTCGAGATGAGCCACCGTTTTGATACTCAAGATTCAAATAACCGGATGATTGACGTTGCAGAACGACGAAATGAGCTGCTCGAAAAGCTAGTATCTCATCTTGTCAATAAGAAAGACTAAACTTCTAAGTTGTGTGTTTAAGAGTCAGGAACTATAAGCACATGGCCACAGAGGCCCAAACGTTTAAATTGCCTCTTTTTAGGAAAAGGTGTAGTCTTTATAAAGTGTTATTACCTCTGTCAGTACTTTGGTAGTGAAATTTACTATTCTTTATTGGTCACACCAATTTCAATGTAAAGCTTATTTAAAGGTTAACTAAAAATATCACTTAAGGTGATTAATATCCAATACTGTACTTTGGCATAGAATATAAAGCCTTATCGATCATTTTTTTTGTTAGAATTTTCTAACATGAAGCGTGGGTCTTAAAAGTTTAAGTTTTTACAGATATTGCCCAATGGTAAACTGGGACTTAATTTATTTAGATACATATGTGTCACAAAAATGGTCAAAGTCTGCTCAAAGGAAATATGATTGAGCAGATGAATTTTATGAGGCTGATCATGATTCATAGTGTATACATACATTTTGTGGATGTTATAGTTCAGGATAGACCCATCTTTATAGAGCCATTTTTATAAATGAAAAAATATTTCGGTTATGGAACTGTTAAACTATCTATGTAGATGAATAATTATTGTGTTGATATTTATTTCTCCGAGAATAGGACCAGGACCTGTCTGCAACCTAACATTACCTTACTATTTTTTTTTTACTTAAGTTGGAACATTTTGTCTCAACAACTCAAACCATCAATATATTAATATACAAATTTTGCTCTATTCCAACCAAGTCAATCAGTTACAAGTATTAGGAATAGCCTTTTGGAAACTAAATGATCAACTGATAGACATTGATAAATCATTTCATTGATTACAAATTTAAAGTAGTTTCAGTCCGAAAAGGCCCATAAAGTTATATTACTTGTTTATTTTATGTTTACTAAGACCATAAAGTATTATCGAATTAATTAACATAGTCACTAAGATATATGTATGGTGGTAAGTTGAATGCAAACCGTTCCATGGTGTGACACCAACACAAATGTGAGTAAAATAGCTTAATAACTTTGTATAGTCAAGCTAAAAAAATCAGATTTTTTGAATGTAATAATGAATCATTAGCAAGTCTCTAAACATCAAACTTATGATGCCAAGAAAAAAGAAATTCTAACTGCGCCAATATCCATAGCCGCTGCACCAATATTGGGTCCCGCTCCTTCAGTATACTTAGACGTAATAGTTTAACCTAGATCGTTCGCAGTGTGGCATACCAAATACATCTTCGTCTCATTGCATAGACATAGCAGATTTTTCGGAAGTAAACATATATGATAATTTACACGAAATACAAAGAGATGGAGAATCGCTCTACAATCCCCCAATGCTCCACAGCGAGGAATCACCATGTAATACCTGAGAAGATTGATATTACGGGAATATCACAATATAGTCGCACTAGTAACTGTAGCCTCTCTGGCCATTCTGGTAGTGTATCATCAGAACTGGAATCTTCATTTATTTCTGAAACTACAGTTAACACATCAACCCGGACACAATGTGCACTTTCAGTTAGCAATCAAATCAATTCACATGTGTGGTTTTTAACTTTCAAAGTGTTAAAAACAAACAATATAATTTCCTGCATGGAACCCGACATTATCATCGGGGATGAAACACATTTAGATCCGAGTTTCCAGGATGCTTAGATGCTACCTAGAACTATAAAATATTCAGGAAAGATCGTCAGTCTAGCACTAAGAAAGGAGAGGAGGAGGAGTATGGTTATGTTAAATCCGGGTATGAATGTGAAGAGTGTGAAGATCTGGACACTGAATATTAATTGAAATGGGTCAAGGTCACGACACTAAGAAATGACAAACTCGTGGTAGGAGCCTTTTACAGAGAACCGAAATCTTCAATTGAATACATCGCTCTGCTTGATAGATTCTAATGATAAATAATGCAATTGTAAAATTTTAGTTGGCGGCGCCTTTTACCTAGGAGAAATAAATTGGTCAACCGTTAGTGCACCACCTGGTTCCAGAGATAAGAAGCATTGTGATAGACTTTGTAATCGAAATTGTTTAGACCAGATTAACACTCACCAAGCTAGACAAGGAAGAACGATGGACTTACTTATAACGTCGTATCCCAGTCTTATACAGAAATGTTATAGGTTTGTCAAATCATGATATACTGACCGTGATCACTCATCTCCGTCCAGCCGCCCAGAAGAAGAAAGGGAGAATAGTGCATAACACAAGAAAGCTAACTGGGAACATTTAGTCTCAGAGTTATCCTCTTTCAAGGACTCATTTCTTAAAAGCTGTGCTGTTCTCTGTGCTGAAAAAAAAATTAGCTTTCAAGATTGCTATCTCACAAGCTATAAACTCTTTTCTTTTCCAAAGAAAAATGTTAAAGGAAACTTGATATACCTTGGATGACTCCGGAGATCAAACGTATGATTCATAAGAAACATCGAGTCTACAACAGGGCCAGGAAGACAGAGAAAGTTCAAGCACATGAGGCGAAGAGCCAGGAATGAACTCCATTTATCATGCTATAACTATTTAAACAACCTCATTGACCCTGATTCAGATAAAGCATCAGAATTTCTGGAAATATATTAAAGCTAGGAAACAAGAAACTGTGAACATAGGAACATTGAAGGGGAAAAAGCAACTATTTTGAATGAGCAATTTACTCCGGTTTTTACCCGGGACACTTTACACCAGATAAAGGCGATAATCCTTATAAACCAATGAATAATATACAATTTCCCGCTAAGGGTATAGAAGAATGCATCAATAGTTTGAATAAAAAGAAAGCATATGGGTCAGATTCTGTTCCAATAACGATTTTGAAGAGGGCCTCAGCTGTCATTGTACCTATATTTCAAGTTATTTTTCAACAGTCGTATGATTCCTCAAGATTGGGAAAAAGCTAACGTAGTCCGATATTTAAGAAAGGTGACAGGGGTTTAACGTCTGTAGCCTCCATGATGATGGAACATAATATAGTGTCCTAAATTATGGATCACACTGACAGCCAACATATCCTCCATGAAAATCAGCAAGGCTTTAGGGCCAAACACTCCTGTGAAAGAAACCCAACTAGTAATGACAGCTGATGACCTAGAAAACACCTAGACAATAAACACCAGGTTATTTTAGATCTTTGAACGCTTTCGACAAAGTCTCACTCAAACGTCTTTTACAGAAACTTCAATATTATGGTATCCAGGGCAATACTAAGAGATGGATTGACTCATTTCTATCAGAACGCTTTCAACAAGTGGTCGTCGGATAGAACACCTGTAACTTCCGGCGTCCACCAGGGATCCGTGGTTGGTCCGATATTATTTCTGATATACACCAACGACATAGCTAGAATATTTCATCTACAATACGATGGCTGCTTGGTATATAGTATAGAGCCATGAATAGTACTCAAGAACACCTTGAGTTGCAACAAGACCTTGATCGACTTGTACAATGGGGGATACCTGGGCCATGGAATTTAACGTCAAGAAGTGTGCCATTATGCAGATAACTACAAAAAGTAATAATAATGATAATAATGTAACGATGCGTCGTCACGGATATAAGTACAATCTCTGACAACTGCGTCAGGGAGTCGACTCTTTGGCTCAGTGGTTAGAGCATTGGGCTATCACGCCGGCGGATCGGGTTCGATTCCGGGCCGGGCCGTGTTTGTTATAATATATATAAAAAAAAGTTCACATAAACATTACATGAAAGTAACTAAATAGTTAGCCATCATACATACCTGGGTGTAGAATTTAGTGACAACCCGGTTAAGACAAAGGAGAAAGCTTATCAGAGCCTTGTTGAATATTTGCATTTATAATATGTAATATATAATAATTTATGATCTATTTATTATTCATAATATTTTCAGAATCCTCAACAAGTAACAGATAAAAAAAAAGGAATGAACAGATACAGCGTAATGCAGCACGCTATATGTAATACTATGCAACCTAAGCAAACTGGTGACCTGCCGTGCATGGTACGGCAGAGCTACCTTCCGATCCCCGAGGGGCGTGGTACAGTAGTGTCGCCTAATACCTAGAGACCCTAACCTAACTGTATATATACCAGGCTAGCTACCTTCCGGTCACCGAAGTGCATGGTACAGTAGCTAACCATTAAATATAACGCTTGCTTCTTCGAACAGGAGACCTTATGATCTGACCGACTGCTTGTGCAAGACTGAGCGATTGTGAGGAGAGCAGCGCCCTATATACATGTACCTCAAAACCACGTGACCATTCACAAACAAGTCCATTCCCAGGACGATTCCATAATTAACCAAATAGAATAACCAAAGAGATGTTGGCTTACTTTGCATCGACAAATATACCTTATAAGACAACTATCCTGGCAAAGCGGCAAGCCGCTTGCATTGTCACCGGAGGCGGTCGTATATTGGCATCATCTTCTCCGCCTGTCCGATGACGTCCGTCCGTACGTCCATATCTTGTGAACGCAACTCCTTCTACGTTTCTGAATGAATCTTTTCAAAACTTGGTCAATGCTATTACTATAATGGGAAGATGCGCATGAAGTGGCGATTTTCCGGTTCATTGATTTTTACAAGATTTGTGTCCCTTGCAACTTAGTCTCTGTAGCTGACTGATATTGCAGCCTTGTGAACGAAACTCCTCCTACGTTTCTGAATGAATCTTTTCAAAACTTGATTTTTAGCATTACTATAGTGGGTAGATGTGCATGAAGTGACGATTTTAGGGTTCATTAATTTTTGAAAGATATTTGTCCCTTGAAACTTAGTCTCTGTAGCTGATTGATATTTCAACCTTGTGAATGCAGTTTCTTGTATGTTTCTGACCTAATCTTTTCAAAACTTGGGCAATGTCATTACTATACCGGGTAGATATGCACAAAGCAGGGATTTTGATGTTCATCATATTTGCAATAATACAATTCAAGTTTCTAAACAGGTAAAAGTGCATAAAGCAGGGATTTTCTGGTACAGTGATTTTTGCAAGAGTTATGCGGAGAAAAAAAAAAAAGGATTCATATTGATACTGCTATTTGACCTACTTTCATATTGGAAGCATTTTTAGGGTTCTATCTCTGTTCAGCTAAATTAATTGGTCTTACAGACTTCATTATGAGCTTATGCTTACAGAAATGTTAAAAGCAATAATTAAAAGGCCCCTCTTGGTCTTTATGTTTTGTGGCGGTGTATATTGTGGCATCACTGGCACTCCTGAACCCCTGGATCCGCTCTGAAGGATTATATCTTTTTACTGACTTGTTACTGAAAAGAAATGCTATGTTATTAATCATTCTTGATAATTATTTGTTTAACCCTTTTAAGCAAATAATCCAATCGGGCCTAAAATAATCAAATCGTATCGAATCGAATTGTTGATGAATCGTTGCAGCCCAAGTTGAGAGACCTATGTGTATCATTATGATAGAATATTGTTGTGTCCTTTATGGATAAAAATCCCCCCCTAAAAAAAGAAATTTATGACACACATCAAAATAGAAAGCATGCTCTTGATTAAATTCAGATTAACTTTTACTGATACCAAATATGTCAGCAACACGATTCTCGATTGCCAAGTAGCCAAAGTGTTGCAAGCATCCTCTTTTAGTAGTCAATGATCGGCTCTCTCAGCAGACATACACATGCTCTGAAAAATATAAATTACATGTAATTAAGAATGGCAAGTATTAAAGCATCTTCCAATTAATTTCATTTACTTAATTTCTAACATTTTACATGCTTTGAATGCTGCATTGAACAGGAAGGACTGCAAATTTAATAGTGATTTTCAATCAGCAAGCTGAAATACATTTTGCAAGGATATAAATACCATTTCCGCAATCCCATACCACATTACGAAGATGTTGATTGAAACAGGGCCAACACGAGCTTTAGCTTACAAAGGCCAACACAGATGAATGTAAACGAATGTGATATAATAGATACATTCATATTATCAATTAGTAAGTCATTTCACCACTGCTCCTATAGTGTAAATACTAATAGGGCTCTATAGAGCTGCAATCTTACAAGGACCTTTTCATTACCTTTTGGACAAAAGTATAAAAAAGTTTCGGTTAATTTATATTAAATGTATTATAGAGTTCACATAGAACCACATTGGCTGTACACATGCAATTTTATCCATATATTAAATGCTTTAAGGATACTTTTTTACCCATTATTTTTTTTGAATATGTATGATTATGAAGCGTCGTTATCTAAATACTAACATCTTAGTAGATCTCCATCTACAAATTTCCCCGTCTTTGACTTCCGGTTGTAATACTACTTTTGTTTTAACTTGATCCTACCTATTGTTCATGGGCACGTTTCCTCAAGTCGTTCTCGTAAAATGCTACATACTGGTAGGTTGACTTGATCTCTCCATTTACTTCACCTGACCACAACTTCTTCAGTATGCTCACCGGTCACCTAACTGTCCCACCATAGAGCAATTCTTACGGTGAAAACCCCAAACTCTCTTGTGGTACCTCCCAATTTGGCAATTAATGCTGCATTGATATACTTGTCCTAATCCTTGGGTCGCTCACACTACAAACGTTTGAGCATTTGCTTTTAGGGTACCATTGAAGTTTTCGTCTACTCCGTTGCACATTGGATGATAAAATGACCAAGGGTTGGCATTTCACTAGAGTACAATTAAATAATAAGACAATATTTTTAAATAAAATATAATTTAAAAATATATAAAAAGCAATATTGACAATAATGTTAACAATTACATACACAAACACACCGACCTTATACAATCCTTGTTCTTTACTAACTTTTACAGAGACAATGAATTGATATATGGAATTTGATCTGTGTTCTATTTTCACGACAAATGCACTTTAACAAATAATAATACTCCATCCACATCAGTAATGCATATAACGAACAATGGGTCACAATGTCTGGAGCTTCTGTCATTCATACGAATCTTCCCGGTCATCCATATAACGAGTATGTGGTATGTATACGTTCATATAACGATGACCACCTTTGGGGTTCCTTCTAGGTTCGTCTATATGTTGAATCACGTCTTACATACGCCCCAACTAAATACGGCTTCATCGACACACAAGGTTTTACCCTTCACGATGAAACTTTACCTATATATCACTTCGGTTGCTACAGTGAAGGTACCACCACATGGTCACCGGACATGGGATCTGGCCACATCTGTTTATACACTTCATACTTTTTTTGATACAAATTTGATCAGCTTCATATTTCGGATAAATGATACCAACATATCGCCGCTTACAATATTTCTTTTGCGAGCTTACACATATCAAGACAATAACTGAGTATTCTGAACGTGAGACAATGGAGCACTCCAACATACATCACAGACTGGCATTCAGTTTAGCTGCCTATACACTGGAACCTCGCGATGACAAGAAGAGACGAGGCTGCTGCGATTGTTCGAGCGCCATCTTCAGTATGCTTAGCAGGTAGACGTGATGGGAAGCACTCTGACGTACGTCACTGTGCTGCTCAGAATGGGGGAGTTCGAGTTGTGTTAAGCTTTTCTTCAGGAGAAGAATGATTTTCTAAAAATAAATGTTGGTCAGTAAGAAGTCTAGAAGTGAGAGGGACGAGAACATCACTTTTACTTCCAGCAATAAGAGTGTGGCCATACCATGTGTTATTTGACGTCATTTAAAGCTATCACGTGCAGTTTTATTTGCCTCGATTCGAAAAAGAAAACTGCTGTATTTTATTTCTTCATAAATTTTAATTGGATGTAACTCATGCAGAGCGGAAAATTGTGCTCTGCACAAAAGCCCTAATCGGATGATTCTTTTGTTAGATGTACAGAATTTCCTAGCATTCGGGAAAACATTACATTACGTATTAGTTAAATATGTTTAGGTCACAATTTTCCCATTCGAATACGCTAGTATATACCATTAAAATGGACAAAGAAATAAAATACAGCAGTTTTTTTTCTTCTGAATCTATGCAAAATATGACGTCATAAACCACGTGGTATGGTCACACTGAATACAATATTTACTCCATGTTGAACAAATACAAAGAGGAGTTACGTGTTGTGGAAGTCCTCGCGTGTTGGAAGAAATGAGATTCGACACCGACACATGGGGCCAAGTGGCACTTTACTTCGTTGATGACGAACAGATTTGGACAAGAAGCATTTACTGAAAAGGAAAGTGAGATTGTAACTGGAAATACATGTACAATTTATTTTTAAAAAAGATATTCGACGTTGATGGGGATAAAAAGGCATATTGAGATTGTAGAAGGGTTATATATTGCTGAATAAACATTGTCAATCAAGCCTACTATAACCGTTTTTAGGTGAGTTGTAGTTGTAGTTGTATTGGGGTTTACCGTCGCTGCGATAGTATTTCAATCATATAGTGACGTCCAGCTAATTACAGGTGGGGGAAGACCCCGAGTACACAGAGGTACCCGGGTAGAACCACCGACCTACCGCAAGCCAGCTGGAAGGCTTCCTCACATTTCAGCTAGATGCCATCTCTGCAAACAATGGTATATGACGTATTTTCTGTAATTATAGGAATAACTACAAAGCGTTAGAGTTCTTGGTTGATATCGGGCCAGTTGGCCAGGAGTTTTGACCCTTGAATTCGTTCTCCGGCATCAAACATAAAAAAGAATTTAACATGCACTGATGAAAAGGTTATAGGTGGTGTATCTTTTATCAATAAACAGCCTTAATATCATATATAAAGTATAGAGCGCTTCGAAGTCTATCTGCGAAGGTCCATCACAAGTGAAAGGCTCAATCTTTTGTCTCTAAGGTTTGAGGAGTTGTGCCCCTTGTTACGTATCAGGTTTTCACTCGGAATGTATCTAGTTACCCCCGCTGAGTAATTGTGTATTTGACTACAAGACAGTGTAGAGGGAGTGTGATACCTCTAGTTTCAGTCTTCTATTATTCACGTAATCGTGACGCAGGCCCAAACGTAATTAAAGTAATTGAATGTTTGGGTGTTCATGTACGTCCCCTCTTTTATTAAGCCGTTAGTTTGTCAAGACTTGATAATACATATAGACAACATTAGCGTCAACACACCGACATAACCGTTTACCCAAAAAGATTTCTAACATTTTGAATTTGCATGATTAACATTGGATTACAGTTTTCACATCATATATAACAAAAGTACACACGGCAATGTTTATGGATAAGGTATACGTATTGTTTGTTGGCAGATTAAAAGTCACCATGCGGATCATACCTCAACACACGATTCAAATAATTTCAATTTTTGACATTTCACCAATAGGGTAACCATTATGTGATACATTTCATCACTATTGTTTTGCTTGAGATATTATAGAACTGTGTCCAAACAATGACATGTTCGATAAAATTGAAAAATAAATGCATATTTGACTAATAATTGTATCTGGAACCTGAGGCACAATCATTTATGTTAACTTTCTGTAATTCTAATTAGTTTTGGGAATGCACATGATTATTAAAATCTCTAAAGTATTTGTAATGCTGAAATACGTAATTTAGAAATGTGGCAAAAACGGGATTTAAAAGCATCACTGAATGCTGTATTCCTAGTGAATACACTAGCCTTCGCTAGTTTGAGTGACGCTGACCCTGATTGTGAAATCTTATACGTACACAGATTAATCTCCCTCTCTGTTTCATTTTCTTTTTCGCTCTTTAATCTATATTTTCTTGTCTGTTTTCTTAGACTGTAAATCTCCTTATAAAACTTCCTTACACTGACGGAAAGTTCAAACCGATCATTTTAAATTTATGACCTTGGGATTTGTTTTAATTTCAGGTACGTGAAAGGTGAACAATATGTGCAACAATTCATTGAAAGTGGTTGTAAATTACAATAGCTGTAAGATATGATGTAAAAATACCCTCAAAAGTCAATGTCACTCTATCGACTTTAAGCTACCTAGTATCTGGTGTGCCCGACGTTTGCAGCAATCACAGCTCGGCACCTGATACTCAAACTCAAATTTGATAATAAGTCAGCAACACGTGTGTAGCTGTTGCCAAGTGACATGGTGCGTTGTCATGGGAATTGAAATGGCACGGTTAGCTCTTACGTGAGGGATGAGAGCGGGTAAAATGACGTCATTCTGATATATTTGGGCTGTGGTATTTCCTCGAATAAACACAGCACGAGTTTTCGTGTGCATCGACACACCTGCCCACAACATTACTAAACCACTGCCGAAATGGTCTACTTCACTGACACAGTTTTCGGTGTATCGTTGATTCGTGTCTCATCAACGAACAAAACATTAGCCCAACCCGCCCTATTTAAGTGAAATGTTGACATGCCTCAGCGAGTCGGTTCCTTTTGTGACGTTGGGTTTAGTTTGGTCCTTTAAACGGCCGGTTAGGTATGATTCCATACATTTCCTAGTGACATAAACATGCTCTAGGAATAGTGCCATTTTTGTCACCTTCTGTTCTCGCGTATACACGTATTACTTCGTCCAAATATACTACTCAAAATTGGCTAAGGATCACTTAGTGAAATCCCATTTACTTGTGTATTTGATAGATTTGCTTTTGACGATCACCATTTTGAGTGATACGTCTTAGCTGGTTTATTTGATTATTTGAGGCAATAATAATAATCATTACAAGTTGCCTCTCCAATCATTATATTAAATAATTCAAGTTTTCTGATATGCAATGAACAATAAGTGATCCTTAGCAAATTTTGAGTAATATATGTTAAAATTAATAATTTTAAAGAATTTAAGCATGTATTGCTGTTAATTTTATAACATATTTAAGTGATCATCATTAATATAATATTACATTGGTTTGTCTACATGCTTACACTCTAGCATTGCTATTGTAGTGCACTGTATGTTACATAACGATGAAATGTATTCATGTAGTTCCTTACTTCTATTTCTTCTATTAATATCACGATGAAGATCTCTTTAAGTATTCAACATATGAGATGATAATCTTATGCTCGCTACCCAATTGCTTAATTTAACATTTTCGAATAAATTCACAAACGATTGTTGATGAAAAAGTAATATTTAAGTAATATTTAATTCACTATAAAGGAACAGTGTATTCCTACATATTTTTTTAAAAAGTTTTGCTATTTGCAATAAATATATCTAATAAATTTTGTTTGACTATTGGCATATATCAATATTTATAAATTCTTGGAAAACCCACACATCAGGTAGTTTATAAAAATATGACATTAAAAAACCAATTAAACGAAAATATTGTACTGGTATATTTGGCGGTACAGTTCCATAAAGAAATGTGCATAATTAGAACATAGTGTTTCGGAAAGTAAACTTTATATCTTTTCAGCAAACACATAAAGTATGATACAAAATTTTAATTATTTCATTAACTTAAAATATTAGTAAATTATCTGATATACCTCATAATATAAGTAAACAGATTTTATCTAGTTTTTATCCATGCACAACCAAACAATGATTTCTAACATTTTAAAAGTGGGCAATAAAACTATACATATGTAATTTTCTCTTTCTAGCATTGCGAATACATTGCCATCTTAAGAAGCTTGCATTAAATATATAGAGGGTAATTGTTAAGAATATATCTCAAAGAGAAATGATACATTTTTATACGATTTTCACGAGCGCGTAGCGCGAGTCAAATGTGAAAATGGTATCACTTTGAAATGAGATACATTCCATATTCACTCGAAGCAATTTTTCTTTTTATTCTATACTAACTGCTGTTAAAAACCTTAATAAGTAAAAAAGGAGTTCTGATAAATATTGCATTCTACCATAAAGAGGCGACGTCTCGCTCCTTATTTTGGTCATATTCTAGCAAAAATAGTCCTCTCAAGTAAGCACACTATATACAAAATATTGCACAGCATCGACCCATGCTGTACCTGTCACTTTCACTTTTAGCGATGGCGGATTCTGTCAGACTATCAGATATCGCAAAGGGTTTCGGATTTGTTGCATCCTCTTAAAGATACACAAATGGAGTGTCTTCTCAATGCTGTTGACACCATGGTCATCCTGCCAACCGGAATAAATGAGTTCGAAATAAATGATCTTTCAATAAACGGTAGGATGAAAGTAGTACATATCCCCTGTTTCTTTGAGCGTAAGTGCACATATAAGATAGCGTAGCGGTTTATTTTGCAGGCATAATGCTCATACTGTGGGATATAGATTTTATCTGACTAATAGAACACCGTTTTTCATCATTTAGCGTAAAATATTTTTTAATATAAAACAGAAAAATACCTGCATAACAAGAGGACCAAGATGGCCCTGAATCGCTCATCTGAGAAATATTGCCTTCATCGCCTTTTGTAAAACAGTCATACTGAATACAAAATCAATGCAGAAGTACAGCAAAATAAACATAATTCTACACAGAAACTGTACCTGTGGTCTAAATTCTGATGATCATAGCTATAAAATCAAGTGACCCCTAGGGTGGGACCAATTTATACCCAAGAGCCATGATTTAAAAACTTGCTTCAGGTCCACAAGACCATATTACATAGCAAATACCTAAACCCACGATCTTGTGGTTTCTTACAAGATCTTTTAAAGACTCTCCTATATTAGTCTATGTAAAATCAAGTGAGACCTGGGGCGGTGCCAATTTTGACCCCAGGGCCATTATGTGAACAAAGTTGATAGATGTCTACTAGTCTATATTACTCCAGGCCTTTTAGTTTCTGACGAGAAGATTTTTTCTAGTTTTCCTATTTAAGTTTATGTGATCCCTGGGGCAAGGCCAATTTTGACTCCTGTGTCATGATTTGAACAAACTTGGTAGAGGTCCACTAGACAATGCTACACACCAAATATCTAAGCTCTAGGTCTTGTAGTTTTACAGAAGAAGATTTTCAAAGATTTTGAAATCTATTTTTAGCTCCTATGACCTACTTTTTCAACCAATCAAAACAGTTTAAACATTTTGATATAGGGCATCATAAGGATCAATCCTGCTAATTTTGGTCAAAATTCATTCAGCGGTTTAGGAGAAGATGCTGTTTAAATGAAATTGTTGACGCCGGACGCACGTATCCACGCACGGGCGCCGGACAAAAAGCGATCATAATAGCTCACCATGAGCACGTTGCACTAATGTGAGCTAAAAAGAACTTCGCAAATTTGGCTGTTTACTGTTAATAAGCTCACCTGAGCACGAAGCTATTGTGGTCAGTCAACGTTATTATTCGTCGTATGTCCGGACTTCTTTTCCAGACCATTGAACTTTGACCTTCGATAAACAGGTGACCTTCTTTAGTATTTTATGCTACGTCCTTCAGATTTGAACCAAAGGGACTGTTTGAAGTGTGGAAATGAAATAATATTGCTGTATTCTGTATGGGTAATAAATTCAGTACGACTTTACTACAATATAATAACTCAGGTGATCGACTTCAGGGCCACCATGACCCTCTTGTGTAATAATAGGGTAACATTTCCCTCTCTGAATTTTCCATACATTTTTAATTGATATATCTATGAGAAATGTCCTTCCTTTCTGGCTTGTACGGTGGCATAGAGGTATTAAGTGTTTGTTTTGTTTTTTGAACTCCACTGTCAATTCTTTACCGTTTTTAGACGGCGATTAGCCGTCTTATGCTGAAAAACGAAATCATGCCTTGCTAATTTGCATATTTTCCACAACAATTTTAACTGTACCTCTCCGCGCTTAGTGCGGATCCATGCAATGCGATTCTGCACTAACGAATACGAGTGGAATATGTTACACAGACGTTTAAATCATAACCGTAACCGCTTTTAGTGTGTTATTGTTTGTTAACATGTTTTCTTTTGCCATTATTTTGCATTGGAAGCATCAATTTTAAGCGTGAAAAAAATATCTGTGACATTTCTTAACCAGAACAGCAACCCATCTTACGTATATGAAGATCTACTCCTGTAAAAAGAAAAAATAGTGCTCCGTATGTATGTAATTGACCTAAAGTAGTCCACACAATATTTTGCATGATGGTGAGTTAGGTTCCTCCCAGGGCATTTCTTAACTTGGAAATAGATAGGCAAACATTCTAGTATCTTAAATAATCAAATACCTGGTCAATTTCTACATATACAAAACAACAGATAGAATTCGCTAGCACTAGAGAAAGAGAATGACCTACTTAGGTATGCAGCTCTTTATGAATGAAAGGTTCATGACCTTTACTCCGGATTATTATGTTACAAACAGAAATTCTGTAGCAACGGCGGGTGGAGTTTTTGTCGTCATGTGACTGCTTCAATAACTTCAGAAACTCTGGGTTTATAATGTTAATTATCCCGTCGCCGTCTCTCAGCGCATTGTGTGCTTTGATTAATCCTCGCGCAGATTTTAGAGATACACGGTTGTCAGGTTACCATTGATACTCGAGCAATACTTTTTATTCAAATTTTGCTTGATAGCCTGGTTTCAGAATACATGAATGTTGCTTAGCTTGTTAAAATTTATATGTTTGGAACTCGTTTATACTGTTGAGTGTACATTTAACGAATGCTTTAATAGTAGTTTTCTTCTTCTGTTGCAAAATGTGGTCAGAATATATGTACTCTATATATCTTACAAGTAATGTAATAGGACTGATACGGATATACCTTATTTGTAAAAAAAGGAGAAAACTGTAAAATCTACTGAGTACCTCAGTCAGTTTATTTTTTTGACACCTCAGTAACAGTATTTCAGTCATTTGGAAGCTTTGACTACTTGAGATAGATAAAGTGCTGTCACACTTCAGTATCACACCGCATACATGTGGTATGATAT
>CM037787.1:31684241-31699452 GCA_021229015.1 Solen grandis | reverse complement strand
CGATTGTAACCATTTTTGACACATGTTTTCTGACTGACGGTTCTTTGTTACTGGCAGACCTGACTAACAAAAGGTTGAAAAGACTCGATGGTACAAGCTTTAGTGTGACAGACTGTTGTGATTTGCCTGGTATGCCTTATGGGTTATGTTGCGTCTGCCAGCATGAAGTTGCTGTCTGTCTCAAAGAGAATCAAGTGATTCAGTTTGTTGCTGTTGGTAAAAAAATGAAACTGAGGAAACAGATAAAAGTGAACTATCGCTGCCTTGGTATTGCTTTTAGTAACAATAATCTGTTTGTGAGCAGTGGTGATCAGAAGCTGGTGTATGTGTACAACCAGTCAGGGGAACAGGTGAGGACGATAGGCCAAACTGGACAGGATATGTTAACATGCAGTAGATTTATTGCATTCAATGACTGCGCCGATAGGATGTACGTAACAGACAAGTACAATGGAGTGGTATGCGTAGACAAACATGGGAGAGAAATGTACAGGTATCAGGGCGCACAACTGGATAGTGGGTGTGGGATCTGTACGGATGACCAAATGAACCTGTTTGTGACTGGACTTGAGTCTGACAATGTTGTCCTGTTGGGGAAGGACGGGGAGGAACTGGGTGAGGTACTCACACAGTCAGACGGCTTAAAAAAACCTTGCTCTGTGTGCTTTGACAAAAACAATAGCAGACTGATAGTCTCAAATTTTGAATCGGGCTCTATCATAGTCTGTGACATTGTATATAAAATTATTTGAAACACAAATACATGTATATGATTGGATCGCTTACGTGAATAACGTGTGCAAAATGTTGTAATGTGCATTTTTGAACTGGATTGAAAGTAATGGTTTTGTAATAAATGCCTTATCAATTTGAAATCTATGGCACTTTACGTACACAGTAGAACTGTGATTGCCCAAGGAGCGATGTACCGGGCACATCTTTATAAAGGGTCCAATCAACGGCCCTATTCCCAATTGCGCTTTCACACATAATAGGTGCTATGTATAGGAATGTTTGCAGCATTCCGGGTCGGTTTGTGTGTATCGACATTATCTGAGAAATGGCGAAATACAGGAAACAATAATGTCTGCGATTTTTAAATTAAGGTATTGTTATGAAATTATTAAAGTGGAGAGCACAAGAATCTCTACATTTCTTAGTTTTGTTAGGCCTAACCGCTTTGATTCTTAAATAGTAGGTTTACGGACCACGAAATGGGGAGGAAAAGTAATCAAAAGACTGAGAGTCCTAGTGTTGCGTTAACCCACCCCCCCCCCAAAAAAAAAAAAATAAATAAAAAAAAAAATTATAGTTCTGTTTCTGGTGGCCTGACCTACCCACTTTTTTAACGACCGAGCCTAAAGCTTTTTTACCTTTCTTAAAAATATTTCCCTTTTTTTACCTTTCTTTTCATGTAAATGTCGCAGATGGTTGTTGTGAGCGTATTTCACGGGTGAGAATTGTTCACGCTCTCTTTGAGAAAAGTTCAGGTTACGGGTTCTTTCCGTAGGTTATAATGCGGAACATATCTCACACCTCACAATTGTTGTGATCATTTCGTTTAAATTGACCAATGGTCAATTGTGTATATGTGTTTTGTCGTGTGATTGGTTGTATGCGTGGTAAAGATCAATTATATTGAACACTGGGTGGTTTGGGTACGGCGATAATATGATAATACGATATTTGGATATAATAATAATAATCATGTGTCTCTATAATATAATTTGTTTAAGAAGAGTAAAGTTGTAAATAAATGCATAGCATTATAGATATATGCATTTATTCTGAACTGATTCAGACGCTCTTCCCTAGATGAATAAATATTAACCAGATTCCTTCTATTCGTCTTTTTGAACCCCTTCTACCTGTGACATAAAAATAAGAAAAGAAAAAAATCCCGACCTACCGACCCTCTTTTTATTTGCTGGAGATCGGAAACGAAATTATTCTGGGGCCTAAGTATAAACTGGAACAGTAAAGGAGAAAGGGGGGCTTGTAGTTTGGAACAATTTTAATTATTCCCTCATCAAATTAATCTTGTAGCTGTGAGGGCCGAACGACAGAATCACACAATTTCCTTCATAGTATTTTCATTGATAATTTTTCTCGCCTACGCAAACAGGTGCACGTATATCTTGCCCGCTAGAGGGCATTAAATTTGGATATTCGTAATTGCCATTTTCGCAATCGATTACAATATGTTTTCAGTTTTATTGTATGGAGGTTTGTAATTGTAATGACTTTTTTCCTCAGTAAGATCTATACATCTATGAAGTTTCATGTCAATATCTTTTATACCAATAAAGTTTCAAGTTCATAGGTCTTATCGTCTATGAGTATGCATCAGAAAAAATAACTTTCTTGAAAACATTTTTATACGTTGTTAATCATGCTCCGGACAAAATAAAGGATAATATTCAACAAAGAGAAAAAACTCTAAAAAATATGATGTGTATATTCGTAGTTACAGTTATTGGGCACTGCTCTTTTCCTCCATGAGGTCTATCCACATATGATGTTTCCAGGTTATAGGTCTCATAGTTATGAGTTATGCTTCAGAAAAAAATAAATCCAAAAATATGATGTGCAGAGTAATGATTCTTGTGCACTACACTGCTTCTTCATGAGATCTACCAACATCTTAAGTTTCAAGTTAATAGCTTTTATATACTTTGAGTTATGCTCAAATTTTAAGTGTGACAGACGGACAAAGTGCCGACCAAATGCTCACCCATTGGGGAACATAAAAACATCAAATAGATTAGATTTGTTTTGTGTATTATTTAAGTTTAAAAAGAAAGTACCTCTTTAAACAATATGTTACTTTTCTGCTTTCCCCCCCCCAAAAAAACAGTGAAAAATTAAAACAATACGGCCAAGATGGCCCGTGTTGCTCACCTGAGTAAGATTGCTGTTAGGCATGATTTCAAAAAAATAAAATGTGGCATCTAAAGTGTTTGCAATGTTTTTCTAGCATTTGACTAAGTAACCTAGATTTTGATCCTACGTAAATTTGCACTCATCTGGGATTTCATGAAGTTATCATTCTTATCAAGTTTAATGAAGACTGGGACAAAAATGTAGCCTCTAGAGTGTTCACAAGGTTAATCAGCTCACCTGAGCACTTGTGCTCTCAGGGTAAGCTTTTGTGATCACTTTTTGTCCGTCGTCCGTCGTGCGTCGTCAACAATTGCTTGTGAACACTCTAGAGGCCACAGTTTTGGCCCAATATTCATGAAACTTAGTCAGGATGTTTGTTTACATGATATCTCGGAAGAGTTTGAAATTGGGTTATATGGAGTCAAAAACTAGGTCACCAGGTCAAATCAGTTTTGTCTACATGATATCTTGAATGAGTACGAAATTGGGTTACGTGGGGTCACAAAGTAGGTCATTAGCTCAAATAATAGAAAAACCTTTTGAAAACACTTGAGGCCACAGTTTTTTGACCCTCACTTCATGAAATCTCGGATGAGTTGACATGGAGTCAAAAAGGAGGTCACCTGGGTAAATCTTATAACCATTCTAGAAGCCACATTTTTGGCCTAACCCTCATGTTACTTGTACAGAATGTTTGTTTACATAAAATCTCAAATGAGTTTAAAACCGGGTCGCATGGGTCAAAAAGTGGGTCACCAGGGCAAATTTTAGACAAGAGGGCAATGATGGCCCTGAATCGCTCACCTGATTATAAATGAGCAACATATGTTGGAATTTTCATATTGACCTACTTTTTGACCCCACATAACCCAACTTCGAAGTTGTCCAATATTTATGGCAAGAGATATTCCAACCAAGTTTCATGAAGATAAGACCAAGAATGTGGCCTCTAGTGTGTAAACAAGGTTTTTCTAAGATTTGACCTCATAACCTACTTTTTGACCCCACATAACCCAAATTCGATCTTGTCCAAGACGTTATGGAAACAAACATTCTGACCAAGTTTCATGAAGATTGGGCCAAGAATGTAGCCTCTAGAGTGATTACAATGTTTTTTTTTCTAAGATTTGACCTCATGATCTACCTTTTGACCCCACATGACCCAAATTCAAATCTATCCAAGTCTTTATGGAGAAAATCATTCTGACCAAGTTTCATGAAGATCGTCCAAAATATGGCCTCTAGAGTGTTAATAAGGTTTTTCTAAGATTTAACCTCATGACCTACTGTTTGACCCCATATGACCCAAATTCGAACTTGTCCAAGAATTTATGGAGAAAATTATTCTGACCAAGTTTCATGAAGATCGTCCAAAATATGGCCTCTAGAGTGTTAACAAGGTTTTACTTAGATCTGACATCGTGATCTACTTTTTGACCCCACATGACCCAATTTCGAACTTTTCCAAGATTTTATAGGCACAAACATTCTGACAAAGCTTCTGGCATCTAAAGTGTTTTTCTAACATTTGACTAAGTGATCTACATTTTGATCCTACCTGAATTTGCACTTAACTGGGAATTCCTGCAGTCATCAATCATATCAAGTTTAATGAAGACTAGGACAAAAATGCAGGCCTCTAGACTGTTCACAAGTTTTTTCTAAAATTTGCCCTGGTGACCTATTTTTTGATCCTATGTGGCCCAGTTTTGAATTCATCCGAGATTTGATGTAAACAAACATTCTGACCAAGTTTCATTAAGGTTAGGCTAAAACTGTGGCCTCTAAAGTGTTCACAAGGTTTTTCTAAGATTTGACCTGGTGACCTAGTTTTTGTTCCCATTTGACCCTATTTCAAACTCATCCAAGATATCATGTAGACGAACACCCTGATCAAATTTTATGAAAACTGGTTTAAAACTGTGGCCTCTAGAGTGTTCACAAGGTTTTTCTAAGATTTAACTTGGTGACCTAGTTTTTGACCCTACGTGACCCAATTTTGAACTTATCCAAGATATAATGTTGACAAACATCCTTACCAAAATTTATAAAGAAATGTCTGAAACTGTGGTCTCTTTTCACAAGGCTTTTCTAAGATTTGAGCTAGAAAAACTAGTTTTTGTTTCCCACGCCCCCCAAAATTTCGAACTCACCCGAGAAAATCATGGGGACAAACATCCTGAACAAATATAAAGTTTAGGCTAAATCTATGGCCTCAAGAGTTTTTCACAAGGTTTTTTAAAATTTTTTTTTGATCGACCTGGGTGACCTAGTTTTTGACCCAAAAACCCCAAATTTCGAACTCATCCGAGATTTCAGAAGACAAACTCTTGACCAATTTTCATGAAGTTTTGGGACAAAAATGTCCCCCTTCTAGAGTTTCACAAGCAATTGTTGACAAAAAACGACGGACAAAAGGCGGTCAAAAAAGCTCATCCTGAGCACAAATGCACAGAAAAAAGCAAAAAAAAGTATTAGCCCCCCCATTGCATCACATTTGGGCCCGGGTTAAGCCCATCTTTTTCACTATAACTAAACCGGTCATCCCAACCCCCAAATAAACCCATTTAAGCGTTTTTGGGAAAAAAAAAATACGGTTTTAAATGGTAGAAAAAAAAAACGCCCCCAGAAAAAGCATTTTAAACTCAGTAGTAAATTGATTGATTGGAAGGAGTTTTAAATTTAAGTTTCCCGTGTTTTGGACATTTTTTCCAGTCTTATAGTGGGGGCCCAGCTAATTACAGGGGAAAGGCCCCGGACCCCCAATGCACGTAAAATGGGTAAACCCACCGACCTCCGCAACCCAGGGGGAAGGCTTCCTCTCATAAAAATCCAAATTGACACGCGGGATCAAAACCCACTCTTTTTTTAAATTTAAAAATCCACCCCCCCAAATTCATTTTTTCCCCCAAAGGAAAAAATTTTTTTCTTATAAAATTTAAGAAAAAAATGGGAAACCATCAGAAAGGGGGGAAACCCGCAAATAATTAAAAAATTTACCCAGGCTTTAAATTAAGATTTTTTGTAGTAACAGTTTCCCCACCCCCCCTATTTTGATTCATTTTTTTATTTTGGGAACCCGGCCCTTTGCCCCTTGTTGTGTATAAAAGTCCCATGTCAGTTTGAGTTTGTTTTTTTTTGTTGTTTTTTGGGGTTTGGCACCTGGCCCGGGGTTTTTCCCCCGGCCTTTTAGAATAAAAAGATAAGTTAAAACTGCACTTGGGATGATACCACCCCCAATCACAAATCATGACACTGGGCCCAACACGGGGCCAACTTTTTACTGGAAACCAAAAAGGAGCTTAGCTTTTCAAACTCTGGTAATGCCGCTACCCGGGGAAATGGGACCCACAAGTTTCCCATCCAAAAGGCGGACACTCAAACCCCATCTGCAAGGGGGAAAGATACATACAATTGTTACTGCTGCTGTTCCCAAAATTTGGGGGTGACAATATATCAGCAGCTAAAATTTCGGGGGTAGGGAGAACAAGAAAAAAGAGAAAAACTAGATATAACCATTGACGTATGGCAACCCCGCTGAATACCTTGTCTATTTAAAATTTTAAATATTTCACATAGCAAAGATTTATCTAAAAAATCTCTGTTTTCTTGTTTCCCTAGACGCGAATCAGGAGTTTTCAGGTTCGTGTCCTCCCGGGGGTCGCCACTGTTACCGGGGGTTGAAATAACAAGTCCGGTTGCGGGTTTTGTTTCTTAAAATTTTCGTTTCAATATTCCATTTAACCTCAAATAATAATAAAAATATTAAAAATTTTTGAAATTCAAAGAACAAAAAAAAATAAATCCAGCTTTTTTCAATAAATTCAAATCAATTAAAAAGAGCAAAATTTAAATTTTAAATAAGGGAAATTTGGGGTAAACAAATAAATCAAAAAAAATTTTTAAATTACCCGGGGAGTGGATTATATGAAAAAAATAATTTTTATTTTTTGATGTAAAGTTATGAAATGTAATCCCGCTCTCATAGAAAGTGAAAACCCGTATGAGAAATAAAGATAGAAAGGGAAAAGGGAAAAAAATAAAGTTAAAAACCCGACTGATTTACCCATCATACACCCGATCAGCACTCACAAAATGACACTTAAAACTCCACCGGGGCCCAAAAAAAAAAACCCACTACTGACAGCACTAAAATACACAAAAAGAAAAGTGAAGGGACAAAAATAAACAATGCCCCAAAATATGACATGGGAAAAATGAAATTTCTACAAAAAGTCATCTAATAATGCCTGGGTAACAAAAATAAAAAAAAAACTTTTTAAGAAACGCGTGCATGTGTTAAAAAGAAAGTATTATAGGGGAAAAAAACTTCTTATGTTTGCAGCGTAATAAATACAGTACATTGAACTTTTTTAAACAAAAAGACAGAGCTACATTTTTCTAAAAGAGGGGCATTTTTCGTTGCGGAGTATATTTTTTTTTCATTGTTTTACTACAATTTTTTTTTTTATGGTTTCAGAGTAAAAAAATAAAAAAAAAAAAACAACAATCCTATGAAACTTTATTTATGACCACAAATCTGTCAGTGGTTTTGGCAAGTTTTCAGCATTTTCAAGGAAAAAAAAAATTCTGCTCAGCCTCAAGGAAATGTTTTTTTTAAATGGATCAACTTAAAAATTATATTTGAAAAAAATTTGATAGATTACAAAGAGTGCAAATTAGCCAAACACTGTCAAATCGGCCCTGAAATGTAGCAAAAAAATTTTTTTAAAAACATATTTTACCTAGTAGAAACCTTTTTAATAGACGGGAAAATGTTTAACCCCAAACTTTGCCCGAAGGTCCCTAATAAAACATGCATTAAAAAAATTCAAATCTAGCCAATATTTTGTAGAAGATTTTTCACTACATTTTTACTAAAGATGTTGTTGAAATCTAATTTTGTTTTATAAAACGGGAAAACCCCTATCAATTTTTAAATGAAATTACCCCAAAAGGGTTTATAATTTTATTTTGGGTGGATAAAAAACAAAGCCCCCTTTAAGAAAAAGATGTCACGATTGGTGATTTTAAGTTACATGTCATTGCATACCAGAGAGGGGCCCCATTCAATGGTACGACACTCCTTAAAAAATTTTGATTTTTTCAAAAAATATAAATTTTTTTTTCCGCATTTTCTGTACAGCATAAATACCTTACCAGATTTTAAGAACTAAAAAAAATTAAAAAAGTTAAAAAAACAAGGAAATTTTCAACATATCGTGATTTAAATTTTTGATTTTACCGTCGCTTTGACAGTATTTCAGTCATATGGGCGACGTCCAGCTAATTACAGGGAAGGAAAAACCCCCGGAATGCATGGAGATTTCCCGGTTTGAACCCCCGACCTACTGCAAGCCAGCGGGAAATTGTTTTCTTCACATGAAAATCCGAATGCCCCGCCGAGATTCAAACCCCCCACCAATCAAGGGCTGAGTGAGTTTTTAAAGTCAGCGACTTTCCCCTCTCGGCCACGGGGGCCCCCTAAAACTATTTCTTTTAATATTTATCATGAAAAGGTGGCCCTCCTACCCCTAAAAAACAATACAGGTCACTGTGAACCCCCCACAAAAAACCCCTTGGGTTCACTGATAAAAATGTTAATAAAAAGGGTTTTTTATGAGACTTCACACATAACACAAAATAATGTTGAAAACTCCCATCACTCCCAAGTCTGTTTTAAAGCCAAATTTACAGTAGGTTTGCTGCCCCCGATGTCCAGAAATTGGCAGACTATAAAAAATTTAATGACTTTGACATAATTACCTATTAGCATGCATAACAATTTCATAAAAAATCCCCCCTTTACATTTTGCTAAATGCATTTTTTTTAAAAATTTCATTGATATTCAATAAAAAAACTAAAACAAAAGGGTTGTTTTTTTTTGACAACATTTGTTTTTCAGTTGGGCATTTGGATTTCACATGAAGTATACCTTCTTGTTTTTTTTACTTGTTGGGTTTTTTTCCTCCCAACAGTATTTCATCATTTGTAGCCCCGAGATTTTAGACCGATATAGTGCGCCGCACTGCGTAAAATGCCGTAGACATGTGGCATGACCCCCAAAAATCCTGACCCCGGGCCACCCAGCCGGGAAAAAGTCCCCTTATATCCCGAGAAAGGGGGGCAAAACCCCTACCATTTTTTACGACTATCTTGTTTTCTGGGCGGCCGGGGGTCCTGCTCCTGAGGGGGATGTTCAAACCATTTGGCCATCGGGAAAAAATATATCAAACCTGTAAAAAGTTGCCAAATTGTTTGGAAGTGTATGCGTGTTATAAAATTTTGTTACCCTACAGGGCAGAAAACCTGGCAAAAAAAGAAGTATTTTCCCCCAAAAAAAGTAGGGGTTTAAAAAAGACATTAATGTTGAAAATGTTCAACTTTAACTGGTTTTTACCCCAAAATTTAAAAAAATTTTTTTTTTCTCAAGACATTTCTGCAAAGAGCCTTTAGTTACTGCAGACAAATTTAATTTTTTTGATTTCCAAAAAGGGGGAAAACCTGTTAATCAAAACTGGTCTTTTAACTGCTAGTGGGGGGGTTCTAAACCCCCCATTCTTGCTCACTGGCAATAATTCTTAATAAATCTTCACCACATGTCAAATCCATTCGATATTCTCTAATATCTGGGTTTTCTTTCAACAATGTTTCTAATTCAGTTTTATTTCTTTTTTAAAAACCCCCCCTGTATTTTAAAGCTTTCTCCCTTAAAAAACCCCCTGCCTTCCGAAGTGCTCAGGGTGAGCTATTGGGGCACCCTTCGTCCCTCCCTCCCCTCGTCGTCCATCGTCCGTCGTTTAAAAAATTTTCTTTAAAAGACAAACTCCCCTGAAAACCCCTGGACAGGAAAATTTTTTAAAAAAATTGGGCTTTTATGTCCTTGGGTGGGCCTCTACAAAAAAATTTCTCAAATAAAGTTGATCCATGAAGAAAATCTGGTTCCAAAGGCAACAAATGAAAAAAAAATTGAAAACTTTGAAAATCATTTTCCTCTGAAACCGCGGACAGAATTTGAAAAAAATTGGCATGTATGACCCTTTGGGGGGGCCCCTACAAAAAATTTTTTTAAATAAAGTTGATCCATGAAAAACTCTGGTTGCCATGGCAACAAATAGAAAAAAAAATTGAAAACTTTTTTTGGGAAAACATATCCTGGAAAAAAAAAGGGCAGAATTTATTTTCCTTTGGCACAAATAGTCCCTCCCTGAATTCTACCAAAATTGCTAAAATAAAGTAGGAAAACCCCCTTTACAAATAAGGCCCAAGGGGGGGTTTGGGTAATTTCTTAAAACTCCATATAGGGGAAAAAATCAAAATACTTTTTTTTTGAAGCCACTGTGAGGGAAATTTAAATTTTTCCCTTTTGGCCCCAAAAGGTCACCTCATGAATGTTTCCAATATGGGGGTAAAATAAAATTAATTCCAAAAATATGAGGTCCATAGGGGGGTTTGGGTAATTTCCCCTTTATAAATTTATAGAAAACATCAAAATTTTCTTCTGTGCAAAGGCCAATTTGGGGGGCCCCCAAAATTTTGGGCCCCCTCTACTTTTCAATACACAATATTTTTTCCCCAAAATTTTTTTTTTTTTTCTGATTCCGTGATCCACCAAAAAAAAAAGATAACCCAAGAATTTATTAACTGGTTGAAATGAATGAGATTACATACCGTCGATTGTCCAGTGTATTTTAAATTGCATGATAACACTGTATTTTCTGAAAAAGTTAGCGCTTGTGAATCACAACCGCACTGCTCCATAGAGTGTATAGGGATGGAATTACTATGGTGTCGAGAGTATGTGGGACCCTTTAGGTAGAAAATTACTTCTAGGCTACTCATAGTTGTTTTGGCTGCTCTTTCCAGATTAAAAACTGTTACTGATTTAACCTTTTCCTTCATATAGACTCATATTGACACTCTCAAAAGGAACCACATAAAATAGTCACAGTTAACCATTCCTTGTTACAGAAAACAATTGTTTCATTTTAAAATGAAGATGTGCTCTGGTGAGCGTCTATGGCCCCTTTGGCCTCTTGTTTTCTACAGTATGATCAAGTTCAAAGTTTATCAAAGTTTAGCATCATCCAAATCAATAAGAATCTCCGTTTTGTCAAGTTTACCATCTACAATCAAAGGATAGCTTTTAACCTTGCAAAATCAATGAATCGTAATGCACATTGTATAATACAGTCACTATCCCTTGTCTAGTTGCAACATACAAGGAATAAAGTACTTCTTCAATTTTGTTTAACAGCAAGATAAGCATTAATAATGTTCTGTAAAAACTACTGAGGAATTAAAACCTTGGATTATTAGTTAACATTTGCTCGTTATTGATTATTTGAAAACCGCAAACCCTTATTCCCCAGCCCCACTAAAGGGAGTGGGATTTTTGGATCAATAAAACTCTCATACTTTCGGCACTTCGACAAACTTTTACTGACTTAAAGATTTAAGATCTCCAATTGAAGAGTACTCATTTATGTAAGCAGCATTATGATTGGTCGACGTAAACTCTTACGAATATCCTTAAAAATGATTAAGTGCTAGTAGCCAATTATCCATGGCTGACAGATGTAATAGGAGCCGTGGTATCCAACGCTGTAAAGGCACTGGATTGCTCACCAAATGACAACTAGAACGGGTGTGTGAATTGGCTCGACATACACATACAACATACGACATTCAACTCTCACTATTCACGAAATTGGACATTCAGATTTTGAATGTCGCGGCCACGACATTCGCGACATTGGACATTCAGATTTCATCCATGTCGTGGAATGTCGTGCCGCGACATTCAAAATCTGAATGTCCAATGTCGTGAATGTCGCGTGCGACATTCAAAAAACTGAATGTCCAATGTCGCGATGTCGTGCCGCGACATTCAAAATCTGAATGTTCAATGTCGTGAATGTCGCGTGCGACATTCAAAATCGAATGTCCAATGTCGCGAATGTCGTGCGCGACATTCAAAATCTGAATGTCCCAAAGTCGTGAATGTCGCGTGCCCACATTCAAAATCTGAATGTCCAATGTCGCGATTGTCGTGGGCCCCGACATTTAAAATCTGAATGTCCAATGTCGTGAATGTCGCGTGCGACATTCAAAATCTGAATGTCCAATATCGCGATTGTCGTGCCGCGACATTCAAAATCTGAATGTTCAATGTCATTGTCGTGCCGCGACATTCAAAATCTGAATGTCCCCAAAGTCTGAATGTCGCGTGCGACATTCAAAATCTGAAAAGTCCAATGTCGCGAATGTCGTGCCGCGACATTCAAATCTGAAAGTTCAATGTCCCTGAATGTCGCGTGCGACATTCAAAAATCTGAATGTCCAATGTCGTGAATGTCGTGCCGCGACATTCAAAATCTGAAGTCCAAAGTCGTGAATGTCGCGTGCGACATTCAAAATCTGAATGTCCAATGTCCGCGAATGTCGTGCCGCACATTCAAATCTGAATGTCCAATGTCGTGAATGTCGTGGGCCGCGGCATTCAAAATCAGAATGTCCAATGTCGTGAATGTCGCGTTTCGGCATTCAAAATCTGAATGTCCAATGTCGCGAATGTCGTGCCGCGATATTCAAAATCTGAATGTCCAATGTCGCGAATGTCGTGCTGCGACATTCAAAATCTGAATGTCCAATGTCGTGAATGTCGTGCCGCGACATTCAAAATCTGAATGTCCAATGTCGTGAATGTCGCGTGCGACATTCAAAATCTGAATGTCCAATGTCGAATGTCGGAATAGTGAGAGTTGAATGTCGTATGTTGTATGTCGTATGTCGAGCCAACTTCACACAGCCAACTAGAACTAGGACCAAATAATTTGAACAATCTTGGTTAGACTCCTTTATCTGACTTATTCAATCTGGGGAATTTTACCGGTAAATGTATCAACTCAATTTAGTCACTTGCTTGTTTGATTTTTTTCAATGTCAGTTCTGTGTAAGGATATCCTTCACGAAAGTATGAATACCCCCACTTAATGTTTGTAAAAGGGAAAAGAGTAATAATCTCTCCCATGGAAATATTGGACAGAACTTGCCTTGCTACATGCACATAACCAAATGGAAAAATACACCCACATGAACACACATCCTAGTGTCAAGAAATATGTTCAAAACTGATGCTGTAGATTTTGCTGCAAAACTTTCAAACAGATCAACCAACCAAAATACAGAATGATTGATCAACAGGCTGACTCCAGTATAACCCCGTAAACATCCATTTGCAGGGACTATAATTCCAGTATGTGATAGCAAATATGTTCTTAGAGCATATCTGGCTTATAAATGACTTGTGGAAATAGATAGCATGTTTAATTATTTTAGTGCATGTCAATAAGACCAAGAGGGCCATAATGGCCCTGGATCGCTTACCTGAGAACCAGGTATTAGTGGGAGGAAAAGAAACAGCAAATATTTTATGATATTGTGGAAAATAGGCTCTGACCTCTGCCAGCCATAAATCGAGTGAGTCCTTTAGGACAAGAATAATATTCAAATTTGTACTATATACATATAAGGAAAATGGGCTTTGTCCCCTAGCGGCTATGTTTTTCAACGAATCAAAATAATTTGAACAATCTAGGTAGAGAGTTACCTAATGAAAATCTGTGCCAAAATAACTTTGAAATCCAGCCAGTACTTTTGGAGGAAAAGATTTTTAAAATTGTACTATATACATATAAAGGAAAACGGGCTCCGCCCAATGGTGGCCATGTTTTTCAACGGATCAAAATCTAAGTAGAGAGTGACCTAAGAAACATATGTGTCAAATAAAATTTGAAATCCACCAGTACTGTACGTAAACCTAGTTGAATTCCATTTTATGTTTTACCAATAAAGCTACTGGCCCGGAACATTTTGTACATTTTTAAAAAAAATATTCCCCCTACAGGGGAAAACGACTCGAAAATTCTCCGTCCTGAAGGTAGATGTACTGTTCCCCTCAAACAGAGAGAGAGCCCTGGACAGGTATAGTGCTGCCACACTGCAGTATCACGCCATAGAAAATGTGGCATGATACCACAGCCAGTCACAATATCCAGACACTGGTCAACAGTCCTGGAAACTACCCCCATATGCTGAGTGCAAAGCAAGGGATCCGGTATATCGGAACATCTTTACGGCTTTGGTATATGTTTGCGGCCGTGGATTTAACCCACAACTTCCTGATTTTCCCCGGCGGACACTCTAAACCCCATTGCTACCGCAACCGGTGCAAGAATGAGGAAGAAGCTGCATCTAATATTGCTAGTTAATGAATATGGATGCTGGGGTGGCGTAAAATGGTCCTTTCTTCAAATGGCTTACTTCAGGTGAACTTTAGCTTTAAAACTAGCTGTTCCTCAGACACATACAATGTTCTACACTCTCCAACTACAAATGAAGTACATCCACTTTGTATATTTCCTTCCTTGCTTTTGCAGAATGGACATTCAGAATCAGTGCTGAGTAGTCATCTAATGTGATCTCTGCCGCTTTTGTTAACGGCTAAAAATGTGGTGAGCAAAAACCAACTTCAATACTTTTCAGGTACAACTTTTTTCATTCAACGCCTTCGACAGACAAGCAGTGTGCTGTTTTTCTGAAAAAAAATAATTCAACCCTTTACCCATGAACAAATTTATTATTTGATGAATATCAATTAAAACCCAATTTTTAATGATTTAAGAAAAAAAAAAGATTTTTCTTTGTACAGTGTGTAGAATCTGAGCTAAATTTTATGAGGAAACAGAGGAGACCCTGAAACAGGCAGCTCCTGATCTGGGTTGCTCTGTTTTCCAATGTGTCAAAATAAGGCTTATATGTCAGAGTAAAAGGTAATTTTTATGCCATATAAATAAAAAAATCTGACCATATGATTAGCCACAGTGACGTACGGATAGCTTTCAGTCTGTCATAATGTACGACTTTAAAAACAATATTACTGTTTTGCGATGTGATAAGTGATTTTTTTTCAAAAAAGTTACCTGAAAATTGAGGTTGCTGCGCCTAATCTGCCCCTGTGTAGGTAAATTCCCTGTAATAGTTCCCTACATTTTGGACCTCAGGCTTTCACGGCGATAACCAAGGTTTCCTAATTTTTCATTAGGGTTCTTTGTTTTCTTGGTAGAGGTTAAGTATACGAAATGTAGCAGAACCATTACAGGTATCTTATCATAAGACCGGTACAGCTCTTAGTAAAAGTTTTTTTTTGGGGCTTTTGAGGGTTACAGCCTTGGAACTTTGGGTTATTAAAACACTGATGTTTTCCTTTCCTTTTCTCGGGAGTCCCTCTTCAAAGGTTGAATGTTGGGAATAAAAAACAGCGCC
>CM037787.1:31634141-31684141 GCA_021229015.1 Solen grandis | reverse complement strand
TTCCGAAAAGGACGAGCAAAACGAGAGCACAGCGGTGCGCATTCTTGTTTCCGACGTTTTGTACATTTGATTTAAGCAATGCCGAGAAGTTTACTTTAGTGGCTTAAATGGGATTACGATTTTTTATGATTTCATGAAGAAGTACACACCATCAGAATGTTATGTTGAGCATTTATACAATCATTATTAGACAGCCTAAAATTTGTGGCCAATCAGAAGCTCAGAAAATTCAATTTATAAGCGACCTTTCTATTTTACCATGTACATTAAACCATATCTCCAGACGATCGAAGACTACACTCGTTTCGGTCTTCTACTGTCTGTAGGAATGTCTTAAGACGTACGTTTTCCATGCATATGAATAATATATATATATATTCTAAAACATATTTTTCGGACGAGCTTTTCACCTTCAAAAAGATTATGTCCGGGCGGGCGTTGGGCGTACGCTCGGGTTGACTTTTTTTTTTATTAAATCTGCTATAACTTCTATGTCTTTAATGATATTTGGTCAATTTCTTAAGTGTACTGACCTTTACATTATGCAGTTGACTTTGTGTCCCTAACCTACTTTAGTTGAAAAAAAAAATGGTGTCCTGACAGATTTACCATTTGGTTTATCTGCTATATTTTAACTTATATGTGCTTCATTGGATTGCTTCAATATTTTGACAGTTGCTTTAGTGGATGGACCACTTCATTTTTCAGTTGACCTTGATATTTGGCCTATTTTTGATTTAATAAGCCCATAAACCTCCGCCTATAATACCATCGGGTCTTGTTTAAGAAGTCATACTGTTCTTTTCTAGAACTACACCGCAACGTGCTTAACTACATTGTAATATGTGATCAACCTTTCCTGCCACATATTCAGATAGGCTAAATACAGACTAATTTCTCTATTTACGAACGTTATCATGCAATTTTAAAACTTGCCTTTGCATATACGATCTTAGTATGAAGAGATACGCTAGGAGGCTTTCCCGTGTAAACATCAACACCTGATTGCAGCCGACGTAATGGCGTACCCTGAAGTAACCTGAACTCAACTCAACTTCACTTCTCTTATCAATTCCCTAACTAATTTCATAGCTGCTGCCCCTCGAGTCGATGTTCTTCTTAAAGGAACTAGTCTGCAAGAACGGTTCACCTGTAGAAAGTCCTACCACGACTCCCGGTATATCATTGATGAAATTACCAAATTAATCACACGAATGAATATGCGTATTTTTGTGATTAGTCCTCTTTAATGGCAATTACTACTAGGGAGCATAATTGCGCAATGCAAATTGGAGAGCATGGCTTTCGACGAAATATTTATCTTATTATCGCCGGCTCAGGGCGGCGATATTATATTATCGAGCAAGAAAGCAACCTTTTACTCCCGCATCGTTGAGGTAATAGTGAAACAGGTTCCTTCTCAGTCGGTCGCAGAAAGATGAACAGATCAGATGACAGGGAACAAGCTTTGAGACACTGTTTTGAATGCTGGGAATTCTGGGCTGTTTTATAGGCTACCGGAAGTACATGTTGCTAGACGGAGCTAGACTAGTAGGCGCATAATTGGGCAGATTCGATTGGAGTACGTTGAACCAAACTTGATAACATTTCCTAGCTATGAACCTCCTTCAACTGCAAGTACTTCGATATATAATTTCCCTTACCTAACAGTGTTACTTGAAGTTCACTTGGCTAACGGCGATTTTAGCATATTTTGAAATGCTAATACTTGTTATTTTTATACCCTTGCTTTTATGTTATGAAGTAGGAGCTGTTTAAGAGTTAGGCGCATATCGTGTCGCCTAAAGGTCTCGCTACTTAGCTTCTATATCTCAAGTCAAGATAATTGTACCTAAGTGAAACCTGAAACGAGGCTTTAATGTTATAAGAAGTGGGTTGTAATTAGCGACTTGCATCAGTTAGAGTCGTGATAAAATGATTATTATTAAAGATAAAAAATATTTTCCGGTGCATCGTCGGAAAACTCATTTTCGCTCAATGCGCTTTGCTTCTTAATCGACCGTGGGATATTTAGGTAGCAAAACTTCGTACTCATGAAATATTGATTAGGCATTTCAATGGATCCGTGGCAGAGACAGCACGGCGACAACAGGGATCACTTGACCATTGAAACGGCGAGGGATTTTGAAAATTAATTTCGTTCGACCATGTAGAGCTGTTTCCACGCTCATCGTCTAAGCGTTGCGGTTTATCTTGCGGGAATAATCAGTTAGCTTTACTTTTGTAAATTTAAACGACGAGTATTCAATATACTATGCGTTATTTCATTGGTCACCAAATGTCTGAAAAATATTCATAAAAACGAAGTTTAGCCAGATAAATATCCCACGGTATATACAGAAGTGAAAACGGAAAATATACCGTGGGTTTTCGACGATGTATCCAGTGATATTTATTAAGCTTAAGCTCCGGTAATGGTTCCGCTACATTTTGGACCTCATGACCTTTCACGGAGATAACCAAGGTTTCCTAATATTTCATTAGGGTACCTGGGTTATCTAGGCAGAGGTAACGTGGTCCTAGACGTAGTGGTGTTTGTGAATTACAGGCCATAAACCTGACCTTGTTATACATGTATTTATTTGAATCAATTCGAATAAATTATCGGTTGCATACAATTTTTTTCTTTCTTTTAAGATGTGTTTTATAAATGATATTTAATATCCATTTTTGATATAAGTTTGGATGTCACCATCCCAAGCGAACTTATTCTGTATAGACGTCGAGCGTATCTTAAGTGGGAGAAGATTCCAAGTGATGAAATGTAGAACCACAAACCGACTAAACCTTAAAACTTGGCCGAGGTATATGAGTTTGAACCCCGATTTGAGTTTTTTTCTTCTTCTTTTTCTGGTTTTCCCAGATGCGTATCACTCACTCAACCAAGGAACCATTGAGAGAGATGTTTATAAGATGCACGAACTTGTTTCCCAATCGAGGACACTGGTCCGTCTGGTTTTGACGTTGGCATCTTTCAGGAATCGCGTGTGTTTTTTTTTAACAAAGTATTCCCCACAAGAAAGCAACCGATTAATCACAAAAGTATAATTACAGTAATTGTATAAGAAATCAAGGAATATTATCACACTATCTTGGCGAAGTATCCCACGTGTGACTCATCATACCTAACTATTACGGTTTTGCACTCGATACGTATGTAGAATGTTGCCATAGCAAGGTATTATTTCAAATTGAAACTCAATATTATTCATCCCCCCCCCCCCTACTAAATAAGAACAACACCAACAAAAAACAAATACAAACACCACCAACAAGCAGTAACCCAAACCCTTACCCTGACCAAATCAATATAATAAACAAATCGAGGTACGAGATTCGTACCTCACAAGATGAGGTATACAAAAACACACACACTCCATCATCATCATCATCGTTGTTGTCGTCTTAGTCTTCCCTTTTCAACTCCTTTTCCTTCCCAGCACCACTGGTAGTTCACGTAAAAAATGTACTGATGCTTCCAGAAACCGTTATAATCACAGCTATTATCAAAGCAGAATAATCTACATAATTTTGTATACAGGTATTAATTATAGTTTATCTAAAATATATTTTACAAAATATCTTTCTTAAACATAATGGGCAACTAAATGGTAAACTGACTGCATTGAAAATACTAATTGTCAGTTTAATTTTCTGGCGAAAAGGAATCTGTTTCTTTAATGAAATGTTGATTACAATGTGTTTTAATTAAATTAAGATTACAGATTGTAGCCATCATTGCGTCTGGGGTTTGCAAGCACACGATGGTGAACGATTTGGAATAAAATTAATATCAAATAATGATCGCGGTGAATTATCTGGGTGAATGATTATAACTATCGCTGTATTTTATGTGCACAATAGCTTTGCAATCCGATACAGCGAGATAAATCGTTTTACAAAGATTAATCGGAGTAATGCAAGAATTTAAGGCGAGTATTCAGCTCAACTAATGGCTAAGCTAGTATTTATCTTTACAATCAAACACGTATAAAACTGAATCTTATTGGATCAAGTGAATATTTATCTTATAGGATCAAGTGAGTAATATCTAATAGAGTCAAAACATAATTTATCTCATAGGATCAAATAAGTATTTATCTCATAGAATCAACAGAGTATCTAACTCAAGTGAGTATTTATCTCATATGATCTAGTGAGTATTTATTCATAGGATAATGTGAGTATTTATCACATAGATCTTATAGAATCAAGCGAGTATTTATCTCATAGAATCAAATGAGATCAATTGATCACAAGTATATATCTTAAAGGATGAAGTGAGATTTCATCTTATAGATCAAGTGATTAGTTGTTGTTTCATAAAAAATAAACTAATTAAATTTTAAGAAATGCGCATCTTCATCAAAGTTTACAACAAACTTATATTTTCCACCGTTCATTAATTTTATTTCATGCTTTTATTAATCTGTGTTAGCTAAAATTTATGTGTCAAAATTATGGGAAAATATTTTTGAATTGTCGGCAATGACAGCTACCTCCTTAGTTTCGCTCATTTTCTTGATTTAGTTACAATCAACCAATGACATAAAGTAGACATTGTTACTAACCTAAGTTCAAATACCAAAACTGACCTTTGTTTTGATTTTGAACATATAACAAGCGACACACTCAGGGGGAGAAAAGAAAGAGAAAAGAAAAATATGTAAAAAGACAATTTAGTCTATTTAGTATAATAATTATAAAGTTTCGTTCACATCTTCAGAAGAACGCATTTTTTTTAAAATAATTTTGCTGACCTCGATGGTTTCTAGATCAATAGGTTTCGCTTCAGAAGTAAAAGATAATGTAAGAGTTTGGGACATCAAACTAACGACATGTAGATCTGTATCCATGGGCTGTCTACTGACCTAGAGACTTTATGTTACAAATTTAAAGATGTCATTAAATATAGTCATAACGATTGTAGGGTTTTATACTGTTCAAAATGCATTATGGGTATATTATAGTGGTGACACTTTTAATCTAGTTACTATAGTCCTTACCCACAAACATTGTCATGTGGACGATTGCAATATACGTGTTTGTTGTTAAAAATGTAGTTATAACTCTTTGTTAGATCATACAAAGTCAAAGTGTCATGTTTCCATCTTTTTCAAATACGTACAATCTTTATTTATAATTACTTTTTAGACCTCTAAAGAGCATGGTAAAAATGTAGCTGATCGTAAAATGATATTTTCCTTGGCTTCAAAATAGCATAAGATGATTCATTTGTTAAGGCAATCCATCCATCATAAGTTATAATCATGTTCCTTCAAATGTTGTAAAGGGTTCAGTGCGGATGTAAGCGTCCATTGACTTGGATGTATAGGCTCTTTTGATCAAAGTCTATTAAGACTTGAATTAACTATAAAATTCCGACGAAATAACTGTAATTAATTATAATTATATACTTTTTGGTATATATCAATATCTCCAGATCAGCGTCACTTCTCTGTGATTTCACACCGGTCTCATTTTTAAAGACAATACTTTTAAATCATTATATTTCACAGGACACAAAATTTCGTTGATTTCGTGGATGGCTTTATCAACGAATTTTAATCCTCATGAAAATTGTTTATTTGATAGAACATGATTCCACCAATACATTACCAACGAAATTGACTTTATAACAGATTCCATGAAAATGATTTAACAGTACTTATGAACGTCTGAATTTAGCCTTATGTACGATATTTTTCCAGCGTCTTTTACATCACAAAATTATCACTATTATGATTACTTCATAATTCATATAAAGTTTTATTTTCTAAACCAAGAGATTGCCATTATCGTAAACAACTTTACTTGCAATACGTGTATTCGATATTCAGATTAATAATGTATGTCTTCTAATTTGATAAATCCTGTCACTCAATTGACACACTTTTGAAAATCCTTCGAGAATCGTGCTAGAAAGTATCTTAAATTCTAGTTAACTTACTGAATTTACCATGCTCTTATCGCATTTAACGTCCTCGTAAAATTCGTATCATTTCTTTTGACATGATCCGCCGTTTATCTCTAATATTTACTTTCAAATCCCGTCGATTTTAACGAAAAAAAAATATTTCAATATAACAAGAGTGAAACTCAATACGAGATGAGATACAGTGGGGCTTTCGTTCATGTTGGCAAACGAACCGCACGATACACGCACGATAAACGCAAACGAACCGCACGATACACGCACGTTACACGATAAACGAACGAACGAACGATAAACGAACGATGCATATACACGTTTGATGCACGATACACGATGCACGATACACGGACCGCACGAAACGAACGATTGCAGATAGGCACGGTAGCGAGGTTAATCGATTTACTCGGCTTTTTTCGCCCAAGTGAACAAGGCAATTAATCAATTTATAAATAAAACCATCATTAAAACTAACACATACACACACACACGAAAAAAAACAACGAATGTTCTATAATAGGAAGTCACATGTATTAAATCGTGTCGAAATTACAAATAATTGTTGTTACACATTGAATTTATTAGATCTATAACGATCCTATGCTTTGAACAATTATTTATTCGCGCCAAGCGTCATTGGTAACCGCATAATACGATTTAATTGGCTATCTTACAGCAGGTGAAGTGATCTCCCTTCGTACACAATACAGGGGAGACCACTCTACGTAGTTAACTCATTATTTTTATTAAACATGAATCGATATAAGACTTAAATTGTAACAGACAACGTAAGTAATCTACAGTTAAATGCTGCCATGCGGTGAGTAACCACTTAACTGATTTTGAAAAGCTGAAATTCTAATGCTGGCTTTTAAGGAAGCGTTGAACTCAAAATATATCGTGCGGAACGATTCACACGGAAGGAACGATGCGATACACGTTACACGTTACACGATACACGTTACACGATACACGAAACACGTTACACGATACACGAAACACGTTAGAATCGTGCACGATAAACGCACGCACCATACACGAACGATACACGGAAACGGAACGCACGATACACACACGATACACGAAAAATATGCCAACATGAACGCAAGCCCCACTGTAAATGAAGCCATTTCATGTATATTGTTATTAAAAATCTGAAATAGGAAAAACAAATTAAAATGACATTTTGTAATTTGGCTAAGCCTCGAATGTTAACTCATCAAAAATGAAACATCTCACGAGAAAATATAAATTGCATCACGGACAGACAGACGAGATGTCTAGGAATAAATAAGATAAGCAGACAAATTTCTGCTTTAGCCTGAAGATACAGAGGCTGGGGAAAGGGTCTATAAATAATATGTTTGTGAGATAAACATTGAGTTTGTTAGGCATGATATATTCTTAGACTGGGATTCTACCGGTAAATACAAAGTTTCAAGGATTTCTTAGCATAATTCTGTCGGAGCTTTGACCCGGCTGTTGATATTTTTGATACCTCCTGTTCATATCCAAGCCAACTCTGTCTGGTCATTTAGATGGTTCATGCAAGTAAGCCACCTCCCAGATAACATTCATAACATCTGTAGTTCTATCACTGAGATCCTTGTGGGTCCCATATATCAACATATGATGAGCTGTATATCTGTAATGATGTATGCTGTTACATCGAAAACGTTCATTCCCAATCTATGCCATAGTCATATATAATGTATTGTATTTTATGCTCTCTAATATATGCTGATTATAAAGATTTCTTCGTTCATTCATTGGGAAAACTAGCTTGAACTTAAGCAAAATATTCTTCAGGTTGCAATATAGAGCACATGTTACCACATGTTATTCATATATGAAGTTTTATATATAAAAAAGATATACAAAAAGTCTGATTTGTGTCTCGCAATTATATATCAAGGAAAATTATGATTGAAGATTCTGATGCCAAAGAAAGCAAAAATGTTAAACTATAAAACCTGTATTTCCATCAATAGGTTTGCATCATAATTACTCAATATGTTTTTGCGCAGTAAACTTGCAATAAAAACAACATGAACTGATTAATGTCTTCCGAATATACGTAACAAATAACATTCTAATGTTCAACGAACTACCGTATCATTTCTTCATAAATTACTTTTTTCCCAACCCTTTGAAGTCCAATTTAAATTATCTCATCAATACTTAAGTCTAGAAAGACATACGTCCTGAAAAAGGAACCCTTACATATACTTTGAAACATTTCCAATAGTACTTCTGTTTAATTAAACCTGAACATGCGCAACTGTTTTACAAGATTTATCCTACGGAATATCCGACTTATTGCTAGAAAATCGAAGAATAGCCATAAGCATGCTTCAATGAAAAAACAGGTAACATATAAGAAGTGAAGGGTGAAAAAGTAGTACGCACCTCTACGGAGAATGCAAACCACTTCAAGCTCGCCGCAATCATAGTGCCGCAAGGAACTATCAAAAGCAAAGAATTGATAGTTGCTTGTAATTACTTGGAATAAGTCTTATCAGATCATCTGATGGCATCTGTGGACACTCTATTGTAGTGATGCATTCATTGATATGTATCATAAATAAGGCAATATGCTAGAACGGGCATGAGCGTAGCCGAACCTACTTTTGTCTCGGACGCGCGTAGAACTCTGCGTTTTCCGGCTAATCTGAGGCCAAACATTCAATAATATTGCAAGTATAATTAGTACCATCTAACTTTTATTTACAAATTGTAAGGTATTTTGGGAACTTTTTCTCGAAATGTGAGTCGTCAAAAAACGTTTCTTCGTCAGGGTTAAAAGATTCTTGAATATTTTGTTAAACAATGAATTTAAGGAAAGGAATGGTGTCTATTGAAGAAACACATGTACGTATTTTATAAATGAGGAAAAACAAAACAATATCATTATCTGGAAATCGGTATTTAAAGTGTACATTTACATTGGCCGAGTTATAGAGAAAATGTTAGTTCTTCACGATTTTTCATTTTACGTTTAATATGTATCTATATTTCGGGGGGAAACACTCCCTGTATTCAAATATTCCTATATTCTGTTCTCACTGATTTATTGTATTGTGGTTTTACGCCAGTTTCTAACATCTTTGTTCATTCAGATATGCTTACAGTCGGTCCCTGGATCAGCAAACCTTGAATATGAAGCATCTGCAAACCACTGACAGCCTCTTCATTTCAATAATAAAACATTTTGAAAATGGCATGATAGATTGGTTCAAGATTCGACAAAGAGAGCCATAGGTTAGTAACCTGGTGGCACTTTACCAAAATGCCATAGGCGCCGATTTTTCCCCCTATCTCGTTAAACTAAAATAGATTTTATATGTGGTATTTGTTTGATATTCATGTACGAGTATGAACTAATTCTTTTTTAAATACATACAATCGAATGGAATTGAACCTGTATTAGCGATCACCACTATTAGATGGTCAATCTGCATTTGACGTTTAGTTTTAACATCACTAAATTGGCATTTTGTAATATGTTTTACCTTCTTTTAGCGGCCATCTCTGTTAAGCGACCATTTTCTCTTGTTCCATTGATTGACCACTTTTTGACAGGTTTGACTGTATATATTTGTATTGTGTTTACTGGGTGGTCCTTATATTGAGGTGATCTTTATATGGAGGTGGTCTTTATATGAGATTTTACTGTTAATACATTTCATTCGGTGTTGAACTCTTAGGTTTATGTTGTTATTTTGTTGCCAAGTTCACTATGAACCTTTATGGAATGTTCATACATTGAGAAAATACATTAAAAGTACGTTATTCATGTATACTCAAGATTATAAAAACGCCTTACCTTGGACTCATGTTGAACATTTTATTTCACATTTTGGTAAGAAAGGACAAAACGGACGGTCCTTTGATAAATCCAACATATATCAATACTCCAGAAAGAAATCTATGAACTGTCTGGTATATTTCCAAGTTTTGTCAAAAATAAATGAAATATTATGTTCAAATACGTATCCACCTAAAATATTACAGGCTAAATTAGATAAGCAAACAACCATAAAGTTTGACGTTCTAATCTTTAATTTAATGTTATATAAGGGGCTAACATATTAATCTACAGATCTATTTAAAAAATGCATTCATCTATTGACTTGTTTAGATGCAATCTTGTTGCAAAACAGCCAAGATACGCCTAAAATGTTGGTGGTTCCTGAAATTCAAGAACGTACAACCGCAGTTTATGGCACAATAGCTTACGGATATTGGAAAGAAATTGCAGTGCTAAAAGAAACCTAATGTATAACTAAGCGGATCAGATAACGTTAATATATACTCTATACAACATGTGAATATTTTCGATGCGTATTAGAGGGCCTTGAAGAGCTGTAGATAAGATTTTAAACGCATGCGCATCGTCTTAATTATCCGCAAAAATGCATGTAAGTGTATAAAAGCATTAAGCAAAATACCGACGGCTTAATTAAATGGCTTAGTAAGAAACCATTTAGATGCACATATATCACGTCGCAGTTAAATGCTTCTTGTGATAGAAGGCAGAGAACACTATGAAAATTGTATTTGCGCTGTTATTAATATACATTGTAATGCAATTATAAATCAATCAAAAAGTTGATGGGTAAATTGCGTTTTTGTGTTTTTCATGCGCTTAACACCAAGCGATATTGTGTATATATTTACTTTATAAACGTGATATTGAAAACAACAAAACGAGGCGATCTCGTAATAGGGCGCAAGCTTTCAAAAACACCTGATACAAAATACTTCATATAATACCACAAAAGAAATGTTCTATACCCATTACATCGCGTCATCTTAAATTTTGTCTAGCAGTACTTATTAATAAAATGCGAATCTTCCCATTCATTACTGTTTCACAACCATGTGTTGTTTTTTTTTGTGTGTGTGTGGTTTTTTTGGTATAAACCATTGACTACACACATCAGAACGTACACATGATCATATACAAATGTAAACAAAAGAAATGTCCATTTTTGTAACATTATGGATGTAGAAACCGTGGCCATGTTATTAACCTTCTAGGTTCACAAAAATCGTATGCAACAAAACATGAAACCTTTAATATTTGCTGTGTACGGATTTGTAGCCAGACCTTTGCTAACCACCTTTTTTAACGTGGCATTTTTCATCCATTCCTCAAATAGGACACATTTAAAAAATAAATTTAAATAAAGAAACGCAGCCTTGAAGAGGAAATATTTGTGGCGGCTGTGTCCACTTTAATTGATTATGAGATACAGTCTGAATGCCAAATTATCAAAGTCCTGTGGATCCCTTTCAGGACATTTCACAAACACTAATTTACTTGTTACGCTTAAATGAATACTTCCAAGAAAATGCTAAACGCGCCTGCAGACATATTTTATTTTTTCTCGAGTATTTATGTTCGCATCAGGTGCAGAAAATGAACTTCAACGGAATGAAAGTTATTTCGATTGGTCTACCGCCTGAAATGAAATATCGATCGAGGAATCGATTATGAGAAATGAATACGTAATCCTATTCATCAAGTAAAATTCTAGTCATAATGCTCCTTCGTTTTAAATTTAATGTTTCACTAATTTCAGATAATTTGAATATTATTTGCATGAATTTCCCTAAATTAGGCATTGTGTTAGATTCCCAATTTTAATTACGTTAACTGGAAATGTATATCTTAGAAATAAAAAACGGTTTTAAAAAAGGAATACTTTTACTACATGACGAATGCGCAGATTACATATACCAATTTATATTTAAGGCTATATTTAAATTTAAATTTTAATTTTTTTCCTTTATAAATGTAACGATATTCCTTAAATTTTTTCTAATTAATGTACGTGTGATATAAGATTTTTATTGTAGACGTATGACATGACGTCACACCCTGTCATATTATCCTAAAACTGTGCAAACCAGTCCAGGATCAATATATACCAGTTTAAGAATGTTAAAGATTTAAGTATTTAGCTATAACACGCTGTAATATTGGTCACCATGAAGATTTCATCCACAGCTCTTTGCACAATACAGCCAATTGTTACACAATAGCTTCTTTGATTCTACGTACATTTCTACTCGACTGGTAAGAGAGTCGGTCTAGGGAGAGGAGGTCTCGTATTCGATCTGCGACAGCGACACTAGAGCCTTTAAAATGGTATTAAAAGATCCCTGCTTGGCTCTATTGATAGTTATATATACATGGTAGGTCTAGAACTGGTTGACCCAGTGTCAGGATAATACGACTGGGTATGGCATCATGTCACATGTCTTCGGCGTGAAAAGCAGCGTGGCAGCACCATATCTTCTCAAGTAGACATAGTCTTCAAATGAATGATGCTGGGACGACGTTTTACCCATCAAACAAACAAACACACACAGAGTGAAAATGTCAATCAAAACGATGACCCTTGTTTCGAGACAGCCTTGGATTAAAAGGAAAGGAAATTGTCAGCTGTTTGCAGATGTTTTGTCTCAAACACTGGGTCCCCAATAAAAAAATGGATTTAGACAACTTAAAAGCCTTAAACTACCGAAGATGCTGCCAAACAACATCCACATAATGAGTAATGGAATGTAACAACCTCTAGTCGTCTATCAAATCTCCCAGCCAATAAACTGTGATATGTTACTGCAATAAAGTCTTGTCGAACTCCAAAACTCTAGTGCCGTTCCGAATATTGTAACAATCTATCTGAGGGATTTTCTAGATAAGGATCCGTCTGTTTGGACTGTAGAGACAAAAATTGCGTATGTCTGCGCGTTGACCCTCCATTTTTATAGCAAAGCCACAGACGCTTGGAAATGAAAAACGGAAAGTGAGTTGATGTTACATCCCCTTGCATGTAATTGTCACAGCGGTTTTACTACAGACGTATTCAATATGCTGTCATATAAGTGACATAAAGGCGAGAAATTTACTAGAAATAAATTGACATATTTGCCTGTCAAGTTCTATCAAATCTTGTCTTTATTATTTCCGTTATTGCGAATTATTTCAATAACCTTAAAACCGTTATGCGTAAAGATAAAACAAAGCCTTGGGGAATTAATAATATGGTTATTGCTGTAATTACATTTTCCTGATACATTCTCACATGAATTTGCCAGAAGAAAAGAAAAGAGAAACGTATCTACATTTCTCAGATTTTGAATTTTTCGAAGAAAGAGATATGGAATTATAATTATAATTCAAGCATGTTGTTCATATGATCTAAAACATGATTTTAATCATTTATAAATGACTGCTTGAAGTTCATAGTGGTACTGTTATTTAATGAACAGTTCAATCAAATGCTACACTTAAAAAACAGACCCCCCCCCTTAATGGCCGTCGGCAAATACCAGTTAAGGTGTTTCCAGAACTGTTTCACCCGCTACAAAGATAATGTACATAGTTTCATAGCACCAGTTTTTCGGTTTAAGGCATAAATATTATGTATACAAAGTACTGGATGATAGAAAAAGTGTCAATGGGACGTAAAACTCAAACTAAAATAAATGATGCTAATTCAAAATGATGGATGCTGAGCAAATAACGACAACATTATTTTACTTTAAAGGTAATTCTGAGCATCAGTTTCCAGCATTAATTGGTATCGATTTCCGAAATGCATTTGTGTTCAATTGAGGATACCACTCGCAATTCCGTAGGTTTTGTATTAGAAATGCTGTTGCATTGTGGTGAAAAATGCTCTTCCATCTCTTAATGAGAAAAGCGACGTAAAACTTTTATTACCTTTCACTGTTTTGCTGAATTAGAAAAAAACTATATCGGTCCCAATGTAGCAGCTGGAATTTCTAGAAGAGGGACACAAAAAACGAAAACAAACATGCTTTGAGCGAGAGTGCTGAGAATGGGGTTAAACTTTCAGGAGTTGAAGTTTGAATAGGAATATGTCTATAAAGTAACCAAGACCGATAAAAAGATGGTTTTTATAACAGAGAGTGAAGAAAAAGCAGCACTTGAGGAAATCTGGAATGGGATTAATCTCTTAAGAGACAAAACTATATAACGAATACGTTTAGAGAGGTTTAAATGCGCTTGACTAAGATTGATAAAAGCTTGATTTCTAGCAATGGGTGCGAAAACAATCATAAAGTGAGTTAACAGACCGGGAATGAGGTTAAACTATTAAACGTTAAGATATATAAGGAAGGAACGTGGTTAGGGAAGTTTAAATGATCTTGACTAAGATTTATAAAAGCTGGAAATCGAGCGAAGCGTGCACAGGGTCAGAGTCAACAGACCTGGGGTGAAGTTTAATTATTCACCGATGAAGCCATATAAGGAACGGGGCTAGAGGGGTTTAAATGAGCTTGACTAAGTTTGATAAATGATGTCTGGGGGTCCGTGGCGTCTGTCTCTAATCACTCTGGACAATGTGGACAGGTGCTGGAAAAGGAACTCTCATAGTCATATTCGTGTTTGAATGTTCTGAACATAAATGCTTCAGTGTATGGGTTTGAGACTTAGAAAACACATTCCTTGGTGTATGTGTTTTTTTTGTTGTTTTTTTTGCTTGTTTTTTTTTTTTTTTTTTTTTTTTTTTTTTTTCAGTATTTGGATTAAGCTAAGGGTTTAGGTTAGGGGAAGTTTACGTTTCTACGATTTGGTTTGGTTTAGGGATTGAAATAATGGTAAGTTTTTGTTTTCAATTTCATGCCGAGGTATTAAAAAAAAAGTGTACCTCGGAAAAATTTTGATACCACTTTGCATATACAAACCGAGGTACATATCGCCTTATTGAAGCAAAAGATACACAATACAAAATGCAAAACCTCGGTGGTGAGATAGTAAGGGCGTGTGTGCTAAGATTTGCCCTTCTTCTGTAGATGTGGTTTGTTAATGTTTTTAACAAGCGTATGGTTTCTTCCTATCTCAGATTGTTTTGATACTTCACTGTGTATCAAATCAAACCCGTAAACTTCCTAATAATATATATATATATATATATATATATATATATATATGTATACATTTCTTTGAATCGTTACATTTGTCTTATTATATAATATCTGTATTTTGAATAGTTACAGCTGTTATATGTAATATAATTTATGTATAAACTATTTGGACATTATATTTGTCATATCATATAATTATGAATTACACATTTTGAGCATTTGCGTTTGTAAATAATGTTTTTTAAATTAATTTGCATTACCTATTTGAACAGTTATGTTTTTTTATAATATATAAAATGGGTAAAATTGTTTTAAACGTATCAATAAAATTGTCTTGTGCTTGTAACTGCCAACGGTTCGTCCAAGAATTCAGCTGGACAATCTAGAGTAAGGAAGGTCTGGCCATATATTTGTTGTTATCTTTTGGTTTCGTCTCTTAAGTCTATACATGTTTTAGATCTTTTTGTAGTGGCTGAATACTGACCTAAATCAAAAAGCAGTACAGGATGGTCTTCACAAGCACTTACGACGTGCTTAAAACTGTAGTTGCCGTATTTTATTTCATTTAACCCGCATTTGCGTGAGCGAAACCTTGAGGCATTTGTTGTTGAATGTGTCCTATTATTAAATCGACTTTTAGAAATCCAGTCACTACTGATAGACACGCTGTGTTACCTTCCTTCGTATTTCCTTACACTAAGCAAAGATGGAATTCCCTCGAGTGCCTTTAAGAAAATCATCACGATGATGTTTCTATACCATTCTTTGGCATTTTGAAACTTCAGACTTTTTTATTTTCAATTGTTAGGTTTCGCTTCATCTATAAAATCAGAATATTTTTCTTCTCACCTTAGGTTATTGTGCGCCATCTAATGGCGTGTTTCCTACGTTTTCAGCTCAGTGATGTGCTTTGATAAATGTGTGCCTCAGATTATCTGTCTCTTCTCAAGACTGATTAGCAACTGCACCTCTCTGAAGTTTTATAAAGTTCCGGTTTGCTAAAGGATATTATATGTTTTACAAGTAATTGTTAGTATTGATGCAACCTGCTTTACTATCTCTTTTTGTATCTCTTCGTCGTTTCCCGTTCTATAGAGAATCAAAGAATTTTGTATCGTACCAGGACATATAATTAGCCATTATGATATGCCTTATTATATATATATATATGAGATCCCTGTTCTCGGAGTATTTAGTTAATACATCTTGCTCTGAGGAATTCTTAATTCATGTTGTTTCTTGATATAGTTTCTTTTCTTTTTTCCTTCAGAGAATTGAAAGGTATTATCGTGTTTGTATTACCAATATGAATTGATTTCTAAAAAATAAAATGGCGGACTGTTCAGTAATAACATTCAATTTTCATGAAACAATATTTCATATCGAATTAATTAATTTTATTTTTCTTCCGATACAGGTGGCTACTGTTCGTTGTCTCACTTTCATGGGATATTTTTATTAACGATGTTCGTATCAGAGAAATACCTTCAGGAAATGAGAGGATAGACCCATTGAAACCTGGTTTAGGTTTAGGCACAACAGTCTGTCCCGACTCGGTTGGTATTTCTCTATTTTCTGAAATGTCCTGTCACCGTTTTTTTTTTTCGTTTGTTTGTTGTTGTTGTTTTTTTTCGGTGGGGGTGTGGGGGGCATTTCCATAAACCCTCTTTTATAGTTAATTATTTTCTTAATATGCTTGGGATTTCTCATAGAGGATCTTTATGTCCCTCCTTATTGAACCATGCATCGTTGAGGTTATCAAACTTGGTCATAAACACAACATATCGGTCAAGTTTACTGACCAGTTTGTCAAGATTTATAGCCATTGTTTACATCACCAATATGTCAGTAGATTGTACACACTGTAGCATCCAACTTGAGCAAACGAGATGGATAGAATAGCTCAGTCTGATATCGGACCTATAGATCTTTGTAAATGATTTACCAGTAAATGTTTCACTCATTTTAGATTCTCGTTGGGAAATCTTCTGAATAAACAATTACAATTCCTGAACAATTCACATCCCTTTAGTTTCCCCCATGTAACCCATTTGAAAATTACTGTAATAAATTCAAAGATAAAAAGTATCTCAGCGGACCCACAAACAAAGCCGATATGTAAATAATTTGCGGGTATAGCTCACAAATGAAAATTTCCGATTTTTCTTTTACGCAACTTTTGAAATCTCTGAGCGTCAAACTTTATTGACCTATTTCATTTGTTGATTGATTTCGCTATAATTTTATTTTCGCGTTTTGTGTAGATTCGCGAAAAATAAATAAGTGGATAATCACTTGACATTTGCTCCTATATTCTGTCATTCTCATTAAGTTAGTGTGTCTTCTTCCCAATTCTGATGCGTTTAATAACGACAAAAATGTTGTCCGAAGATAGTTGCAGTTATAATCAAGTCAAGTATCGGAGATCACACTTTCTTAATGGTTTTATTTACATAAATAATCATATACTGGTACAAATAGTTTGTTATATCCAAATCGTGATTAAGAGAAAAACGGCACGTTAACTATAATTTTGAACTTGCATGACGCGAAACACACACACACACCACACACACACACACACACACTGTTAAACGGCTTCAGGTTTGTCGGCCTTGTTTGCATCTCTTACATGTAACACCAAAGATTAAAAAGCAAGATTAAACGTTGATTACGAAATTGATCTACCTTAATTCTCTTCATTGACGATAGTTTCGGGTTGTATATATATTTATTCATGCTTTCCTGGGGAAAAGTATGAGTCTGACAAGAAGGTTTGTCATTGTCGGTTAAATTTCTTTCTTCGCGTCTGCCATCGTCGGAACCCAAGGTGTATATTCTATTATCACAACCGTATATACCGTGCGATTTTCAAATGGCAAAACTTCGTTTAATGAATATTAATCAGCCACTTGCTGACCAATGAAACCACACGTTGTATTTTGAATACTTTTCATTGAAGTTGCAGAAGGAAACGCTGAAAAAAAATCAGAACAACTATATGCAACGCGCCGTCTCATTGGTCAAATAATCCGTTCTGTCTCCGCTATGGGTCCATTGAAATTCCATATTGATTGTTTATGAATACGAGATTGCTAATCAAATTTCCCACGGTCGATTGAGAAGCAAAAATGGTGTTGTTTTTGTGTGCTAAAGCACTGTCTCCAATAGGACATTTAATATTTTTCATACATAGTCTTTTAGTATTTATTGATTTAAATAACCTTTATGTCCAGATACCATTGATTGGTACATTATTATATATTATTAATAAAAATCTCACATATCAGTATATTGGTCACTCATGTAGAATTTGTAACACGCTTTTCCCCCTATTCTTTCAACTTTCTGGTCTTGGTTTGAGTAACCATGTTCTTCTCTCTTTTATCATGCCTTTCAAAAATGAGCTTTGCAAGTTACACATTATTTTTCTGACTGAAAATTAATAACTAAACACTGTCAACACTTTGAATTACACTTTCGCGTTACTGGTTTGATGAAATTATATTTCTTAGTTATTTCATTTTTGTATCTTGAACGCGGATGAAAGCAATTTTCCATATAGTCGAAGAAAAAAAATGGTGCTTTTGGGAACATATGACACAAATTCACTGGATTTGAATCATTTTATAAGCGCGTAACAGTATGCCACATAATAGATCCGTTAGTTGATCTTAAATGAGAAATTGCAAAAGCATTATTCAGAATAGAGGATTTGATGTATGCCTTAAGTAAATTAAATGTCAGCAAACCCATCACACAACACTACTTCACAGAAAAAAACACACAATGCAAGTGTTTAGTTTTCCGTAATGCTGAAGCGCAAAATATACACATTTATCAACGAAATGTTTAGTCACAATCGAGTGAGGTGCTGGAAGCAAATACCCATAATGCAACACTACCATTCATAACAGGAAGGCCTAATTAGTGATTATGTCGTCATCAACAACAGCAATACATCATTTTACTCCCAAAGCAGACGTAAACCTACGTAAATCAAAGAGCACTTCCCGAACACCTAATCTTCATGCTAGTGTAAAATTTCACGAATTGTTCAAAGGGAAATGAACATTTTGCAATCTTCCGAAGCTGCAGATCGGTCAATATCAATCAACGAATTATTATCACCGGGTATAGTGAAATGATCTATACTAAAGCGCTCTGGCATATTTCCTCAGCATCATCCTAAATATTTTGTTCTTCTCCATTTCAATAAATTTTATTTTCACATCTCTCTCTCTCTCTCTCTCTTTATTCTATATCAGCATCCTCTAGCTTCGCAATGTGAGGACGATGATGTGAAGAAACCAAGCCTTACTTTAATGACATTGTCCTCTGAATTGTTGTACGACAGTCGAGACGGTACAGTACGGGTATTCATCAGATACAGCAAACAGAAAATTAAGATGTCATTGGTGACAGTGATTTTAATATTCATTATGTCCAGCTATCAATGATTTGTACAATAATTTATATATTAAATAAATCTCATATATCAACCATACTAGGGGAATCATTCTGTTTCAAGCTTTCGATAGCATTAGCTTAAATCCCCATGTATTGATGCATGAATTTTAACATCTATTCCTGGCTAAAAACATAGTAAACTTTCTAACTACACTTATTTTGTATTGATGATATTTTGTAAACTATATTTTGAAAAAAAAAAAAAATGTTTTAACCATAATCAAGCCACGCGGGGGCGCATAGCTGCCGTTGCCGCTTTTACTTCTTTTAGAAATCTAACATTCAATGTGTTTATCCATTTTAAAGACAATTTAAGTCTGTCAATACAGAATGTTAAAGTCTAAATTATTTCCTCGTCTTTGTAAGATGCCATCTCTGCAATCTAATAGCATAGGCAGACTGTTCACGTCATACATTAGCGCGGTTAAGAAATACATATGGTCGTTAATTTCACAATTTTCGATATAATAGAGAATCAAAATGGCTGAAATAACCATGTTTTTTGTTTTTTTTTGTTTTTTTGCTGCACGTCGAACAATTCCTTCGTTATAAATTTCCCTCTCTGACAGGTCCTAGCTATGTCTGGTTAGAGCATTATGAGTAATATCTCATTTAAAATTTGACAGTCTGTCGTTAAAAACCTTCTGCAAAACATAATTTAAAAGAGATAAAAAAAAAGGCCAAATGAAATTTATTGCTAATGTTTGTAATAAAATATGGGGTTATTGCGTTCCTCTTATCAAAACTCAGAGACTAAACCGTTTTGCTATAAATTATTTAGAATAAATTAAGTCGCTAACTGCAGTATTTTTTATGTAGCGTATATGATTAGTTGCGAGTTTTCCAAACACTCAGTTCTCTTCGTTCGAACCAAGCCAGGGGATGTGATCTGTTTTTATCAATTTCAGAGTTTTCACTGAGCAAACTTTGTTTCTGATTAATATGATGGGCTGTCGCGTTTTCGCGTTAGCCAATAAAAACTGCGTTTACAATGTATTTTTTTAATATTTCGCGCACAGGCGTATAGCTTACAAACGGTATTTTGAAAGGCGATCTAATTGGATAATGGATTTTCCATAGAGCAAGGCAAGGACCCGATCAGATAACTGCATTCTGTGCCATTAATCAATCGTGTTTACGAAGACATTTCGGCTATATAACTTAAGGGTAGCTAATATAGATCGAAGTAATATATATACGTGAGTATGATGTTAATTGTTTGTTTACTTGGTTTAACGTCCCACCGACAATATTTCAATCATTTGTCTACTTGAGACAAATTTGCCTCACTGTAATATCAAATCGGTAGACAAAAAACATGATAACGCACACCATCAAATCAGCCTCACACAGTCCAAACAGTCCTCGAAATACCTTTATATGTTGAGCTCCAAGAAAGGGGGCTATTTCAGAACCATTTTATTACTTTGGTATGTTGCGGCTAAGGATCGAACTAAAAACCTCCCGCTCTAAATGTGGACGCTCTAACCACACGGCCACCGGGAACTGTACACAAACGCTTGACGATTAGTGAATAATTCGAATAATTCACAAAAACGAATTAAACGACAAGGTGATTAATGTGTTTTGTATTTTATCTTATATTATTATAAGTATATCTTACATTCCATTTAGACCCACCAGACAGATACACTTGGGTTTTTATGTAACTTTCTAGGGTTGGATGCTTTATTATATTCAAAATTCTGGTGATCAAACCTTAGGTTCTTGGCTCAAAACTGGCTACATCATTTGCTAGTTTTCAAATGTCATCTATTAATGTCAAGTCTTGTTTTTCTTCTCTTTTTACAAATGCTTCTATTGAACTTTTAGAAGGAGCGTGACCGCCATAAAGTTTCTAGAAATGTTTAAATGCGCCATTAACCCAAATGCAATCTCTTTGTTAACGACAGGAAGCACATTTAGAATACGTCTATCGAACAATTTTAGGTTGAATCTTAAAGAAGCAAGTGCGTCTTACTTAATACGTTCTCATTACTGTCGACCCGCATCAAGCTTTTGCAAACAACACTCTGAAATTTCACTTAATGAAATAAATTGACCTCTTTGCTGAACCTGATCGTTAGAACTGTCGAGTACAGTGAATAATGTTTTTCTTCTCCTTTTTTTAACACAATGGCTGAATTTGTTTGGGCAAAAGTCCGCATAAAACGTGGTACGCCGGTGGCATGACAGCCTGTGCCGGTCATGTGATTGCTCTGAGAGTGAAACGAACGTAACCGATGTCACAAATACCATCATGACCAGATTTACTTCTTTTCTTAGAAGAATAAAAGAACATGGGGTGAGTGCATCAAAGTACGTCATAAAATGCCCTCTTTAGATTAATATTGTCAAGCAATCTCTGAAAACTCCTGGATAGAAATATAAGCACCATCATAATAATTTGCTTGTCAACATCTGCAATTACCCGCCGGTATAATTCGAGCGGCGCATTCGGTGTTCATAGGTTTATCGTCAAGCACCCGAACCAAAGAGTGCACTCGCCGGATCAAAAATGTCAACCGACTCAAAACGGCGTATGCCTGTTGTTTAATATTTCAAAAGAACATTGGCCTTCTAATATTAAATTTGAGGGTTGTTACAAACATTTAAAAATGGTTTAAAAATAGGGCTTATCTTCGTCTATGGGCGCATGTATGATTTATACATAACAATAATTTGACCGGCCCTGTCTACTATTTTCTGCCCTCCCCTCATTTGTTTTCTTTAATTTGTTCCTGCTTTGTTTTCTTCTATATTATCATCGTCAGTAGATGTGTGCACCAATTTCACAAATCCTCTCTTGTCCCGTCACGTGACGTCACATCATGTCCCACACTCGCAAGACATGAAGTTTGCCATGGTAACTGTTGTCCACAGTGTCTTCAGATTTAGTAGCGGAATAACTATGATGATTCATCATGGGAAGACGGTAAAACATTGACGAATTGCACGGTTAACACTGTATTTCATGGTGCTTGAATGCATTGTATATAAACACGGAATGCTACTTGGATGAATAGTTCCTATCAACACTGTGGAAGTGTATTTTAAAGTATGTTTGCAGATAATTGAACAAGTCTTGATCATTCAATGTATACTAGCGAAAAACTCGTACGTTTTTTTTCTCTCTCTCTCTCTCTCTCTTTTTTTAATTCAACGTTAAGAATTACACTAGATAATTCTACATTTCAGGCATTGATAATAATAGAATTCAAATGTAATTAATTATGCAAATAAATAAACATAAAAATATAAAGTAGATACATAATTTGAAAAATTGATCATAGAATTGTCTCGACATTTGATAGACTTAATGACTTTATATCCGCTTTTTTGTATGTTGTGATATCAAAATACTATGAGCAGACATAAAACTGTGAATCGAAATACGAAATAAAAAGATAGGAAAGCACTAAATTCACTGTCTAGTCAGAATAAGAGAACAAATCTAAGTCTCAAGAGAATTGGAAACGCCGGATAAAAAAAAAGAATAATTGGCAAAGATGATTTTTTTAAACTTTATTTGTCTTACGACTGGATCGAAAAGTGTACTATTTAATTCAATTATTTTCCTTGAAGATGTGTTTCCTTTTATTGTTGCTGTGCTATAGTATGTACTTTAGTTAAGACAATAGGCCAATTGAATACATGGAGGGCGAGTTTACATGGGCATTCTAGGGCAGGGTTGGCTATTACATGATAAAGGCTTAAAGTTACTTCTACCTGTATAAAATCAACCTATCACAGGATTTGCCTTGGCAATATGCAAAACAGCTTCTACCCTGTTCATTTTGCGCTGCATGCAAAATCTGGGAACCAGTTAATAAATGTAACAGCTTATTGTGATCTTAAAGCAAACTCCACACAGTGATCTCCCTTGTACGCTCACTTAGCAAAAAGAATCACTACCGCCACAAATGTCACGTGATGATGGTAAACTAACAAAATGACGAAGGTTTATTATTTATAGATCTCCATGCACAGAAAAAGTTATTTTCTAATTAGATTATTTTTTATCAAATTGATGTTTATTAAAGAACACATACTTAAATAAGAAAATGCCACCCGCTGTAAAATAAAAAGAATTTGAAGAAGAAAAAAAAAACCCAAAAACCGGGTTTTTTTTCATTTTTTTTTTTAAATAATTTCATTTGTTCTCTTTTTTTTATTTCATCATAATCAATATTATATGAATGAGAGAAAACTAAGCTGATACATAGAAACAGATTTTTTTTAACAAAAAAATATTATATATCAGAAATCCTGATAAATGCCTACTTGTGGTGGCAGAGATCTATGCTGAAGAATAAAGGGGAGATAACTGCGTGGGACTGGTTTTAGAGGAGTTCAACTCTTCAGTTATGAAGATATGACAAGTGTTATTCACAGCATCGTTCCGATGGCTTCCGCTTCTCCTCTCTTAGGCATCGATGAAAATACATGAAGAGTCCGAAAAGGTGACGCAATATATCCTTTCGCATACATTGTTGCAAATACTAAGGATCGAACCCGATCTGTACTAAAACTATAACATATACCAGATGACCCGCGGGCATGCAGTCACAGGATGACCAATATACATGTATAAGTTTATATTACCTTGCGATTACATAGCAATAAATCGTTTTGTCGTAGTCAAAGTAATGGTTTCGTTCTTCATACAAGGTCAATGCTGAAACTAGCTGTATGTGATACATTGTTTACTACATGCGGAAGCTTGCAGTCTTGATTTTTTGTGAGATTTTTTTCTTCAAATATTAGTCCTATGCATAAGAAAGAATGGATAGATGGTATATTTCAGCAATGTAGGTGTTAATGTTACTTTTCGGTGCATAGTCATGCTTTGGGCATGTTTGTGTGTTGGGTTTAACGCCCCACCGATAGTATTTTAGTCATTTGGAAACTTAAAATTATGCAAAACAGGATAAGGTTGGCTGGTATGAGATCCGGCAGAGTCTCCCGTGTATAAGTTGCAATATACATTTGAACCTGTGTTAGCGGCCACCTGTATTAAGCTATCAACCTGCATTTATCGGCCAGTTATAATTATACCAAACTATATCATTTCGTCATATATTTAACCTTCATTTAGCAGCCACCTCTGTTAAGCGGTCACCTTTTCTTGTTCCCTTGACTCTCTATTACAGGTTTGATTGTAGAACCACAACGGTGAGTTCTGAAACATTCTCAAAAGAACAAATACTTGTCTTTATATACTCTTAATTCGATAAAAGAAACAAAATTTTAAATCCCAACTTAAGTCACACAGATAGAAACACTTCAAATTAATTTACTATTGACTGTTGTTTTACAGCTCATAAAGCACCTGTCACACATATTTCTTGAAATAGCTTTATCCGTTTTTGTGCTACATATCTTTATTTAAAAAAAAAAAAACAGAATAAACTCGATGAAAGGCATCGCAATAGAGTGGCTTAATAAATAAACCCCTAGGGGTAATAAATTTTCATTTTAACGATTCCTTGAATACGATTTTCATGTCATGCATTCAAAAAAAAAATCAGTGAAGCACTGCTTATGGTGGAAATATTTATTTTTACTGTCTATCGTAACAAAACTACAACAGAAAACACTGCAATGATAGCATTGTCAGGAATCAAACTACTGAATAGTTCTGTAAGATATACAACTCACATGGGTACGTAAGAAAGAAGAAGAAGAAAAAAATTCCAGGGAAAGAACTCTCTGCGTTTATTTGCGGAATTGCAAAAGTTCTCGCTGTACATGTGCTTAGATTGAAGTATATTCTCTTACAGGATATTTAGTTTTGTCTAGGTTGGTCTCTTGTGAACCCTTGCGTGAGAAAAGGAATGTAGTGAAAGGTTTGCTGACTTACTTGTATGTTAAATCATTACTAGTGTCCAGACCTTATACAAATCTGCTATCAGACACGAGGAAAAGAACTGATTTAATGAGAATATAATGATTCACGAAATAGCACAGGCATTCCCCAAAGAGTCAAAAGGCACTGCAAGAGCCGTCTAGCAGCAAAAAACACAAAGGACACTGATTTATTGCCTCACTAAATTTGGTCAATAGCAAACACCATGGAAGTGCTATCTGTGGTTATTCATGGATTGAAATTATATCCAGTCCAATTTCTCTACTGAAATATGCATTTCATAATTGCTTCGGAAGATTACACAACTACTTTACCAGTCATACAATCTTATTTTGGTAGGTATACATAACGTAGATAACATATTATAGCATTTGCCAGTATATATCAACATCAGAATTAGAATTTTGATCTCGAGATTACTTCTACTGCGACTCAAGTAATACTGAAAGACAATCTTTTCTCGCCACAATGGTATACAGTAAGACAACGGAGATGCTACTGGTCGCACATCTCTCACATGTGTCAGGAAAGTATAAACGAGTAATTTTGATTCACGCATTATTGTTTGACCAAAACAATGCATGGATTTCGTTCAAAATTTGAAAATAATAAAAATACCGTGCAATAAATGTACATTAAATACCGGTCCCGGTGGCCGAGTGGTTAGAGAGTCCGTCTCGGAATCGGGAGGTCGTGGGTTCGATCCCTGGCCTCGACATACCAAATTCGTAGAAAATGATACTGTTATAGCTCCCTTGCTTGGCTCTCAGCATATAAGGGAACTTGCATGGCTGGTTGGCCCTTTGTTAGAGAATGTGACTGGGTATGGTATCATGCCACATGGCGTGATACTGCAGTGTGGCTGCACTATATTTGCCTCAAGTAGGCATCGTCTCCAAATGACTAAAATACTGTCGGTGTGACGTTTAACCCAATAAACAATAAACAAACTAACAATATTGCACAAAATGTACTGTTAGGCCCTGATATCGAGAAAATAAGTGATTGTATGGTGCCTACGTGACCTAACAGAACTGTGGGCGGAGTTTGTTAAGCATATTGCAACAGCTAAAACTCCGCGATGCCTCAAGAATGAATCCAGCACTGTACTTACATGTAAAACATCACGTGAAACTGTCAATCATACGTGAGCCGGTTCCATGATGCGAGATCAAAAGCAAAGCTGTATAGCGACGAACTGTTTATTGTTTATATCTAAAACTTTATGGAATTTATCGAAGCGCTCCACTTAACGTCACTTGCGATAAATTTAATAGAATTTAAAATGTAAACAATTATTCGTCAGTATAAAGTAAGAAAGCAAACATTTCCTGGGTCCAAAATTCCGAAACCAAATAGCTTTTTAAAGGGAAGGATAAATAGGAATTTAGATAAGGGCTTGGTTTAGGTTAAGTTTGATTTAGATAAATGCAGGAACAGTAGGAGTTTGGATAAGGTTAGGTCTGGTATAAACAGGGGTATTTGAAATGATCTTGTTAAATCTGAATCTGACTTAGATAATGGTTGGAAAGTCGGTAAGCCTAGTTTAGTTATCTACATTACTAAGTTGAATATTGGGCCCAACATTTTTGTTTTTTACTTTCACAATAGAAGTGTTAAAATGATTCAATGACATATATAATTATACTGACAATGGAATAAGTAAGATTTGACAAATTCGAAAATTTGATAAGTAGTGTTTTTGATATTTATTAATTATGGTATTGACAAAGAGGAAGACGAAACCTACGTTCCAGAGAAAATTTATGTAAGCTTCAAATTAATGAAGTAAAAGTTATTGTTCTAACCTTTCGAATGTTATGCTAATTTTGGGAGCGTCCACCTTCCATTATACAATCAAAATAAATAATCAAAATACGAATTACTGTTCAGAGCAAATGGAATCGTCCTGTTCTATTTTGACAGGTTTCCGTAAGATGTCAAAATCATAATGAATGTGCCAACTTTTTTTTGTACCCAATATTAAGTTCGTCACCTTTACCCATGTCGGCTGCATCACCTAATATGGCAGATACATTACCGAGCTAAAATTAAACAATTGAGTATTTTTTGTTTCCAAAAAAGAAAAGCCACTTAAGACCAGTCTGTCCGAACGAGGGAAAATTGATGAAAAATGTCTAGAATCCTTGCTCTGTAATCAATAGCAGGGCAATCCAGAGGTCAAGCAGTTACGAGAAATCCCTGTTTGGGAAGCTATCAAGACATTTCTGGTTTCGTCTCAAGGGTTGTTTATTGGCGTCAGACGACGCAGGATGATGTATCTTTAAAATGTGGGCGTCAGTTGAGCCTCCCTTCTTCCCTGATGATCTCACGTCTTACATCCCGAGGCATCTTGCTAGGAGAGCAGAAAACGTCCACTTAATTGCCAAAAGCAGCGATATCGACAAAGCCGATGTTACTGAAGAGAGAGAGAGAGAGAGAGAGAGAGAGAGAGAGGGGGGGGGACTATTGTGATGTCGTAGCACTCTGAATAGAGGGGAAAAATTTACATAATTGTTTTGATAGGGGAATATTCTCTGATAAGAGGGAAATAGTTTGTATGCTTGTTGTTAAAGAAGAAAAGTGTCTGATCAGAGAGGAAAAGTTTGCATAATTGTTTTGATAGGTGAAAAGTGTCTGATTAGAGGCGAATGGTTTGTACATAGGTTATAATAGGTGAATAGTGTGTATGCTCTTAAGTATACTATTCTGACTGAAGGAATAAAAAAGTAATTTAAAAATTGAATTTCTGGACCCTGGACCGTCGGGTTTTTTTTTCCTAAAACGTTTTCAAATGTTGCAGTTCTGACGTGTTTTTATGTAAATGATATCGAAAGAGCATTGTTTCTTGATTCTGGAAATGTTTTTTTTTTCAATGAATTAACCGCTATAAAAAGTTCATTTACGGTTATTTCCCCTTTTAAAAAACATCGTCATCATCATCAAAATTATGATTAGACAAAACCTATTGATCTAAGTCGATTTGCTCTTGAATTATAGCAAAACTTAAATTAAAAAACAAAATTAAAACTAATTTCTTTTCGATTTCCACTTATCATTAAAACAGCGCCAAAATTCATTAGGTTTCTCCTGTCCTTCTCTTAAGGATGATGGAGGACATGGCTTCATAATTATGCTTTCATAAAGAACAATGATATTTTTTAAGAAATATATGCCTTCAAGCACTTAATCAAAAGGCTAATTTAAATGAATGTCTGGTGGCATTTACTATTTTATGATATTTTGACTCCATGAATATTTGTGTAGATTAAATTTTAATTTAATACATTCTAATACAGAAAACTTGATTTCTGTATTATTTCATTAGAATACTAGAATCAATAATCTTGGGATTTTGTATTCTGCTAAATATCACAAAAGTGTGATACGTGTCTAACTAATGAATATCATTTCATTATCATTTTTTCTTTCCCCATTTATTTGTGTACCAATTAAATAAAAGTTTAAATTCCGTTCAAAATCAAAACGTTGTACATATTCACCGCGTTGGGATTATTTCATTATTTCAGTTAAGTCTCGTGATGTGTATTGATGCGCATAACATGTATTTAATTCACTATTGTCGTAAACGATAGGCAGTGACAGATGGTTTCGAATAGCTAAAATCAAGACGATTACTGAGACAAGAACCCATTCCGTCCACTGTATGCACATATTCAAAGTACCATATAGCCGTAGCAAAATTATTAAATCAACCATTTCGCTGCTTACAGGACGGAAGAACCCGCCCTACATGTCAGACAGAAAAGTTGCCATTTTTTTTTTTTTTTTTTTTTTTTTTTGGTGGTGGGTGGGGTTCAAATGTGGAAACCTACATAAAAGGTATACCCATCATGTTGGTAAATACGTGTCCAATGCTAAGGACGACCCGTCCGGTTGGCAGCGAAAGGGCAGCAGCCACATTATACTAGTACAGTAATATCCTGTAATTTTTAAGACATTTCTAAGATATTCCTTGGCAAAAAAAGCTTGTTTATATATAATAGGCGACCTGGAAGCGAAAAGCTCAATCAAACAATCAAATGATAAATTTAAAAAAAAAACAAAAAAAAAAACAAAAAACATTTCACAGTTAATTATAAATTGCATCCTTTTTTAAACCATTTCTTTTTTCGGTGCACAATATAAACACTTTAATATTGCTGGGAAACTAACCTTTAATGCAGCTTTCGATTTTCAAAATATGTGAATTCGTTATGCCCTTTTCTCAAGGATTCAAAACCACTGCCAAATAATAGTACGGCTTCAGACATTTCAACGATTTCTGTTCTGTTCTCTCCAAATACCCTGTTATCACAAACAATAAATTACGCCATAGGTTCACCGTTGTCACTCGATGTGAACGGATATTCGATAAATATGATGGTGCTTGCCGACTGGTTTCATTAAGGCAATCTACCTTGTTATGAGCTAAAAGATTGGATTATATGACAACTGGTCTAAGTATCTAGCTATCCACGTATAAAGACAATAGAGAGGGTGCGAATTCGATCCTTTGCTTAGAATGATTTATGTCCTGGGTTCGACTTCGTTGATTTAAACAGGCGAATCAGTGACTTGGGGAAAATGTCAAGTGTTTGTTTATTTCCCATGGAATACTGAGTGGAATTTTACACCAGCCAGAAAATTAGGTGTTCGGGAAGTGCTCGTTGATTTACGTCTCATTTCGGAGTTAAATGCCTATTCACTAACGTTACACCACCAATTAAGGTGATCCATCCATCATTTAATTATCACCATGATCCTCAAAATGCTTAAAAAGACTTCAGTGCGATGCAAACACCCACTGACTTGGAATTATAGGCTCTATTGCTCAAAGTCTATTAAGGCTAGCATTTACTATAAAATACCCAGGACCACTTGATGGACCCTGATCTAAATTTATTCATACATGGATTAAATTTAATTTAAAAACCTTAGGTGTATGTATACATATACATGTAATATAAATATGATCAAGTGCATGTGCAATAGATTTTTTTTAAATGAAAATGGTAATAAATAATTTATGATGATGATGTCATTATGATGTCATTTTTGATGTAATTATCGATGTCATGTCTGAATATACTATCAAAGTCATGACTAGAGATAAAACATTAAAAACATGTCTGCATTTAAATGTTTGCTAATTTTTGCTACATAAATTAAAATGGACAAGACGTGCAAATGAGCATCAATAATAAGATATTAATGATACTTGCAGAGACATCATGAATAATGATAAGATGTGACCTTGTGTGCCTACAAGTAGGGTAACTTCACTCCTGGAAAACAGTGAACGGTTTATATCTTGAATTAAAAACCACTATGTCAATAACACATTTTCTTTCTGTTAAACTGTATTCTATTAAACTTTGATTTGGAAACAAAAATAAAACCATTTCAATACCCTCTCAATGACTTCTTTGTTAGGCTAGTAATTTACCAAACAGTCTACTAACATTTCTTATTTCTAAGCATTTAAATTGATAAATTTAAGTCTTATTACATCAAGAAAGCCAATGGCGACAGTTGGCCATGTACAGATAATGTAAAAGCATAACGTTATGAAAGCAAAGTATGATAACAAATCTAATAGTGAATTTACCAATATGGCAAATATGAATATCAAACACAAATTCTTGTATAAAACTTAAAAAATAAGCAGTTAAGTTAAAAAATAAAACGTGTATTTGTTGTAATTTTCTCTTCTAAGTCTTTAACAAACATTTAGAAGAATTTCATTTTGAATATTATTCAAACACTCTGGACATTAAATCTACATGTGTAATGTTCTTTTTTGACCAAGTAAGTAAACGTTAATCTATAATTCATGTATGAAGTGGCTTATACAATGACACACTCTCAGTTTAATCGCCATACCTTTGCTTTTATAACTTGGAACCCTCATACAAAAGAATAATTTTCGTTCCGTTATGAAATACATTGTACTTACAGGATCTCTTAGACTGCATATAACTATTCCAACGGGTTCAAAGAAATAAATGCAGTTCATTAGTTTTCGGTACACGGAAGCTTAGCGTGTTCAAGATAAAGAAACAGAGGCATAAGACGGGAACTACCCTGGGAGGACCCAAAATACACAGAACCACGAACAAACCTCCTATCTGACATCTTCAATTCATTTTCTCTCAGTAGATGTGATATGAGAAAAACCTATAAAAACAATTCAAACTGGCCCTGCCAGTTGCTTGCTTTATATGGTTTGATAGCAGTTTGATGGGATCAAGCTGTTATTCTTGTTCTCTGGTCTATGTAGACCCGAATTCAGCCTATACATTTTGACAGGCCACATATATCTGAATAATAAGTCAATCAATGAAATATTCATTTTATACTGGTGTACTGACCATATGGTGCAAAACAATGCACATATGTTACAAGAAACGAAAGTTATGTGAATTTTCCATTGCACTATTTGATAATACGCGACTGACAAATTATGTGTTTTCCTTAATGCTGCATTCGCACGATGTGTATGTACGTATGTAATTCTGTATTTAACTGTTAAAAGATGCATGTATTTATATATGCATGTACTTATATATGCATATTTTGTATGTATGTATGTATGTATGTATGACTTGATTAACCCAGGTTACCATGTGGTTGGAATATCCTTGGACTGGTCAACATCAGCAACAAACTAAATACAACGCTTGGCGTTCATCAAAAAAGGACTAGTTGGCCCGGCTATGTGTGGTAACACGCCACATGTCTACGGCCTTATACTGCAGTGTGACAGTACTAAGTGTGTATAATGACGATACACTTGTATGTATGTTTTAATAATAATAAAATATGTTCTGTTCTATATTTATCTCATGTAGAGGAAAGCCAACAAAAGAGAGACAAAACTGTCAGCTATACGTTAAAGCCAAGTAAACAAATATTGTTTGTTTGTTGGGTTTTACATCCCACCGACAGTACTTCAATCTTTTGGCGTCTATGTCTACATGGGCCAGATATAGTGCAGTATCACGCAAAAACAAATGTTACAAACGTATATACATTATATATTTATAAATATTTTGAAATGTTTTAAATAATGTTTTCTCATGTATGTTAAAAAGCAAAGTCAATATTTCCACACCTACAATTAAAAAAAAAAACCCGAATAGAATCGCACCATGAAACATATATTTTTAACTTTAAATTTAATTATAACAATATTTTGGTATTATAAGACAGCGAAGAGAGAGACTGTTCAAACATTCTGTAATATCAGCAGACTTCTGTCATCTATTTCTAAGACTTCAAAGCTATTATAACATTTTCAATTTGCGTATTTACATTTCGTTGTCTGTACCGTCTGCATTATATCAAGAATATATTGACGGCAATGTTGTTTCTTATTAGAGACGTACTGCTGGTTATGTTTCAAACTGATTTAATGGCTATATGCTTCTAAGAGAAAAAAATAAAGAAATCAATTCAAATGAAATAAACTAGAAATTATATGCACTTAACGCGAATCTGCAGAAATATCTTGAATTTTGATGTGTTTTATATTGGGGCGACTTCTTTATCTAGGCGTCCAATCCGCTGCGGTTGATAAAAGGGAAGTAACTGCTGGCAGACTCCGTGGCATAGTAGCAGTACTAGCCGTTTATTTTGTGGCGCCTTTGAACAGATATCTAAGTTTTGAACAAAACAACACGATAAAACCCGATACAACGATTGGGTTGAATTGCCATTTGTATAAATTACAAGAGCATACAAAATCATAATAAAAATGAAAAAAAATAATAATAAAAGCTCGTTGCCATAAATTTTGATATTGATTCATTACTCATAACATCAAATTAATGTAGTTACAGCAGATCGCTTCGAAACGTGTTTGCGTACACAAAATTAGGGTAATAATGATACGCGATTTTATTATCATACGAGTATTACTTGTATAATTATGCAATTGCACAAAATGATTTAGAATCTATCATCTAAATCCATTAAGATTAATTCTCGATATATATAACGATTCTTTTCGTTTTTTATGTTAGATAAGACCGGTCTTCTTTGCTTATCAGCATTTAAATGAACCATTTAATATATTTGCATTCTGCTTTATTATAATTGTTTACACTTAAAGTCAATTTGAGACAATAGAACGCTTATTATTCGAATCTTTCATTGCAAATCAATAACAAGATAAACTTTGTAAGAAAAGTGCATACAATAAAGGCCAATAACAATGGGGTTAATTTTGTCTATGGAAACATCGACTAAATAAGGACATTTTTTATGCTTTATGTAGATCACAATGAAATAATAGATTCGCAGTTTTTAGTTGACTTAAATGTGTTTTTGTCGGGGTTTGATTAAAACAACTGTATATCGCTTAATCGATTAAAAAGTCTGAAAAAAATCACAAAGTTTTCTGTAGCATGGTGAAAATCAAACTAAACCAATCGCGCCCTTTAAAAATAGTTAAGCTGCGTTTACATCGGTTCTGGTAAATTCCTTAAATGAGAGTTGGTTGTACCACGGGTGCAGAAGATCGCAAGGCGGTTCCAGGCCAAAATATTCAAACAGTTCACGTACTATATATATATATATATATACGGCCAAACTAAGATAGTATACGTTCTGATCTATTCATATATAGGCATTGAGCTTTAGATTTCACATGTGTATTTAATACTTGTATATGTCGGTATATGTATTCAGTCACCGGTCCTGGTGGGCCGTGTGTTTCCGCTTCGGTATAACTCCTTGTTAACCTTGCTTGGCACTCAGCAAATATAGGTAGTTCCAGGACTGGTTGGCTCAGTGTCAGGTTAATGTGACTGGATGTGGTATCATGCCACATGTTGCAGCGTGGCATCACCATATCCAGATGTTGCCTCCAAATGCCTGGAATACAGTCGGCGGGACGTTAAATCTAGCAATATATATATCCGGATCATATACAAAAAGTCGTAAAGCGTGATATGTAATTCCATTTCATCGTAATAATACAGTAACTTTTAATCAGGTAAAAACAACGCTCGCGCCAAGTAATAAAAACATACAGATATTTCATTCAGTATTGTAATTATTGTGATAATTATGGCCAATAGAGCACTGAAAGGATCGATATGTTATATTTCTGATATCTTTCAGAGTACATAATATAGAGTACATAATGATACAGTTTGAATTAGCATCCTGACTAAGAACAGCACAATTTATTCACGTAACAGGATCATTCAGCTCAATATTTGGTGCTAATGACGTTTGCAATGGTGCAAATAATTGTAATAACTATTCCATGCAGACGACATAAAAGCAAGAGCACAGCATGATTGCTAAAAATAAATAATATCATTACGATTTAATCTACGTATTAATGTGTAAAATTATGCATAGATCACTTTGCAGATTCTGGCACGGAACCTCCTTGGTTTTATATTGTGTTTTATGCCATAACAATTGTTGTCGAAAATAGGGGGAAAAACATCATAGAAACTCGGCATGCTTTGTACTCATATTTGTTTACGTCGATAGGATGAAACCTGACATTTTCCGTTAGTTCCAGTATAATACATCAAGGAAGAACGTAGAACCCTGGCTGATTCTGAAGAAAACTGTTAGATTTGGTGACATTTGATCTGTCGCTGGTATATGACGTTGTTTAGATATTGCAAAGATAAAAGCACATTGTCTAATTGAATCGCGTATTAATATATTTGTTTCGTATTCATGAAAACTTTATTCTGATTCTGGACGACATACTTTTATCCTGTATCAATATTTAACCACAACTTATTGTAGTCACAATTCTGCCGTAGAACCTGTTGTTTGTTTGTTGATATATCAGTCATTTGCAGACGATGTCTACTTGAGACAGATATAGTGCTGCCAAACTGCAGTATCACGCTGTGACATGTGGCATGATACCACACCCAGTCACGTTATTCTGACACTTTTACTAATCTCAGAAGCCTTTGTTGGTGCATGATATCTAATGGCTTATGTGCCTTATTTAACATTAGTTACACTACAATTTGAAAACAAGGCCACTAAGTCAGCTGAGGTCGACGTCTCTTGCTTTATTATTCCAGTGCCTTTAACATCCCCAAAGGGTCCAATTATAACAACGTTGTGCATCCTAAAGCCGTACAAATATTGGTGGAAAACATGTATGTTTTTAAAGGTCTCTTTTGCATGCTCTGTAGACATTGTTTAATGCCAAAGGTTTTTGTGCTTGTCAGAAGAGCAAAGGCATTATTTTTATGTGTTTCTGTATTTCTACCATTGTTTTTTCTGTGCGGAAAATTTTGTTGTCAAAATAAATGATGAACTATTGACATATCGTTTGCATTTATACGTTCATTCGTTATATGATATTATTGCAGTATGAATGATATACTCGAATTGCATGTTAAATATCATATATTAGATATCAAGAGCAAAATGACGACGTTGTTCAACAAACACTAACACTAACGGATCCTTTATTTATTCATTTTCATACAATCCCATATTCGGAGTGTGCATATATTTACACTCTAGCCACGCACGTATATCATTTTGGCCCACCTCTAGGCATTTGCAGCTTGTTAAGGGGATCTGATTTTGTATCGACGTCATGACGCCCCGTCGAGCTTCAGAAAATTGTCTCCGTGTCTCAGTAACATCTTTTGTGATCAGTGTGACATTTCCAGCTGCTCTGTGAATGATAATAGGTCCTCGGAGAAACGGCAGCAGAACACTGAGATGCTTTTAATTACATGTCCCAGACTCCATTATCTGACTAACGTTGTTCTCTGATATTTCAAATATTGAACGTTATAAATTGTAATTCACCTAAAGGACGATCACTCAACATTTAGTTAAGGGTTTTTAACACCTAGCAACAAATACTGAATTCCAATGCAAAATCCAAATCATTTGATGTTGCATGAAAGCAGTTTTGAAATATAAAAAACTATGCAAGTTTTATTTAGAAATATCATAAATTCAAAAACGTAGATGAAATTTCTTTTTATTACAGCTAGCTTTTGAGACGATGTGAAACATGGACATTGTTAGACATAAGAAGTAATACAATGAAGGACGAAAAAAAGCTGAGATGGCTCTAGTGTTTGATGAAAAACGTGCATATTATATCCACAAGTGTAAGCAGATGTCTAGAAATCGATTTATTTCTCCCCTGAAGGTTTTTTTTTCTTTTGCGCGCGCGCGCGCGTGAGTGTGTGTGTGTGTGTGTGTGTGGGGGGGGGGTAATGCGTTTTTGTGCTGAACCTCGCGCGTCTTTTTCAAAACAGACGAAGTCTTCCATTTTGACGCTTGAATATCTAGAAGAATTTAAAACACGATTCACGGAGCTAACAATGTAGGTATCATAAGGGAAGGTGTTAAATGAACTATTTCTTTTCATTTTGTTTATCTAATTATTTTTTTTTACTTGAATCTATGGCCATATTTCTATCTATGGACTTAGCGACCATTTATAAGCAGATGAACAAGTGTAACTTAATATGTAATCTTTTAACATTCCATTTATCGAGGGGTGAGAGCGAAACAATGCTAAGTGCATATAAATGCCAAAGCATTAGCCTAGTTTCGCTCTCACCCCTCGATATACATATATCGAAACGAAATATAATGTCATAAAAGGAATTATTAAAGTAAAATTTTGTTATAACCGAATTCTGCCCGTTTAGAAAAATACGAGTTCAAAATTTACATTGCTTTAGAAAATAAAATGAGAAAAAATATATTAAATTGTGTTTCTTTCTTTTTATTAACCTTTTGTGGCACTGTACGCGAAAAAACACACCCTATAAATATTATATAACACATTTATGAGTATTGTAACATTTTTTCCTCGACCTCTAATAGATCACATCACTTTGAAGTCAATTCCGATATTTCACATGCTATATATACGCCTATTCCTGACATATTTGAAAAACCGGAGTAAGAAAACGGTCTCCTTGCATGCAATGATCCTAGTATAATTTACAATAGACAATACTTACACTCTATCTTATTTAAAACACAGACACGTACTTTCTACTGAGCTTCATATTCCTATTTGTGTTTATATATTGCTAGCCTGGCGTAATTCGTGACGTAATAAATGGACTTTCGAAACATATATATGGGTGTAATCTCTCGCCGTATTATATTCCTTCGTTAAATCAACAGACAAATGTTATGTTAACAAAAAGCAAATTTTGCGCATGTCTCTGCAAGGGAAATCCAATTCATCTTAGATAATTCGATAAAGCTTTTACTCGCATCTAGGGGAGAAGAACCAATTTGAATAAATTGTATGACTTTTCTGTCATTCAGTAAAAAACACAACAGGAAATACCGAGAACCAGTCTCTCAATCATTTGATATGTTTTTAGGGTCAGCACTGTAAAGCTTTAGAAATCATTGCTGCGTTCAGCAAACGCAAAGTACATAAAAGAAACGTTGGAGGAATTGTTGCACAAATAATTGCAGTCATATTTTTAAAGAATATCTCGTGTAAGCTCAAAAGTGATTTAGCAATCACATACGGCACAACAGTATCGCGTGGCAAACCAGTCTGAAAACTACAATTTTCTGAAACGCTGTGTCTGATTGGTCGATTGTGTTTCAATTTCTTCAGACATTTCTCGATACAAAACAATTACGATCTCGACATTAATCATTCGGGAAGGGTTATTACAGCCGGGCGGGGAGTAAGGGAGGTTGGCAGGAAATTGCATCACATTTAAAATTGAAGCACGACTGTTCAAGAACACAATTTGCCTGATCTATTGACATTTTTTTTTTTTTTTTTTTTCTCAGGGATATGGTAATTACGGGGATATTTAACAATGTAACGTATTTCAGTTTAAATACAATGAAAGTGTTACTCTAAGACAACCATTAAATATGTACCACTTAACATCTTTACATTCGCATTTGTTTATATGACTGTATGTTATAAACGTTGAACACCAACACAAAATATTTTAGAGAAATTTTAAAATTACAAAAAAAAAAAAATCAAAAAAAAAAAATAAAAAAAATCATTTGTTTCAAAAAACGTTTTTCTTTTCAATAACTTAAATGATTCGGGTTAAATTTAATTCAAGAAATGAAATCAATTTTGTGCAGTTTAAGATATAACCTGTCAGTTGAATACGACTAAATTTTCGAATGAACACAGAAAACGAGGTAAAATCTGTTTGGGGTCATTTCAAAAATTCTTTCATGACAAATATATCAACGTGTTAGCGTGCTGTGTTGTCGTGACTATAATCAATGCAATTTCGTATTGACAAGAACAAAGAAAGCAAGAAAAAAAATCTACGTTCGAACGAACGCCATGCCCCCGTTGGGCCGTAGATCTTGGGAGTCAGGGTCATTTGAAGGTCATGGTCGCCTTCGGTTAGAGCTCATCAAGGTGCATGCACCTGTGAAGATTGGAGCTGACTTGTAGTAGGTCAGTTTTTCTAGCTGGGTTCCTCTTCGAACTTAGAGTCTTCATCTATTTTTATACTGCCTGTAATGATCGCTAGCACCAGCCCAACAAAAGAGTTGATTTAAGGTAATCCATCCATCATAAAGTTATAATCATGGTCCCTCAAATGATTCAAAAGACTTCAGTTCAGATGCAAGCATCAATTGACTCGGAGTTATAGGCTCTGTTGCCTTAAGCCTTCAAAGACTTGCATTTTTTTTAAATCCCACGATCTCTTGATGGACCATAATCAAGTTTAATGCTCGATGAATTACCTTAGAGTGCGCATTTTTGAAATGAACGAAAATAACAGTACGCAAGCATTTAAAGAATACATCACACTGACAATACGACTTACCTGTTTTCCAAGAAGACAATGCAATAGAGAATTTTGGCGAAACCTTTTTTTTTTTTCTTTTTTCTTTTTTGGCGTTTTCCTGTAGTTTTAATTGTGCGATTCTGCGTTTCAGACTATTAAAACGAACTTGTTTTGACGTAATGAACTGTTTTGACAAATGAAATACAAATTCGAAACATAGTTTTTTCAAAGTAGAAAACAGTAAAATATATAGTACATGTAGTAATAGAAATGAATCGATATCTGTCTATACAAGACAATCTATAGATATTACCATAATCAAGCATATCAACTTGTTAAATTAAACAAATTTTATGAATATTCTTTCTTTGAACGGTCTATCTGTGAATTCCTTCCCACAAATTGTAGTCAGCGTAAACACGGTCCCTGGATACAACTCGGCGCGGCTGCATGCACTTAGAGTGCACAACAATGTTGAACCGCGTGTATTTTGTAGAAAATTATGAATTTTTAAGATTTTAATGTCATTCTATTCACGGTTCTAGTTTTTTCTGGGTTGACTGCGTAGCTTGAAAGGCATAGCACTCAATCTCTTTGCTAATCCCAGTGCAAGGTCATCATAATCAGATAACGATTATTACTTTAGCCATTTGTATAGATCAAGAAGAATGAAAGAGTCGAATGTTAACAGAAGGGAAACTGAGGTACAAGTGCAAAATTAGTTCACAGAAATGTACTCATTGCAGTATTATGTGTTATTTTTACACTAAAATTTGGTCGTTCATTTCTTAGAGCGTCGAATAGCAACCATGGTAAAAAAGAATATCATTAATAAGCTAATTGAATTAAAAAGTACTTAGTACATTGGAAAGTAAAAAATTACATGCGGGGTTCGAACCAAACCACTGCTAATTTGTAGTCTAGTTAAACAACCGCAAACACAAAACGTTCGTGGCTATAAATTGCTCCCATTTTAGTGAGAACCTGATTATCCCCCCCCCCCCCCACTATCCACGATATTATATCATTATATTATGCTATTATATATCTTCTTATATTCCCTCCCTACCAATAAAGTATTTTGTTCTATTTCGGCCACAAAGAAATAATATGATATGGTGTTTATTTATTTATCCAATCTCGATAAAGTCGGCTCTTCTTTTTTTCGCTCCGATACTCTAATCTTCGAAGATCTGACATCTGAAAGGTCGTCTGCAGTCGTCTGACCTTTACGTCATGAATATTAATATTAAGAAAATGATATCGAAATTGTGATATCCGAAAAATCTAAATTTCCGCTTGCTGCCGTTGAATTTACGAAGCTATACCAAAGCATTTTAATGCCGACGCTTTTATTGGCTAATGCGATGTCATCAGATACTACGTTGCGAACGTCAGTTAAGATTTGACTTTACTGAGATTATTTATTTATCTTGTTTTGATTGCAAGTTTATTTTTTTCAATAATTTAATATGTATACGAACTTGCAATCATACAATGTCTTGCCATATTATATAAAAACATTGAACCTTATGGGCCTAATTGCCTATTGGTTTTGCAACTGAAACATTTAGCTTTTATCGTAAATCATTCATTCGCAGCAAATAGTTCAATTGCTTATTTCTAATTTTCTTACAATATTACATTTTTATTGTTTCTATTTTTGTATTCTGAATGGAGAAAATGGGATCTTTAATTGTATTATGTCAAGACAGATACGCATGTAATCAATATTTAATGGCGTTTGTCTTATATAAATCAACTAAAAAACATAATATATCAATGTATAAACATTTTGCACACATATATATGTGCCTGTCCAATTTATCCGACGAACTGCCGTCAAACGTAATGTAACCACGACGTTATGCAAATTAAAACAAATGAGAGAAGGGGTGTTCAGTAAGCTAAGCTGAATACCGTACACATTATTTTTCAATGACATTAAATTTCAATGAAAATTCATGTAAGGAAATTTGTGGGTAAAATTTGTGGATTCATGTGCTTTGAAATTTGAGATAACAATATAAACAATATCCGGGGGATTAATTTCGTGCAAAACAACATCCGCGAAAATTAAACGCCCCACGAATATCAGTGATTGTACAGTAGGAGGTTTTGCATGCTTATATACATACGTACATACGGGGACTCCACAACCAGGGGTGGGACACTTACCTGAAACAAGAAAAAGAGCAATAAGATTTTGTAATTGTGAAATTTGACAAAGAATTATCAAGGTATCTAACAATGTGTCATAACATTACACGTTTTACGACTTGGTTAAGTCGCGGGCTCGGATCGAACCCATGAACAGTTGCTTGTAGTGTGTATTAATTTTTAAGATAATCCAATTCTGGGTGGCAAACAGGTAAAACTATGACAAATATTAGGTAAAACCCTGTAATGGTTACGCTACATTTCGGACCTCATGGTCTTTCACGAAGATAACCAAGGTTTCCTAATGTTTCATTAGGGCACCTTGGTTATCTTGGTTGAGGTGAAGTGGTCCAAGACGTAGCGGAACCATTACAGGGACTTCACCTTAATCAGATAAAATCTTCACAATCTTATTATTATCATTTTTGTAAGGACATAAATATTTTAGGTCAGATATATCTGCTGGTTTGATGTTTTTATTTGTAGCGAACGTATTTATGTTGCCAACAAGATACAAAATTGGATCAGCAAAAACAAATGCGAAATTTACTATTTTAACGCGTATACTTGTCTTGGTGTCTTGTTGAAGAGCAATGTGTATTATTTGTCAAGGTTGATCAGCATCGCCATTTATAAACAGAATCTTGCTACTTTGTATATTGTTATTAAAGACATCGATTTTGCATAACCGCAAACATCAATGTTAATGTCGGTGTATATTTGCTATGTGTGGGATGGGAGAAATAGAATTAATGATGTTATATGTTATGAAACTATTCGCTTCAAAAAGGGTTTCAGAGAACACTTGAAAACAGTGCAATAAAGTCAAAGTACATTTTATGCCGTGTGCCAAGTATATGGTTTGACGAATTGCTTCTTGTGCACTATGAGTTCTCCTCCCTTTTCCCCATTAACTTAAACGAAAACTAAAACAGAATCAATGTTCTGTAAACTAATCCAATCGTTGTCTGCAGACATACCTTTTTACTATACCTGTGTAACTTACGGTCTCAGAGTTGTAAATCTGTACCTCAATACCGGAGCATTCGCTCCCATTTATTGATAGTATCTGAATATAAATTCAAGCTTGCTACTTTTGTTTCGGCAGCCATTTATGCTTGCGTAAAAACAATATTGTGCATTTATTTTAACATGTGTATAAACTGAATCAGAAAACATTGTTAACCTTTATATTAATGTGAGAGAGAATGTCGTAGATTTATAGTATTCGTTTCTTTTTCTTTATTATCAATTACTCGTATTTTAATTTAACGTGTATACATGCCATCTTTAGCTATGATTATCTGTTGTACGTATTGTTCTATTGACCAAATACTATGTTTAAGTCAAATAAAAGAAATGTTCTGTTCCGTATTTACAAAGTATTGAAAGACAGACAGAAATATATAGCTATATGTATTTAAGATACAATAATTATACACATGCGATCTATTTAAATCAAATATGAAACTAGTGAACATGTAAAATTAATATACAGTCAAAGATCCAGATGGTCTAGGTTGTAAACTAATTGTGTGATTACAAAGGTTATTAATCAGTGAAATATTATAAACATGGGCATTCTATATATCAAATATTGTTAAAATATAAACATAAATACTACTGTATACATAAATGTCAAGAGGAAATAAAAATATAATCTATCGTCAATTGTTAATTCGATGTTTTCTGTTTCCTTAATATTTCTTAATTTTACATAATTTTACCTTTTTAAATATTTCTTAATATCGAAAATGAACTTAATTCATTAAACTTATTATGAGGAAACCACAATTAAACAGCAGCAGCAAAAAAAACAATAACAAAAAAAAACAAAAAAAAAAACCTAGTGAATTTCAACTTAAAATCTGATTTCGCGTACATTGAACTTCAATACCTAAAATTTCAATCGAAACGTGAAAAATGGAGCGTATTCACCATGGAAACAAAAATAATACCTTATTAGAGTTAAAATGAACCGATTAACCGAGAAGGCATTCTTTGATTATTTTATTCCTCTGAGAACAATTTACATACAAGGAAAGCAGAGAATAAAATAGAAATTCAAGTCGTAACTCGTAACATTTTCTTTTCGTTGCTGCATCAAACATAATTTTTGTCCATACAACAGCATCTCTTTTGCATTGCATATTTTAGATTTGTTTGCTTAGATTTGCAATACTTGCATGCTTTTTTATGTAAAGAAATAAAAAAAGGATACCTTAAAAAGATAATGAAGCAGTCGCTGTAAACAAGTCTGTTTTCAAAAATGCTGAATATGTAACAAAGTCGATTTTTTTTCTTTCTTTCTTTTTTCTTCCTTTTTCAGAATAGTACGAGTTCAACATAATTGCATTCTACCTCCCAAAAGGACGTCTCCAAAATTGAACGTAATGTCTCAAAATACAGACGTACAGGACAGAAGCAGTGACGAAGTCATAAGCAGTAACAAACAATTGTCCACTCCCGTAAATCAATTAAAACCGACGCTGTGAATGACATGTTTGGGACTTATTTACGGGATATAACGCAGACGACCATGATGTCGGAAAAAATATATTACAGGCATGTCTGAATGTTGCCCTTGGTGGTGCCATAGATGTACAAAGTGACAATAATTTGTCGAGACTACAACAAATAAAGGACACCGGCTGCTCAGTCATGACTGTAATAGTGTTGGTATTGTTGTTTCTTTCAAATATATGTTTGTTTATTTATTGGGGTTAACGTGCCGTCGAAAGAAGCTCAAACATCTGTAGACATGTGTCTACTTGAGACAGATATAGTGCTGCCACACTGCAGTATCAGTCAACAACCAGTCCTACCCTTATATGCCGAGCGCCAAGCAAGGTATACCAATGCCATTTTAATGACTTTGGTAATGTCACCTAGGACCAAATCCTTCTAATATATACAAAATGGTTTGTGTATTATTTTTTAATTACTTTTGTCTCGATTATGTTCTGTTCTGATCATTTTTTTTTTACAAAATGAAGGCACGAATAAATGAGTAATCATAATGGCAACACTTGTTTTGGCAATCTGGTATAATCATAAAAAATATTTTATCTGTCTTGAGTGTCAACATTTATATATGGGTTTAATAATCATGATGAAATTATAACTTAAAACGCTTGAAAGACTATACACGTATATAAGTGAGGGAAATTGAGAAGCAGGCGAGGGGGTTATATCCGCGTATATTGGTATCTATGTGTTCAGATTCTTAATGATTTTAGATTATAAGTTTTGCAAAAGTACACTCATGTAAAATGTAATTTAGAAATCTACAAATTGTCAATACCAGAAAAGTGTAACCAAATCTAAGAAAAAGAAGACTTCAAACGTATTAAATAAAATTTGCACAACTCAAGATATGAAATGGTTCATTTTTAGCTCGTTTATATGTAAGTCTCACCAAGGATGAGGTTTTATCTTTATCATTGTAATTCTAGTCGCACTAGAAAATCCCCAAAGATTAGTTCTTGTATGCGGACAAACTATAGTTACAATGTTGGTGTTCTGATTGTGACTTGACTTGTGTATTATGCTCATTTAACAATCGACTGATCTCTTCCATGGTCTGGGATGGCAATTCAGGAATACAAAAAAACAAACCCTGCTGGACTTTTTAAGAAAAAAAAAGGCTTAACATTCGGTACTGTCTTTAAATAAGGTTTCCTTTTAAAAGGAAGGTTTGTCCAGCTTATTATTTGCCGGTCTAACCAAAGCATCTGTCTTGTTCGGCGATATTGTAAATAAGTGTGTTTCCAAGAACCAAAATAATCGCAATGTCCCTGACAAAAACTGCAATTTTAAAATCCAAACCATTCCGAAATTTACTTTCACTTATGGTCCAGGTTAATGTCCCCTTTTCAAATTCGAGATTATATCAAATGAATAAGAAGACAAAGGGAGATACGCTTCCCAAATATGTTTGTATATTTCAGTAGATAAATGCATATTATATTGATTCCGTAAGTAGATTGTTTTGATTTATTCGAAAAATTAGGGGGAAAAAAACAAGTTGAAGCGAGTCGACACCAAAAATGGTGTCCACCCTTGGGATATATATTTGTGTAAACAGTAGGATTCCTTTCAAATCATAGAGGAGCAAGTCCCTGTGTAATAACCAAGTACCGTGGAATGGAATAAAGGTTAGAATTCAGCTTTCACGAAAAGCTGGCACACGACTGATGTGTGGTTTTAAATATTGTATGTTTTATATGAACAGACTGCATGTTTTATATATGTCAGATTTTATTTAAAGAGTTATCGGTTTATAGCTGCATTTTCTAAATTTCAAACCGAACATTGAAGGCCAAAATATAATTGGGCTAATAATGATAATGGATTTCGGTTGTATGCATTTTGTTAAAAATCGAAATAAAGTACCAGAACAAACAGTCATTTTTTTCTTTCATTTATTCATTTTTTTTCTTACCACAATTCATATCCACTTTTGACGTATATACAGACGAATAACCTCGGCTTTCTGGCAAATGCAGCAAGTCCGAAATGTTACGAAACCGAGTGAATATATGGCAAGCAAATAAGGTTAAACTATACATTTAAAAAAAATACCTGTAAATTAAATATGACGTCGTGGGCCAGGCAAAACTAATAACCTGTTTTCCAATCGTCATGAAATAATAAAAAAAATGTTATACATTACAAATGGCAGCAAGAAATTTACATTTTTTCTTGTTTTAAGGCAGTTAACAGGGAGACAATTCGCGGTGCCCCGAAAAGACTGGACCATGCCAACCTTTCGTTGTATAAACACTTACCAAATATAGGCTGTGATGGAATTACCAAGTATGTGCGTGCATAAAAAAGAAAAGAGAATGAAAAAAAAAGAAAGAAAGAAATAGTTTAAAAGTAAGTTTTTGTCGTCTATTTTCCTGGTGATTTGCAAAGTTACAGGTATATCCAATTTATGATTAATATCATTTTGTTATTAATGATTATATCTATTAGGAAAAGACTGGACCATAAATTGTGCTTTATAATAAAACAAAACATATCAGAGAATAAAATATGTTTACCTATATTAAAAATATTTCATTGAATTCCATAAGAAAAAAAGAGATACTTTCAAAATTAAAAAAAAAATATGTGCTTAAAATTGTGACCACAGAAATGGATAAATAAGGGCCCAATTTAAAAACAAAAAACAACAAAAAAAAAAAACAACAACAGAAAGTGGAACTATAGAATTTTAAGACTCTCAGACTCTTATGAATCATAATGACAGAGTGGTAAATAACGAAGTCCGTGTCATATTTTTACATTTTTATTCAATCTAACCGAATACAAATCCCTGCATTCGTTCCCTAGTAATAGTTATTGATGATGCCTTGGGGCAACGTCACAACTTCATGTGGGAGAAATAAATGCATCGCGTCTTAATATGAAGCAAATCTTGTGTAAAATATGGAAATCTTTACGAACAATTTTGTGTTTGAGGGGGAATATTTTATCGTTGGAATTTTTATCTGAGGGCTGAAGAATCGTTTCGCCTTTCTGATTTTTACTGATTTTGTATTTAATCATATTGAAAAATGCGGGTATACATGTCCCCCCGAAAAAAACGCTTATTTTTCAGTCACGATTGGTAACCATTGTGACAGTCTTCCCATTGGTTCCCCCTTTTTATCATTTTAAATGCATAGACATCATTTCTCTTTAATAAAAAAGTAAAAACGACGATGGAAATTAGACATTTTTTTAAAGTTCCGACGTAAATCTCCGTCGGTATTATTAATATTACAACAATACTTTATGGCTTGCGGCCGTGGCCATATATTACTTCATTTTTTGATTCCCTTATCATCGTTATCGTAACATTTAGGACATGTTACATTTGGCAGATAGCCGAGATTATCCGTTTCACTTTGTGTAATCGTCATATGCGGGTTTCAGGAAGTTAAAATGAATTGTTGGAAGGAACAAACAATCAGCTGCCGTGGGTTCAGTTAACAAATGCGGTTTTGTACCCTGCTTACATTCTTTACGGTTCGATAAAACTGGTGGCTACAGAAACATTGCGATTCGCCCCATCCAACTTCGAACCTCAGCAAATGACTGCTTGTTATGGAACTCTGCTTTGATTTTTAATACAATACATAACCGAAAACCATTTATTATTATTAGCCCAATTATTATTTTGGCCTTCAGGGTTCTGTTTGTAATCTAGCACATGCAGCTCTTTGGGAAAATAATCTGCATAAAACTGCTGATGGAATCTGTTCATATATGACCCACTTAAACAACACTTGCAATTATGTGCCAAAAAATCTTGAAAGCTTAATTCAAATTTCACCGGAAAATTCATTCGACGGTACTTGGTTGGGTTGGGACCAAGACTTGAACAAAAACAGTTGTTTTTTAAACAACAAATGCTTTGGATAAACCAACTGATAAAAATGGGACAGCCTTCCTTGTAAAGGAAATTTTAGTTTGCTTAAATGATATGCGTGTATAGACATGGATTGAGATGTCTTTTATCAAAGGAGTGCTTCTTGTGAAGTTATTCGACTTAACGTGAACTCATATAAACTTGTAAAGTAGCAACGGAATAACTTGACGTAGACTTCACACAAATGTGAAACACTCACACGGTATTTGCCGCTGTCCTCTTCAACGGCTAATTCAAAATTAATGCAATAGATTCTGAGTCACAAATACTGTCTCATTACATATTATCGCAGTGTGAATTGATACCCTACCGAACGTATAGTTCAATTGTATTGGAAAAATGTAAGTTGCTTATTGCAATTGGCTGTTTAGAAGTAGATCTATTTGGTGGTGTGGTTTCGTAAAAACGTTGCCATTTTGAGTTGCCATGACATGAGCTTGGTAATGTTCATAATTTACCAGACCGAATATTGCGATAGTTTTTTGCTATTTCGACCTGTAACATGTGAGTTGTCTCGGTAATAACTCATAACCATGTCTCCAAGATGTCCCTCAGAACTGTGACTCTAATTGACGAATGCTATTCAATGGCCATAATTTCCTTGCAGTTTCCTATTTTTGAGCCGTTTTCCAAGGATTTATACCCATATGCGCATGCAGCTATTCCAAGGATGGAGCATCGTGTCAGTTAAACTTGACATATACATGCATCAGACTTTGCAGCCTAAAGAACAGACGTGTTTCGTTCAATCTTATTTGTTTGCCGTGGATGTTTCCAAACTTACTGTGATTTTTTATCGTTCTCCGTAATAGCATGCAGAGGTACTAAATATAGAGATAACTGCAAAATTAGATTGGAAAATTAGGGAAATTTGTTTAGAGTAGAAAGTGTCGACAAGGGGTGAAAAGGATTGGTAGGAGGAGTATCGACCTCATATTCAATATAAGAAGCATTCTAGCTTGTATGCTATTTTAAATAATTACCATTCAAAGTAATTATGAATGTCAGCTTTGCGAGTTTGTCAAACATCAATAGATCTAGTATGACATTGTAGTTAAATTTTTATTGATATCATGTTTATGATATTACAAAACAAGAAAGTCAGTAGAACTGACAGATGCTCCCCGAAGACCGTCATTGTTACAAATAAGACCTTGGTCAATGGGTGGGAGGATGTAGGAACTGGGTCAAGCCGAAGATATGCGCATCTCCTCTTTGTAATAAAGCTTCACATAAAGTTTTGTTGAAATCAAGCTATATGTTCCTGAGAAATAGCCCGGACAAGAATCATACTAGATATACCGTTTGCATAAAAGTCAAAGGGCCATAACTCTGTGAAAAATTGAGGGACAAAGTTACCCCCATGATATGCAAATCCTCTCTTGGTAATAAAGTTATCCATAAAGTTTCGTTGAATTCAAGCCATTATTTTCTGAGAAAAGCCCAAATTAGTGTGACGGACGAACGGACGGACGGACGGACGAAGCGGCGACTATATGCGTCACCTTAGGTGAGCATAAAAAAGTAAAGCACTTTTAAATCTACAATGCTATTCTATATTGATTGGGTCACTGTGTGGTTTCAGCACATGGGGGAAACTTAGGGGTTATGAATGTAAACGATCGAGCCCGCGTAGCGTTACAAGATGACGACGTCAAAATGTGTGAGTTACAAAAAATACCGCAAGGCAGAAGTGTGAGTTATAGAATTTATTCCACAGAAAAAAGTATTAAGATATCGCAACATCCATGTAATACAAATTATTTAAGATAATAATTTAGGTGTGAAACTGAATGTGACACGCACTATCGTGTAATTCAAGTGAAAAGTGAGTTTATTCTTTTTTCTATAATGAACGAACTGAACTGATGTGACGTCATTTTTTTATCAATTTGGCGTCATGTATTATATTTTTTTAACGCGACTATGTCATACACGTACTCACAAATAAAGCATGAACTTTATATTAAAACGAATAAAATGGGAACACGAGTTTTGATTTGTTAATAACTTTTTTCACGTTTCAGTCACTACAAAGTTAATTTAAAGGAAGAAAGAATTTTGAGAAGACAAAGATGTGCATCTGATGTATTCCGAGATACATTTTCCAACGACAAACATCTCATGAAATAGCTATAGCATAGCATTAGCCGATGTGTGGAAAATTTCTATACAAAGTGAATTTCTCTGAAAACTGTGTTTACGACTGAATCAGCGTTTACTAGTGTGTTTTATAAGTTAAATTACAATGCACCGTCGTCTATGCTGAGTCCTTGAAGGAATCAGAGAATCGATCCTCTCTAGACGTGATTTAACCATATCGTTTAGGTAAATGTACCTCCATGTGACTGATATATGACAACTTGTGGTAGCAAATTTGATGTTCAATTTCGACAAAGGATATTTGAGACAGCTAATCCTACCAGCTGTTTGAGAGGACATGATTTT
>CM037787.1:31584041-31634041 GCA_021229015.1 Solen grandis | reverse complement strand
ACAGGTAGCTACGGATTTCAATCTTCTCGTCCATTTTAAAATATGATAAGTATATTTGTCAAGGTACATGACTGCATGTATGTTTTTAGATTGAAGTAACACGATCTAATCTTAACGTTAGCTATTGGACACACTATTAAAGTGCATTTAATCGTTTTTTTTTTTGTTTTTTTGTTGTTGTTGTTGTTTGTTTTTCTTTAACCTTTTGCAGGACACTTTGTAGATACGAAAGTCTATGTTTAATAATTGCACCAAATCAGGTCAAAAGCAAATGTTTGTTAACACTGTCATGAATTCCTGTGTTGCATGTCACCTTCCAGATTCTTATGAATGGCGAACTGTCTAGTATCAAAACTAAAAACAAATCCTGGTAAGTTTGGTTTCATACAGCGGACAGCGCGCTAAGTATTGTTATTGTAGGAATACATTCCACTAATCTTGTATTTTGTATTTCATAGACAATGTATTTAAATATATGGTAATTTTGAAACATTACACTATAATAACAGAAGTTAAGGGTGTTTATTTTTTTATTTTTTTTTTAAAATGCTTGGAGTATAGTATGTATAGAGTTCATAATGTGTGTTTATACAAATACGTTTTTTCCCTATACTTTAATGCTTAATTTCTTACAAATGTTAATTATGAAAAGATATCAAATATTTTAAGATGTTCCGAAACAGTAGTCATCGAGAAAATACAAGCTATATAAATCATAATTGCTTTACAGATCGATATGCAAATTTGCCCTTTTTCCTTTTGTTGCTCCATAATTAGACTTTTATCTATTCAAACATTAAAAGGACCATTCCGGTTAGTTCATATCATCTGATTATTGCCAAGGTCATACAGTTTAATCCTTCGAATATTAACAAGAAATGTTTGTGAAACATATATGCCCCCCTCATATGCCATAATATGTTTCAGTTTCAGTTTTATTTCAAAGAGCCAGAAGGTCGTTCGACCCATGCGGCAAACATAAAATTACATAATATGAACATGACGGTAATGTACAAATGTATATAGCTATATTACATGCAAGGAGTTTGCCTTCATAATGTTGGCTTGTAGCAAAATATTCTCAAAATTCAAAAATTGAGTGAAAATATAATGTGCTAAAATGTGGAACTAAACATTTACTGAAATAAATGGGCTGGAGAAATATTTACACAAGTCCACAAAGGTTTAAGTGAAAGAACATTGTCAGTTATAAACAAACAAAACATTAAGACTTAGTGCTCTAGGTTTATTATAAAAATTAACAAATCAGCCTTGCTAGCCATAAGCACAAACATCCACAATAATGAAAGAAAATGATACATCATCCTTCAAATATCTCAAACTTTAAAACAAAACAACATTACAACACAAATTATGTTATCTTGATCAAAGTAATAAAAAGTCTTTTGCATAATTTCCATATAGTGGCCAAGTCATCAAACATATATACAAATGCAACCTTGTGACCTTGACCTTTGAGGTATTGACACCAAAATTGATAGGGGTCATCTACTAATCATAAGCAACAACCACATGAAGTTTGAGACTTAAAGGTCAAATAGAACTTAAGTTATCACTCGGACAAGGTCTGGTCTACCGACAGACCGACGGACCGACCTACGGACCGACCGACCGACATGAGCAAAGCAATATACCCCCTCTTCTTCGAAGGGGGGCATAACAAGTATGTTTTTCTTTCTGCGTCGATTTGGAAGCAAGTTCTTGCAAACTACACTTATCCTCTCCACTTCTGCTGGGCTGGACTAGTACTTTTCTCCCGGAAAGGCCATGATGAATTATGATTATAAGCAATAAGTTTCGGGCCAACAACCTTCTATTTCGCATATGTTACACCTGGACCACGGTCATGAAGCAAAGTCCAAACGTTTGGTTGCATGTTGAACCCAAGCAAGCAAACTTTTTTTATTTTAATTAATAGAAATCAAACAAACGCTGTTTTGTTATTTCAAATAAAGGTCAGATGCATGCAATGAAAAGGGTTAATATGTATTACCTTACAAAACAGACTCAACCATGTTCACTTTTTTGTACTCAGAGATGGGCACTCCTAATTGAATGTGATAGTGTTAAAAGACTTAAAGAAGCCATATAAAACTTCAGATAATTATGTATACGACGAAACCATTGTACCGTTATTTATAAATTTCTTGATGCATTTGCAAATTTGCAGTAGTAGCTGTATTTTTTTGTATTTCAAAACTGTGTCGACAAACCAAATCTAACATTCAAAACCTATCAAGAATGATTAACACAACTATTTTAATAGAGAGTCACACATCTTAAATGCATAATCCAGATTATAGCATGAACATGTAAGCACCGAGCTTTTCCAATAAATGCTAAGTCAACTGCTCAAAAACAAAACATTTTGATTAAACCATGTCAATAACTGACTCCCCATTAGCCCAGTGTATCTACTAGATAGACGGTCAGTCAATTTGAATACATCTGGAAAGGTCAATGATACTTTATTAAATTCTTTTTTATATTCCTTGTCGATAATATCCATATAGTATCACACCAAACCCGTGTCTATCATAAACCGTCTTTGATAACTGTAAAATGTATTTCCTTCGACCTGCATATCTGCAAGTGAAACAAATACTCTGTGATTCCAGTAATTCCCGTTCGCACGCTGTCTAATTGTACTCTTCCAATTTTTACACATACTACAGAAGTGTTTCCATTTAAATATCCCTTGGCTGCCGTAAATGTTACATTCACATTTCTTTTGTCTAAAACTACTTTCTCTCTCCCTACTTCTTCTTTCTTTCTTGTCATCTGTCTTACACAGACAACTAAACACTATTTCCACGTGCATTCTTTATTTACATTTTAGAAAATCTACTATTTACAATACTTTACAGTACTTAATTCCTTCCCTTACATTCTGAAATCCTTCGCAGAACATCAAACAATATCAAAAAGCTATACTGAAGAACCCCCAAAACGCCATTGAAGAAACCTAAAAGCCCCGCCGCCCTCTGTGCGACCCCTTTTATACGCTACGGTTATTTAGCTTGTTAGCGTGCTAATGATGTTACATGTATCATGTGCATGTAGCATTGTCTTTGGCTAAATCTGTATTATATAATGTGGCTAACAAAATGCTTCAAAAGATTAAGAGTTTGTTTTACTAATTAAACCTTAAGTTTCTATTAAATTTTAATAGAATTATTTGAAAAAAAAAGAAAAAAGATAACATTATTTGATATAAGAAAAACTTGCAAGTATTATTACATCGTAAATTAAATTAAAAAAAAACTTGTTACGTCCATCTCTCCCCGTGCGCTCTTCTGGAATGGATATTAAAGCTAATCGGAATACTTGCCCATAATGAAAAAAAGACTCGATTTTAAAAAGATGCCGCTAATGACAGTTGATACTACTTCCAACGCTCTTGATGACCACCAAGGCTGGCTATGTCACTCTCATGTCATACAAGGACTGACTGATAAGTTGCGAGCCTTGTATTGAATGTTTTGGCTTTAAATGGCATTAATTTTTAACATAATCTCCTTCAGTATCTATACACTTTTGCCATCGATGTTTAAGGGCTTTAATGCCACTTTTTTAAGAAATCATTTTCTTGACCTCCATAAGTCCTCGACTGCATGTATGGCATCATCATCTCACCGAAATGGGTGCCGAAGATGGCCTTTTTCATTTTGGAATTAGATGAAAGACTAATGGAGAGAGATCAGGCGAATAAGGCAGATGCTCAATCAGTTAAGAGTCACAATCGTTAATGGCAGTCATGGCACTAGCAGACTTGTGAACTGGGACATTGTCCCTGGGGAACAATACACTTTTACTGAGTTTTATGTGGCACTTGAGTTTAATATTTTCTCTTAACTGCCTAAAAAGGGATGCATAATATATGCCATTGGTTGTTTGTCCCTTTTTCAGATAATCTACCTACTATCAGAATACCATCAACATCCAAGAAAACCGAGGCCAAAACCTTTCCAGCTGATGGAATAGTATTTGCCTTCTTTGTCGGGGGTGAACCATGGTGCTTCCATTGTTTGGTCTGTTGTTTGGTCTCTGGGATCAAATGTTCGACTCGCGTTTCATCCATAGTCACAAACCTCTGCAGAAAGTCAGCAAAATATGCCTCGAAAAGGTCCAGATTAGCACTGGACAAAGTTCGCTTGGTGTGCTCCTGACAAACTGTCAGAAGATTTAGTACCCAACGGGCTTAGAGCTTTCTCATTGCAAAATCTTTCGTAAGAATGGAATGTACTTTTTCCTGTGAATCCCAACTGTATATCTCTCTGTAAGCAGCCTTTCAGCCATAAAAATATAATGGAATTTATTGACCAATTCTGGAATTGCAACAGTGACAGGCCTGCCAGGACGGGCGTCATTCTCAAAGGTTCTGCCTGCCACGCTTGGATTCCACCACCCACCTTTTCACTTTAGCATTTGAGGGGTCATCATTCCCTTGTGTTGCTACAATTTTAGTATGGATAACCTTAGGTGCTTGACCTTTCTTATAATGCAAATATTGAATCACAGCGCTTTTTGTCCATTTTCAAAAGTCACTTGCCTTGTTTACTGTAGAGTGCAAGATCTACCTTTTCGACATAAACTGACACAATGACCCTTCGAGTACACAGCTTTAAATAATCAGGGAATAGTAATGCTGAAAAAATATATCCCTGCTTAACTCCTTCAACACTAGGCTCACAACCTATCAATCAGCCCTCGTACATTATAGTTTGAAGTTTCTTCGAAAATGGGAATAAATCGGTTGCAAAAAATGTTCTTGTAAACTAGTAGTTCCGATAAACCAGAAAACCTAAAACAGGTAAAATAAGATAGTATAAGGGAACTAAATATTTTAGTTTTGTTGTAAGTCACAAAAACTAATTAAATGAATTATTTCTACGCTAACATACGAGCCTTGTATCCTAGCACCGCCGGATATGACCGACAAATCCTCAATAGGTCTTAAAATCCCGAATTGTATAGAAAAATATCACTTTGTTCATAAAAAATCTTTCATATTCCGACTTCTCACATTCTTTTTTATTTCGTCATGATATTTATAAATCCTTATTGCAGTCGATAGTTATAACTATAGCAAAATTGCATGACAATTCAAAGCTAAAAGTGCCGGTAATAAAGATAATGCTTTTTTTTTTTTTTTTTTTTTGGTTTTCTGCTAGATTTTAAACTCGATAATAAAGCATTTAACACTTAACTTTGCCTCAATTTCAAGCCCAGGGATTTCTCAAAACTCTTCAATTAACGAATTTAAATTGACATATTGATACAATAGAAAATAATGATTCAAATCCAAGTAATCCTTTTTGTTCCACAGTTTAGACATTAACATCCTCGTCAAATGATACATTCTGTGGAATGAAAAGAAAATTATGTTGTTAGCACTTTTAATATCATGAATGTTTACAGTTGTGATATATATCTTGTAGCATTTCTATACATGTATAATGTGATTTTATTATTAAACAAGAACCTACTTCAAAATTGCGGGAGCGGGAGGTCGTGGGTTTAATCCCCGGCTACGGCATACCAAAAGTCCTTAAAAGGGGTACATACCCTTCTTGTGCTTGACGCTTAGTTCAAAAGAAAATTCCAGAGCCAGGATAATATCATCGTCGGAAACTACGATGGCTGAATACGCCTCTTAATCGACCGTGGATCAATTGGTTAGCAAATCTTCAGATTCATGCATTGTTCATTAAGCATTTTACTGGATCCGTGGCAGAGACAGCACAGCGGCAGCAGGGATCATTTGACCAATGAAACGGCGCGGAATTTTGAAAGTTAGTTTCGTTTTTCCACGTAGAGGTTACGTCAAGCAACTCGTCTAAGAGTAGCTGTTCATCTTGCGGAAAAAATGCGCGATTTTATTGGTCAGCATGTATCTGTTTAATATTCAGAAAACGAAGTTTAACCAGCTGAAAATTCCACGGTATATACTGAAGAAATAACGGAATATATACTGTGGGTTTTCGAAAACTGGTGTGTTATCGTGCCACGAGCCTACGGCCGTATTTCATTATGTTAGAAAAAAGATGCATGTTACATTATATTAAAATGATATGTGTTGCATTATGCTAGAGACTTGACTTGACTTGACTATTTGAGTTTACCGTCGTCTCGACAGTATTTCAGTCATATAGCGACGTCCAGCTAATTACAGGTGGAGGATGACCCCGAATGTACGGAGGTATCCGGGTAGAACCACCGACCTACCGCAAGCCAGCTGGAAGGCTTCCTCACATGAAAATCCAAATGACCCTGCCGGGATTCGAACCCACGCGGTGAGGGGCTGAGTGAGTGTTAAAGTCAGAGACTTTACCCTCTCGGCCAATTATGTTAGAGAGGGTATGTGATACATTGTATTCCAAATGACATATGTTACAAAGATTTTGTTTCAACTTTAAACGTCTTTTTATTGAAATACTATTAACTTTTTTTAAATATCGAATTCGCAAGGCAAGTACCTGTCTATTTTTAGGTTTACTTCAAGTTCCTCTGCGAACTACACTGGTTTAAAATAACGAAACAGACGAGTGCAGCGAAAACCTGAGGAGGAAAACGCTTTAGTTTTTGGTTTTTCGAGCGTCGCGGGTATTTGACTATTTCTTTTCAGCTGTCAAAACTCGATTATTCTAAGTTTTTATAAGGCTTAATTATTGATGGATATATTTATCATGAAACAATTTTCAGTACGTGGATACATATATTCTTGCATCCAGATTGTAAATACGCGAGGTCCCTAATAAGTTTTCCATATGTATGATATGAGTTCATGTACAGTACTACTTATGATCTTCGCGGTCGCATCCACATTATCTCTTTGTTGTGAGTAATCGGTACTATGACATTATCCTCCTCCATTTTAGGATTCATCCCTGAATTTCTAGGAGTTAATGAGTAAATAAAGCAATGTGCAGGTGTCCTTAGACAGACCTAGAACCTATGCCACAGTCCTACGTTGGGAGCCAAATGTCACAAGGTGAGAACAATGTGCAGACTGACCGGGACTCGAACCGGGTCCTATCGTTTACATGGCGAATGCTCAACCGACTGAGTTCACCGGCCTCATACATATCTTTCTCCCCGATTCTGTGACAGACAGATCTAAATAACAATGTTAATAAGATTAAAATATTTGTTTTGCTTATACCAATGGCTCACACATGAAAAGAAGGGAACTGTTGGCAATGTTTTTATCTGTTTCATGGAGAAATCGATCAAAGTAGAAAGATGAAAATGATATTTTTTTTTATTTGTTCTCACATAATTCAGTCGATGAAGCACCCGAAGCTTGTAGATTCCAATTACAATCAGAAAAATCTGGTTTATTTAAAATAACTGACATTTCGTCAGGTTCATCTAATGGAAAAAGAAAAGCGTTCTCCATAAATGCGCTTTCGAGACATAAACTTTGATAACGAACATAAAAGCGTTGTGTTTCAAACTAATTATTCAATTACCGTCATGACTTTTTCCATTGATTAAATACGAATAATGCAGATTCTTTTATTTTCTGGAGGGGGATGCTTAAAGGATATTTGACTGCGCAAGCTCAGATCAAGGGGTTAGACAACGTGAACAAAATACTACAACAAACAGAAAGATCTGTGCCAAGAGGAAAACTGAATAGAACAGAAGTTTAATAACATTGCATTATAATTATACATGTATTGTTATGAGAGCACAAATAATTCTCTCAATTTAGCGCGTTTATTCGTGTTGTATGTGTTTTGTCAATAAGATTAAAGTAGAACGATTTACAAGAAATTGTTTTACCTGTCTTAATTACAAAGACTTGGACTTTTATCGTTCAGTTTCTGCACATAATAGTTTTATTTGATGAATGCACAGTTGCTTTGTGTACCAGCAATATTTTGCACATAATAAATCGAAATCCAAGCTATTGTGACGGCCCAAATCTTTCTCCACATTTCGGACATGTTGCATTTGGCGAATATTCGTGTCGTGCGTACTATTTGCGGGTTTTGAAACTTAACGTGACTTGTGTGAAAGAACAATGGAAAATAAGAAATTGGCAACTTATTCAGGTACATGTACTCTATTTCCATTCGTGAAAGCTACATTCTACCCTTTAGTCCAGTTCAAGGTACTTTGTTATTATACTAAGGCCAAGACCTGAACAAGAAAAGTCGGTGATTGAGCAACATATGCTTTGGTTATCCCGGCTAATAATAAATTGGGCAAACCCTTTTGTGTTCTCTTTTCAATTTAAGGTTAGTTCTTCCAGAAATAATATTCCAAAACCATTACTGGATAATTATGAAATAAAAAAAAAAATCCGGAATACAGAAAATTGATAATATTAAATGAGAACTATCTTAATATGAATCAAAGCTGTTGATCCACCTTTAAACTGTTTCCAAGCCTATTGAAATCATTAACTGACAAATGAGTAGATAATTCACATGACCTTAAATTACACGCATGTATACCGAAGTTTCTAATAAAACACGTTTTTATGAACTATTTTCCATAACTATAATCATCTTATATGTTCGAAATCTCTGTACTTTTTATGAAATGCTGTTGGATCAATTTTACAACCAATTCAAATGTATGTCACCAAAGCCTTGCAAATGATATAAAAGCAACCGCTTTGTCCGAAAACGATGTTTGAAGACATTACTTCAAGGTACTTGGAATCGTTGGTGCTTATCTAGGTCACGCACTACAAAAGAACTTAACAATATCGATTTCTTAACATGCTTCATTAGATGTCGTGCGGACTTCAGTTCTTATTGTGGTTGTTTCTGATGGGCGATCCTAATTTTTGAAAAACTTATCTGGTGACGTCATAGACTTAGGGACCGATGTTTAATTCAAATCAAAGTTATGGAAAACAAGTAACTCATGTTTCTTACACATTTTAGTTTAAGTAGTACTAAAAACATTTCATTGGTAAACTGCTTGTAGGTATATAGTTTCGTATCTACGTTGTCTTTTTGGTTTGAGCTATATTAGGTATCTTTTAGGAATGTCATGCATTTGGGGTTGTACTACAAAGGAATAACTTGAGGTGAGATGTTCTTGATAAATATATTTTATATGACGTCTTCCTATTTGTGGGGTGTGTTCTTATCACGTGTCATCCGCAAAGTAATATACAACTGAATAACACAAATACAGTCGAACCTGTAATAGCGGTCACCTGTATTAAGCGTTTAACCTGCATTTATCGGTCAGTTTTAATATTACCAAACTCGCATTTTGTTAAATGTTTAACCTTCATTTAGCGACCGTCTTTGTTAAGCGGTTACTTTCTCTTGCTTGTCCCCTTTAATGACCGCTTGATGAAAGGTTTGACTGTATATGAGAAGCCTCCGTTTCCCAATCAGTAGAGCATCATCCTGGTAGTTTCGAATCCCAAAAGAAACGAATATATTTTTGTCATATTTTAGCAAACATTTGAGCAGGTTTCTAGCTTTTAAAACCGTTTGAAAATAGTTTCTGGTATTTTTCTAAACCACGTACCTTTGAAACTGTCACGGTGACACCACATACTGTTTTGGATAAAGTAAATATCGCTAACTTTGTTATCAACATTTCAACCTTATGATATACACTTTAAAGTTTGCATAATCTTCCAAGACACATGTCTCTCGTTGACATTGTTGCCTTGCAATGAATCCTTGTACATATGCGATATCGGTCCCGAAAATTGAAAGGTTAGATCAATAATCCCATTTCGGTTGGCCGCGAGACTGTGGGTTTGATCTCCGGCAGAAACACACTGACATCGTTCGAAATGGGACTGATAGACAGACACATGTTTTTTTTGTGTATTTTCAAGGTAACCGATCTAGTTGGGGTATCAAACGATCTATCTACTTATACCGCAGTAACGTAACTCTGTGTGAAGACCTGTCTATTTGATAGCTGATGATATATACACTCAGTCGCTTAAAAATGCATCTCCGGTATTAATTATAATCAAATTTGGCCTTCACTATGAGGCGTAGGTGTGTGGATTACATGGTAGCTACTCTCGTTATTGACTTCTCTAGCTTTCACACCTTCAGATGTGATATCTATGCACAGTTTTGAAATTTCCCCATTAAAGCAATCATAATTTTTGCAAACTATGAATATTTATAGTGAAATTCCATTAAAATTGAATATCGTAAAAAGGCTTTTACGTTAATTAATGCTAGATATGCGTTTTGACAGCGGTTGAGTGTAATGTTTGGTGATTAAATAAATGGAATGATTTTGCTACGACCTTAAAGTCTTACAGAAAATCAAACATTCAATTTTATATATAGCTCACAAAACAATTACAGTATCTGTATGATGTGAAATTACTTTTACGGCAAAGAGGAAAAAAAAGTTCCCATCGAAATTAGATTTTAATCCTCCATGTTCCAACATCACGTGCTTCCGGATAAAGACGTCTGATTCAGCAAGAAAAGCGATATACAAGTCATATAACGTCAACATCTACCAACAATTGTTTCAACACTTAATACAGACCAATACCATCAAACAAATAAAAAAAATTCGTGTGTGGAATGACTGCCTTCAAAATGGCAAACTTCCAACATCACGCCCTCAATATATATAAATCACAATTACTTTATATGTACAGGTACAGTGATGAATTTGTCTATATTTGTCATAACAACAAAAAATTGTCCCACCACACGCTCCGAATATTTGCATCTGATTCCTTTTGAAATACGAAAAGCAATAGCGTCAATAGCTGAAACAATTTCAGCAGTACCGACTGAAAAAAATGCCATAAAAACAGATTTGTTCTCCTGCTCAGGTTCTTTAAAAATCGCAAAGGAGCCGGTAACGATTACATTAACACTACAGACTGAACGATATCATAAAATTAACATGTAGAATAAGTGCCTTATGATCGAGAACTTCCGTTTTTTGACATTATGTAATTTTGAGTTATCTGCCCTTGAAAACGACATTTATAAAAAGAGCAAAAAATCACTTTTAGGGACAGATAACTTAAAACGTAGAATGGTAACCCCTATTTTTTCCACAAATATGTTTCTAGTGCGATTCTCTATAATCATGTAAAGTTTATAAAAAGTCTCTGCGCTAGCCTTAATTTAGCTTTGTTTTTACTTAGTAAAAACTGTTGCTGTAGGAAACACTATTTACTGTGTAAGCGAACTGATAAAAATAGCGGATGCTACAATTCTGTTATTTAAGTCAGTACTTGGGGGAATAGCAGGTCCAAATTCTACAAAAAAAATCCTACTTAGTACTAAGCAAAACCTAATAATAAAGGGCGAATTACACCGTTTTTCTTTCTCTGATAAAGTTACCCAAATGTTTCATTTCTTGACAAGTATTGTAAGTTATTAAGGTAATGATAATTACTTATATCATATGTCATACACTTTAACATATATTAAAACAGGAATTGCGGAATGCGTTTTTACTTACTTTGAGAATTTATATATTAAGTATTATTTGTGGAATTCGTTTTTATGCTGAAATTTGAAATCAGGCCTTTCTGATTTGCATATTTTCCACAACATTTTTAACTGTAGCACTCCGCGCTTTGTACGGATTCATACAATGCAAGCTGAGCTAACGAAAGCGAGTGGAGTGTGTTACACAGATGTGTTGCAACGACGTTTAAATGACATTTAGAAACTCTTTTAATGTGTAAAGTTTGTGTGTCCACTCTTCTTTTACAAATTCCTCAAGCTAAATACAACCATTTTCAGCGTGAACAAAATACCTGCGTCGTTTACAAAACAGAGATTTAACCCAACTGGAGTACATGTAGATCCATACATGCCATACCCAAAGTAGTTCAGCAGCGTTTCGCTCGATAATGATATATTTCGTTGCATTTCTGTTATATTACCCTGCATTTCTGTCTTCTCATAACATCAATAGCCACGCAAAAGCTAGAACAGTGGAAAAAAGCGGTCATAATTTAGTGGAAATGTTTTGAAGTGGTAGGCCTAAAACACGCAATGAAAATTTATGGAGCAATGGACGCAATGAAACTATTACCTAGCAATGGAAATTTTATTTTCAGAATAGCAGTATTAAATGCCATAAAACTACTTTTAAACCATCTATAACTGCTTAATTATATATACACATTAATTTTAAGACAATGACATGCGAATAAACTTAGAGTTATTAATTTGAGATTATATATACATATATGGAAGGAAAATTACAGCAATGGAAATTTATTTTCAGAAAGCATATTAAATCCATAAACTATTTAACCACTTACTGCTTTTATATATAAACATTAATTTAAGACAATAGCATACGAATTAACTTGGTGGAGTTATTAAATTGGAGACCACACACACACACACACACACACACATATATATATATATATATATATATATATATATATATTCATATAGGCTTCGGCGCAATGGAAAATCCATTGTGCCTCAATAAAACACGCAAAGGAAGTTTGCTAGACACAATGAGTTGAAATGTGTTATATTATTCTTTCATGGATTCAATGAGTTGAAATTTGTTATATTATTCTTGCATGGATTAAAATAAGAATACAATACTAATGCGCTGGCATACGCTTTTTAATATGTTCAATCTAAATAAAGCAGACACACGTACGATGTTTACACTGCTAGCTCCGCTCTCCAGGTCAGGTATAAATTAATGGACAGTGTATCCAGATAAACAGGCATCATATCACAAAATGATAATAATCAATAAAATGTTTTAAATTTAATGAATATTATTAATTTGTGTATCTATATCATCAAGATTTTTCATATACCGCGCAATGTAAATAACCGCGAAATGGAAATTCCATTGCACCTTAAAAATACCACGCAGATGAAAGTTATATGTTCATATGCAAACTCGTACCAACGACAAGTTATGAAGACATGTTATTTATATGTATTAGATACTCCAAATTAAAACTGTTCAATTCATGATAAATTTTTCATGTACCATACTATACACAGCGGATCCATTTTTCAGTGATACCGGTATACCCATACAGCATTGACTGGCGCGTGTATGCCACATTTCCAGTAAATTAATCAAACACGCGCATGCTGACGCAATAGAAGTATGAAGAAGGAAATTTAATATTAAGTTTAGGCTTCTTTCCAAATCACCTTCATCAGCATGTAATAATTTTATATTATGAAAAAAAAAAAGATTGATATGTTTATAATCAATACAATTTAGAACTGTTAATTGTGTGTGTGTGTGTGTGTGTGTGTGGTATTGACACGTGCCATTAAAGGCCTTCTTCACTCCTTATCAACCGGGAAGGGCGGTGGGACTTAAACCCAACAAACAAACAAACAACTGGGAAGGGTGTGCTCGAGTCAATATTCTAGATTACGTTAGTTAGTCGTTGCTTCTGTTCATCATCATCATCATAGGCATGGGGATTGATTTTAGACTTCATAAATATAAAGGGTCAGAATATCAAGGTTTATCATTTTTATTATTTTATATTTAAGGCATTTGAAGTCAATTCTATAGTCTAGCGTTCTGTACTCTGACAGCTCTTGTTCAAAATATAGTTTAGATGTATGTTTTTAATTTTGATTATCGTGTTCTAATGTTTAATAAAAAAAAAATGTAAACTATCTGTTCTTGTTTCTTATCTGTCAACTGAAAAACTGATACTGACCACATACCCTCCTTTATAAACAGATTAGAATCCAGCATATAACCTATTTTGGTTACAATCTAGCGCTCTTGCTGCTCACCACAACCAACCCGCCGACAGTCTATCAGTGCCTTCGGCGCTTTGATTTAACACTTCGTTTTTAACACTTCGAAAAGAGGAACGTCTCCATTTTAGATGATTATGTCTAAAATTTTCGAGAAAATGTATCATGTTCGTAATCCTATTGACATCAGTGGTCCGATGCTGAGATTGAGCCTTTACGTTATACACATGTATTTAAGTATGATCTCTATTTTTGGAGAACTTTAGGATACTAACAATAGCTGAATATTGATCTTATCCATTGACCTTATTTCTTATTATAAGAAACATATAAAAGGTATGTAAAAAACATTGCACAGAAAAGCAATTTCAGAACAATAATTATTGTACTACTGTTTCGCATTTTACAAGGCCCGGTTAATCAAACAAAATATTTAATTATGTTTTTAAGAACGATATTATTAAATGATTCGATCCATATAAAAGAGTAACACATAGAATGGTTGTTATTTTGAATGGAGATTTTGCGTCAGTTTGACGACAAATCCATATTGTGATAACGTATACCGTGAACTGTACAAATACAAAATATAAAACGAATCGATTGGTCAAAATGCATACACATATACATATATAAAAAATCAAAATGGAAAAAAATATATTTTGCATGAACTTTTGACCCAAAACTAACTGAACAATGACCTGCATCAAATACTCATATAATGCGTGTAATTGCTGACTCATTGCATATGAAAATTACCCACAAATATGAAATATCCTCACAATTTCTGGGGATTTTGTCTTCAGTTTTATATTTGATGTTAAATTACGTGTGAACTTCTTAATATTGATATTAAAACATTTTAAATAAAAACCATCAGCAATTTCCTTCTTTGCATTTTAATTAAAATCGTGAAGTTATTTATAACCATTGGCTACTGTCGACTTATAATGAATTCAACCATTATTAAACCGTTAAGATTTGAATAGCTTCATATTAAAAGCAATGTCACACGTAAAAGCAATGAAACCTATACTTTAAGGAACTTAGATATGTATGGTTGTAAGATGAATTGATAACCCAAACTATAAATTTCCTTTCTCGCTTACATAAATATAGTCACACAAAGAACACAATAAATGGCTTTACAATGCAAACAGTAGACACAAACGAAAATAGTTTTCACATTATAGTTAGAAATATGCAAGTTTGCATTTAAAAAACAACAACACAATTTACAATAATTCGATGACCTTCGATGTCAATAAACTGTCCCACTTTCCTGTTTTTAGGCACACTACATTGTGACTATAAGCGACTTTCTCCAAATCGGTACATTTTCTCTAACTGATTCATTTTTTTCTTAGACGCCTTCAATGCATTCGTGTGTTTATTTTTTTATCTTATTTTTTTGCTCCAGTGATGCTATCCTTTGTTCCATAGGATGTCATTGCTGTTTAACATTTGTTATCTGACAGATTAAAAGCAAGAAGCTTTCTTAATAAGCTATCTCATTAATGTGGCAAGTATACCTTCATCGTGTGCAATTCTAGCTTAATATGTAATTATTTCGCAGCATAAAGCATATATCTGATTTTAATTCGAAAATGATATAAGTAACTCAAATCTACCAAGGAAAATTGTGAGATTCTCGTTTATTTTTACATTCCTTTTACAAGATCGCTTTGTTAAAGTTAAAAGAAATATATTCGGTTCTAAAACAACGCCAGAAATAATTTTATGCAATTTAAATCAAATTCTGTCAGGACAGTTTCTTAAACTGGCATGAAGTTTCTTTAAATGTGTTTTATAATCCATGTCTCTACGTACTTAACAGCAGAATATATTGTCGGCTGAACTGCAATCAAACAGCAAAGACTGTTTTTCCTGTTGCAAATAGCAATACATATACAGAAAATATACACAAAATAAACGATGTTATGAATAATAAATGGAAATAACGTGAATTGCACAACTAAACTCGAAATAACTCAGGTCTTATTTTTGTTTTCAGCTTCATTTACTTGCAATAACATACCTGTACATAAAGTGGTTTAATTTGTATAAAAGATTACATATAAGAAATATCAATTTTGTATTGAAACAATGTTATATACGACAAACAACTTATTGCTGTCATTTGATGTGTTGATTTATATAAAATACTACATCTACTGTTTTATCTTCGATTTAATGCCAAAAGATTAACTTTAGTTTTTATGGCTATGATACTGATACAAATAAATAACCGATATAACAGGCATCACTGCACAAATAATTTGCGCAAAGTATAATGGCATATATATCATGTAGGTATAATGATAAAATGAACCTTTCACACTTGTCCCGAAACAACACAATCCTGAAAATATGCAATTAGCCATATTAAAGGGAGAAATACCAAACACCACAAACAGCTGTCAGTTTAGGCAATAATACTTTTTCCATAAATGTGAAAAGCATCCAAAACTTTGATTACGAGTAAGTTGTGTATCCAAGATTAACTATTCAATAACCTTCATGATAATTCAGTGACTGAGTTTGGAGAATGCAGATTTCGAAAATGGACTTCAAAGATATTAGACTTGAGCTTAACTGCTCTTTTTCAACTTTATGCAGCCAAACTGTTACCCAATGCCATGTATTTGATATTTTCTTTGTTTTGCATTGACAGTATCACATTCATATAGAGACTGTGTCTACATGAGACAGATATAGTGCAAAAAATGTGTTTCTAAGTTTGTCAGGGGTTGAGAATATTACTTTGATCGAATGATTTAATTGAGATTCCAATCCAAACCACAATGCCCTTAAAGGTATCCAGTAATTATATAACCTACACTTACTTTTCTTTAAAGTCATGCGATTTAAGTTAACAGTCGTTATAACTGATGAGGCAATTAAATACTTTCCCATTAAACTTTGTTTTTCTACAATTTTGTCGTACTTGATTTTACATAATTATGTTGTATGTTGTTGTTTTTTTTCTTTTATTTTCTCTTTTTTTTGGGATCTTATATATTTTAAGTAAATTAATTATTCAACTATAATATATTTGTATGTATTTCTTATATTATTATCGATGGCCCAGGTCGGCGATATTATACATTTGTACTATAGAGCAAGAAACAACCTTTTACTCCCGTATGAAACAGGTTCCTTCTCAGTCGGTCGCAGAAAGATGAACAGATCAGATGACCGGGAACAAGCTTTGGAGAAACTGTTTTGAATACTGTGAAATCTGGACTGGTTTATAGGATACCGAAAGTACATGTTGCTGGACGGAGCTAGACTTGTATGCGCATAATTGAACAGATTCGATTGGAGTACGCCTCTTTATCGATGCTGAACCAAACCAATCTCCATACAGTTATCTCCCCATTCATTATTCGGCATAGATCTCTGCCACCATGAGAAGGCATTATCAGGATCTCATATATATATATATATATATTGTTAAAATGATACGAGGTTATGATGAAATAAAAAAAAAATGGTAACAAATAAAACTTTTTTTTTCAAAAATATGAAAATTATATTTTATTTTTTTCAAATTCTTTTGATTTTACAGCGAGTGGCATTTTCCTAAGTTTATATTCTTAATTCTAACACGACTTGCATCTTTATCTCTATACAGAAAGAAGGAGAAAAATTGTGTGTAAATTCGCAATAACGCACTGGAATCAGCGCTCGCGAAGCGTAATAATATCTATTCCCTTACAATTACCTCCCCCGTATACTGCAGTTATGAATGAACGTAAACATCGTAGTAAAACTGACCTACTTTAAACAATATCGTTCGTCTGCATCGTAAAATGGCTGAATTACCTCACGGTGCTCATTGTGAGTTACGGGGTAGTAATGACACATGGAGAGTTGTTGATAGACAACATGACGATATCGTTCTTAAGTATGTCATTCAATCGCTACATTCCGGAGAAATAAAAAGGGTTTTCAAACACGAATTGTTTGGAAAAAAAATACAACCTACAAAGGAAGCCTGAGTTCTTATATCAAGCCATCAGAAGAGGAAAGAAGGCGACTTAGTGAAAGACTAACCTTCAACATACCAGATCAAGCTGGAGATTCTATACGACCAAAAACATCTGCGTCAAATTCTCTTGTAGCACATTCCGGTCACCGTGACATTTCGCGTGACATTACACATGTGTCTCCAGCAACCCCGAATTTTAATCCAGTTGATATCACAATGAACACATCCAATTCAAGAGATGCAAGATCATTCACAATGTTTGCTGGCAATATCACAGGTGGCACAATCAGTGTAAACATTACAACAAGTGAAATAAACACATGTGTTGAACCGTTCCTCTTTTGAATTTGTGTTAACACTTTTGCTTTAATGTTGACGTCATCAAAGTGTGTGTAATACACATTTATAGTTTATCTAGCTGTTACATTTTGAACATCGATTTGTTCATTGGTTAAAAATTAATTTGAAGAGACCAAAAAATATCGTTACAAATAATATATTTAATTTAAAAAAGTGTGCCATTTTTGTTACTTTTTTATTTTTTCTCAGCTACATTATACGGGGGAGGTAAAACGATCGGCAAACTAGAGGGAAGTTGTTCGGTTTAATGTTGCTACGCTTAATAAATGAATCCGAAAAATATTATGGAAAAATGTGTTAGAATCGAAATAATCTGTCTCTACCGGTGCGTTGTTGTTTATTTACACACAGGTTTGTCGTTCAGGTACGAATAATTATATCACTCGGGCTTCGCCCTCGTGATATAATAATTCGCACCTGAACTCCAAACCTGTGTGTAAATAAACAACAACGCACCGGTAGAGACAGATTATTTCTTAAATAAACACCAGTTATCGCCTAGTGGTAAAACAATAATCTGTTTATAAAATAACTTTTTCTGTGCATGAATATCTATAAATAAAAACCTTCGCCATTTTGTAAGCCTTCAATCATCACGTGACATTTGTGACGGCAGTGATTCTTTTTCCTAAGTGAGCGTGCAAGGGAGATCACTGTGTGGAGTTTGAAACCAAACATGATAACATTTCCAAGCAATGAACCTCTCCTTCAACTGCAAGTACTTCGACATATAATTTCCCTTTACGTAACAGTGTAACTTTATCAATATGTTCACTTGGCTAGCGGCGATTTTAAACATTTTTTGAAATCCTAATACTTGTGTATATAAAACCTGGCCGAAAAGGCATAAACGCACTAAAATATCAGCATAGATACATGTAAGCAATGTGATTATAAATGTACATGGACTTGCCCCTAAGAAACATGTATTTGGTTTCATATGTATACCATTGATGGTCTTTAGTGTATCACGTGAGCAAGTCTTTATACATTTGCCTACAAAAAATGTATACAAATATTGAAACATATATATTATACTTAACATATTGCCGATTTAAAATTAAATTGAACACTTTATGAAAAATTTTTTTAATTAAAATTTCTTTTATTTTTCTCTTTCAGATTCTTAACCCTTTCCCTCATATAGACTCATTTTGACGCACTCAGTAGGTACCACATAAAGCCTGATCTGCAGAAAACCACAGTTAAACCTTACCAAATTTAATTACAAAATCCTCATTTCCAGACCACTGAGGAGCAGCGAACAGCATAAAACCTGATCAGCCTGCGAGTTACTCGCAGGCTGATCTGGTTTTATGCTGTTCGCATAGGTCTTTTAATGGTGTCCTCTATGAGGGAAACGGTTAATATCAGTTGTCATCGTGTACGTTATGCATTGATACTTTTTTACTATAATTACCCGCATTTGCCATGATATACATATGATATATATATATGTATATGAGTGAACACTTGGTTTTATATGTATATGTACTGTGAAAGTATAATCATTTTACATGAGAATCGAGTATTTGCTTTCAAAATCAAAGCCTGGCATCTTGTATTGCAAAATTTTAAATATCAAAAATCTTTCATCAATACACCTATAAAGCATCGATTCATTTACTTAATAATTGCCTCCTTTTGTCATGATATAAGATTGAGTGAAGACATGCCTCATATTCCAATATTGTCTATTCGATAAACCGAAAATTCATAGTTTATTTCTTATATGTACATATAAAATCCCATATCTTCCATTGAATGTCAGAAGGTGATATCAGCCTTTATATATACCGATGACCCTTTATGGTATTACAATTTATAAGGAAATATGTTTTTGAACGCAGCATCCCTGCAACCAATAATGTTTTATTTCAATCTTTATTATCACAATGCCCCCCCCCCCCCCCCCCCGGGAACTTAACTCATTCAGTTGGCTGGATCTAATCTGGTGTTTGGTTTCTTATAACCAGATAACTAATACTCCGATGTGGCAATACAATTTAAAGTAACTATTCATGTACACAGTTTATTTAATTATCCTTCTTTTATATCATTCTGTTCATTTTATATGCGTGAAAATATTAAACCACTTCGATTTGTCAGCCAGTTATCTTAATTTGATAATATTAAACCGTTCAACACTTAATTTCAATCATCTAAATAGCAATGTAATACGTGAAAGTGGTGTTAACACAAAATTTGAGAAACATGAAATGCATTAAAAATAATTTAGAATGTTTATTTAGTCTGTGTTTATTTAGTGTTTTTTTTTTCTTTTTTCAGAATTGAGAATAGAAATGATAATTCCTTTGGGGACTTTAATTTTGATATCACGTTGCGTCCTAATTTTATCAAAAGTGAAAATCGAGATGAAAATAAAATATGTTCTTTGAGAAAACCTCCATTTAATAGTTTAATGCCTGAAATCCTTTCTCCGTTTGAGTCTTTAGAGTTTTAACCCTTTCCCTCATAGAGGAAACCATGAAAAGACCTATGCGAACAACAAAAAACCAGATCAGCCTGCGAGTAACTCGCAGGCTGATCAGGTTTTATGTTGTTCGCTGCTCCTCAGTGGTCTGGAAATGAGGATTTTGTAATTAAATTTGGTAAGGTTTAACTGTGGTTTTCTGCAGATCAGGCTTTATATGATACCTATTGAGTGCGTCAAAATGAGTCTATAAGAGGGAAAGGGTTAAGTGACATAATTATGATGTATGTTTGATTTAGAATGTATAGATATGCGTTTGACAAATATTAAGAGGATTGTTAATTATGTATGTTTTACTAGAGATTACATTTTTTAATTAAATTGACTTCTACATGTTATCAAATAATATATAAAGTATATAAGGAACACGTGTTACATTGATAACGTATGCTTATAACTTCGGTCACGGTGGTTGTTGGTTCTTACACCGTTTACTGTATTATTTTTATAATGGCAGACATGAGCGAAAAATACTGGTGCATCCCAGGAACCGCCGATAGGGATTAGTTAAAGCTATTAAAAAACTTGCTTTCCAATTAAGTTTAAAAAAGATTTTCGTATCAATCACGTAGTAAGCTTTTCAAGGCGTCATCGATTTTTTTTATCAAATGGAATCGCGCTGCAATGCGGTAAATTAATCTGACTTGGAAATAATAAAACAACTTCGTAAGTATTTTATCAAATTAAATGAAAATTGAAATGATCTTTTTATGATCGAAGGAAATCAAAATGTACGTACACAATTTGGCTTCAATTCAGTGGTGGAGGTTACTTTATTATTAGATAGCTTCAAAATCGTTGCTTAATACATATATAATTTGAAAATGCTTACTTTTGTTTTCACCTCAGTTTGGTTTTGGAATGGAATGCGTACTCTGTGTCTGATATATACACCAAAATTAATGTATAAAAGAACAGGATACTTAAGGTCCCAATCTGTATAAAAAATTCTTTATCCAACAAAGAGCTATCTAATTGCTCCATTTTTTGTGTTTACTGATTCACAGAAAATGCTAAGTGTATTGTCTCTATCTCGGATTTGATGTTTAAAACCTTAGAATTATTCTCGTCATGATGTCTCAATCAAACACTTTAAAACGTTATTATTCAAATTAAGAACCTGTAACAGACATCACGGCGCAGTTAGCCATTGTGCTCTATATCGTGTAATATTGACTGAAGCTCAGTGCTAAAACGATCCCTATTCGCTTATCATGATATAACACTATCCTTAGAAAGAGCCATTTGTTTCATAATAAGAGGCTTATATAAAACCAGACATTGTGTTGGTCAATGCAAGAACAGCGTTTCCTGTAAATGAGATAAAGCGATAGAAACTTTGATTGCAAGCAATGATCGAAACTAAATTTGCGAATATAAGCGTGTTGTATTCTCGACAAATTATTTCATAATCTTCATGACTTCTCCCATGATTGAGTGCGGGAAAGCAAATGCTATTTATAAAAAATGCAAACACATTCAGCTCCGTTTCTGCAACCCAATGCACAAATTGTCGAACGCAACAACCTGTAAAGAACTGACACATGAGGAATATTTTCTTTGTTTGATTTGCAACGTCAAAATGACAAACATTTGTTGAATGTGTCTATACGAGACAGACACACTATTGCCCATCGCGATGTCACACCGAAGACAATTGGAATGATACCAAACCCAATCACATTATCAAGATTCATGGCCGGGGAACCACAACCTCTCGATTACAGTACTGTCGAACTAACAACTCGGTCACGTCATTCGACAAGGAAATTAGTAGCGAAAATAGGTCATATAGCTATGCATTGCTAAATAATGTAAAAACAAAAATTGAATGTTACTAAGTCTGTCCACGAAGTGAGAACATCACTTTGCTCACTGTTAGATTCAATAAAGGTTCATAATCTGTTGGAGGTTTACTAGACATACGCGTATATAAGGAATAACAAGGGTCAGGACTGCCACAAAATACGCCCATCACAGTATGGGGACTCTCAGAAATAGCTCAGAGAAACAAGCTATTGTCTCCTAAATCCCATTAGTTAATGAATGTTACTTATTAAAACAATCATGTTGAAACATTTCCATTAATTTGAAGGAAAATGTCTCTTTTGACTTATTCAAGTGTTCAAGGGCCATAAGTTTTAAGTCTTTCTCGCGATAATGCTGGATATCGAATTCATCCGTGATATTATGGCCATGCACATGTGTGAAAAGTTTGAAAAGGATTGGTCTAACGGTATTGAAGTTAGAGAATGGACAATCACAATTTCAAGTATTTTGTGTACATTAAGGGCCATAACTTCTAAGTCATTCACGCGATAATGCTGGATATCGAACTCATCCGCGATATTATGGCCATGCACATGTGTGTGTACGTCAAGGGCCATAACTTCTTAGTCATTTACGCGATAATGCTGGATATCGAACTCATCCGCGATATTATGGCCATGCACATGTGTGAAAAGTTTGAAAAGGATTGGACTAACGGTATTGAAGTTAGAGCCCGGACAATCACAATTTCAAGTATTTTGTGTACGTCAAGGGCCATAACTTCTAAGTCATTCACGCGATAATGCTGGATATCGATCTCATCCGAGATATTATGGCCATGCACATGTGTGGAAAGTTTGAAAAGGATTGGGCAAACGGTATTGAAGTTAGAGCCCGGACAACAAATGTTCCACGCCCGCCCGTCCGCCCGTCCGCCCGCCCGCCGTGAGTGTTCACATAATACGCCCCATCTTAAGATGGGCGTATAAAAATGACCGGTTGATATTTTAAGGAATATCATTTGCATACATAGGGATAATGTATTGCAAATATTACAATTAAATGATGAACCATTAAATGAAATGTTGAAGTATAACGCTCGTAATGAATGGTATCTAGCAATCCTTAAATTAATGTAAGATAGATGCCCTTTGCCATGGGAACCAGACATGAGGCATATATTTAACGTCTTGTAACGATTAATAAACATGTTTTTATAGCGTAAATACTCCTTCTGGACGGTTCCTGAAATGGACCATTACTGCTATTGAATGACGTAATATTCATTAAAAACATAATTAACTATGCTCTATGATAATCACAAGCGCTATGAGAAACACCACATTCTATTTAGCCATCTATAAACTCATAAACAAATATACATGTACGTCCTATAATTCAAATCCCTTAAGACGTGAACAGTAAAAGCATTTCAGATATAAATCTTATTTACTGGTGTTTTCATATGGAATTTTTTCCACCTCTAATTTCACCTTTCATTGAAGAAAAACATGGCGTAATATCATTACTGATGTCTTGCATCGGCTTATTTTTCAAGTTACATTATCTTTTTAAGTATACGGTTACTTTTTTCCCCTTGATTCATCATCGTATATGCTGATATTTCTCGTATTTGCATCAGGAAAAGGTATTGCTTTGCAGTTGGACAGGAGTTCATCAAAAGGTTCAGTCGGCATTTTATATTTTGCTATTGAGGAGAATTCTGGGTAATAAAATTCATTCAAGGAAACCTCATTTTTATTTAAGAACCTCTTCTTACAGATTTTTAGTTGAATGGTTCCTATATTCGCATGAAATACTACCTGGAATGTTTTTGGATACCTCATTAGCACACAATAATTTCACTTTAAGAAGTGCTCTTGTAAAAGAACTGTAAAACAAATGAGATTTTGATACATTTTGCAAGATATTTTGAGTCAATTACCTCATCTTCAAAATAAAATTAGATCCAGATTTGATAATGCGAAATAATTGCAGATTAAGCTCAAGAGATGCGAAATAAAGGAACATTTGTCAAAGTTTATGGGATAACTGTAGATAGCTAATGCAGAAAGCCTTTTGTTCAAACTGTCAGATGAGAAAGTTGAACGGAATCAAATTACTCAAATCAAAGGAAATCTATTTATAGCCTTATTGGGAGTTAATATAGGAATACGAATACATCAAACATTTCTGAGAAAATATGAAACTTTAGAAAAGTGACAGATGCTAATGACAATCGAAAGTCATCTTAGTTCAACTGATTATAAGTATCTGTTTTATGTAATTAATATTTTTTCAAGTATGCGACCATTTGTTTTCATTGTTTGTCTCGAGCAAACGTATCACGGGGACGGCGTGTCAAATGGGTATGATAATTAATTATATCCTTAAATAACAAAACAGACTTATTTATATTCTTAAAATGATGGTATATAATGTAGTGATTCATAACAGTGAAAAAAAACGCTAAGGGTGTAAGGGATCGAAATTAATCGTAGGCCAAATAATAATGGATATCTGTTTTATGTACTAATATAACATTCTTTCAGTTATACGAATTTTTTTTCCATATGTTCTACGTGCCAAAATTCTTATGATAGGGTTTATCACTTCAGTCCTTAATTAATAAAACAGATTGATTATTATTTAAACTATTTTTATTCTAATACTAGTCGTGTTTCTCAGGTTATGCGTAGAATTACTTCAACGTACTGCATTGCAATTTGCATGATAAGAACTAAGTGTTGAACGCGCTTGAAATGTTCAGCCGAAAAAACAAAATGCTACGATATATTTCACGCCTAAGAAATGACCAGAAAGATATAAACAGTATAGTTTGATATACTAGGATTCTGCAGTATTTAATCTAAATTATTTTTATATTCGAATAGGATGTTATCTGGTTAAATTGTAAGATACCAAGCACCAGGTTGGCACCAGACAACTTAATCAGTCTAGTTCCCTTGGGATGAAGTAATACAATAGAAATAAAACATGACTAGTCACAGGGAAACTGCGCTAAGAAGTTAGACGTAAAACAACATTTTTCTTTATCAATGTAGTTTCCATTTAATACGATAAGAGGTCGTAGATATATATTTAGGCTGACGTTGAATGTGTGTTTTTAATTTCTGCTTACTTTAAAACACTTCAGCTTATCGAATAAATGCTGATGGAATATGTAAGTAAACTTTCATGTGTTCACACATATCATCTATTATGACAAATGAAGGTAATCTAAGTTTAAAAGAATCGATGCTTAATGGAAATGATGATAATTAATACGTTAGACATATACTGTAAAATTCATTAATTTTCGTTGATATTAAATTTCGTTGATTATGTACCTTCGGAAACTTCAAGGTACATTTATTTGTAGATTTATATTCTATAGGACGTGAGCCCTGTATCAGAGACAAGTTTTCGTGGTGATTAATTTTCGTGAATAAAACCCACCACGAAAATAACGAAAATTAGTGTCCTACGAAAATTAACGATTACAGAGTATATCGTAAGTAATTCTACAATTTTTCACTGACGTTTATAATTTCACAGTTCGCATTCATATGAAAGCCATTATTACACTTCACATACATCTACTATACTGACGTCGACTACCTATTAAGTTTAATATACATGCTTTACTTTACCATATTTTGTGGCAAATGTATAAAGATTTGCTCACATGACACGCAAAATACCAGAAATATGTAAATATACATATTAAACCAAGTACATGTTTCTTAGTGGTAAGTCCATGTACATTCATAATTATATTGCAAATCTTTGTTGCTATTTGACATCTTAAAGGCCTTTGGGCCAAGTGTGATATATATAAGATAAACACAAATAGCTGTAAGAAACCATTTACTAAGAATAAATTAATACAAATTATCTTAAACCAGGTACAAAAAAATGTAAAAAAAAAGTTTATTGGGAAATATTTATTTGTTTCACTAATTTATATAGACGATTACCTTTGTACCCGTAAATTGTACTTATAAAAGTAATAGTAGTGAAAGAATTACTTGATGCTTTTCATTCGACCAAAATTATATTCTTAACTCCAGACAAACTTAGTAACACAATGCTTTTTTTTTTACATGATGAGAAGTTAGATAGAAAGTTTGCGCTACCAATTTCCCGTTCGGATTTTAGAACGTCTGAACCATAATCAACGTCGTTGATCTTTTGGTTTCAATCTCTGGCCTTGGATAATGTAGTTGGGTTTACTACCGGGTGTGACATAGCGGAAGCGCATCAAGATATTTGTCTCATGCAGACACAGTCTACAAATGAATGTAATACGGTCAATTCTAAGCAATCAAAAAAGTATAAAATGCTTGTCATTGAGTCAGAGCTTCGCCGCTGTGTGCGACATTATGTTCATTGTGTTGAAAATACGGAGCTGAGCTCATGTCGAAAAACTCTGTATGTACTTCTCGAAATAGCTTCTACATTCTCCACTCTGAATCAATGTGACATTCATGTAAATTATTGAATAATTAGTCTGGATCACATAACTTTTTTCCTCGTAATCAAAGGTTCAAGTGCTTTTCGCATTTATGGAAAAGACGTGTTTTTGCCCCGACCTGACAGACGTTTTCGTTTTGGGGAAAAACACTTAACTGAGTATGTTTTCAATAAATATGTTGATTTTTCAGAGGGAAATAATACAATAAATTATTCACTCTGTTCAATATTTCGGCAAAAGTTTGCCTTTCTCAAGAAAAAAAAAAAATTAATTTTTAGCAAGTTCTACATAATAGACGTTGAATAGTCGCCATAATGTTATTGCTATTGATTATTCATAGAATGGTAATTGCATTTTTATGTATTTGAACTGCTATTTATAGTAGGATAAGATAGATATTTGAAGCTAAAAAGTAATGCAGTTGACACTATATTCTGCTGTAAAGTAGAGATCTGGATTGTAAAATATATTTAAGGAAACTTCAGGCTGTGTTCTAACAGAATTTGACTTAAATCGCATAAAATTATATCTGGCTTTGTTGCTAAATACTATCATAAGCGCCAAATATATTTTATAATTTCAAAAATAGAAATAGCCTACTAAAAGGATTGTAAAAGGTGGGATCTTAGCAATTTTTGCCAGTTAGATTCGAATCATTTACTCCATTTTCGATTTAAAATCAGATACCCCCTCCCCCCTAACCCTATGTTGCAAAACAATGACAGACAATGATTCAGCTAGACAATGATTCATCTAGAATTGTGCTCGATAAAGGTGCACTAGCCACATTAATTAGCCAGCTTATCATAAAGTCTCTTGCTTTTAATATTTCAGATAAGAATTGTTAAATAGCAATGAAACGCTTGGGGAAAAAATATAGCCATTTATAGCAGCATAAAAGGCAAAGTGGGAACACGATTGCATCGATGACGTATATGATATAGTGATGCATTTTTAAGTAATTGAACCGATTTAGAGAAAAATTCTTATAATACCAAGTGTTTGAAAATAGGCGATTGTTGGGGCAATTGTTTGGCGTCTTAGGACAACAGATTATTGTTAATTGATTTTATGTAATATTGCATTCGTTCAATTGTGTAAAAATAGCTTTCTGTTGTTGTTCTTGTTGTTTTTGGTTCCTATTGTTTGCTTTGAAAAACTATAGTGTGTACTATTTGTGATGTGAAATATGTATAAAAGGAAGAAAGACCGAAAGGCCATGCGGGTTTCGATGTGACTTTTCTATGACATATTGGATAGTTTAAATTCGGAGAAGGATCATAGGACCATAGATAAGTACATAATTATCCTATTTCAGTTGGATTGGGTCATTATTGCTCTTCTTTGACACAATAACAAGAAAAAACTATAACACAACGATTTCATGTTAGTTATTAAAATTTCTGTCTCGAAAGCGCATTTATGGAAAACAATGCCTCATTGACAAGGCCTCTTTTATTTATTATTTTCCCATTAGCCCAGACAGACAAAAGAAAACAGGTCCCCTTAATTGTAGTCGCAATCTACAAGCTTTGTGTGATTTTATCGACTGAAATATGTGAGGACAAGTAAAAATTTTAATCATTGTCTTCTTTCTACTTCAATCGATTATTCAATAAAATAGATGACAGCATGCCTCCTTTTTATGTGTGAGTCATGGGTTTTAACCAAAAGAAAGTATATTTTCAATCCTATTTATGTTTGAGACTCCACGACGCAAATCATTTTAAGGTTTTATAACTAAATCGACGAGTAAGACAATGGGCTTACATTATTTTGTGATCCAACAAGCGCATCAAAGAGGAACAATAAAGGTCGTCTATTGAAACATCATTGATTGTTGTCTTTGTGAGGTACCCCACGGTTGGTAAAGATAGAATTGATATTTTCGTTTTATGTAAAATCATTCTTTTGTGGGGGGTTCTTTTTATTTGCGGACCGTGGGGTGAGTCATCGTTGGTTTCGTATCCTTGAATTTAACCGGATGGAAAACTAAATAAGACCCTTGCGTATGTGACAATGCGTCGTCACAGGTATAAATACAATCGCTGACAACTGCGTTAGGGAGTCGACTCTTTGGCTCAGTGGTTAGAGCATTGGACTCGCACGCCGGCGAACCAGGTTCGATCCTTGGCCGGGTCGAGTATGTAACATTGGTGGCAGCGGTGGGATAATGTCAGTTGCCAGACCGGAGTTGCCTTACCCACATGTTTCCCAGACCAAGACTTAGGTCGAGACTTCTCGGAGGGGAAAGTAATGTGACGATGCGTCGTCACAGGTATAAATACAATCTCTGGCAACTGCGTCAGGGAGTCGACTCTTTGGCTTAGTGGTTAGGGCATTGGACTCGCACACACACCATTTCTTACATAATATAACATATCATTATATTATACTCTAATATATATATATAATTTTCTAAAGGCCCCATTACAACAAACAACTTCTCAGAACGTCCGTTCCCGTCCTCCTAAAAACGTGACACGGGTTGAGATCGTCCTAATCCCGTCTACAGTTCGTCAATGTCATCAATGTCAAGTTCAGATCGAGTAAAAGTGTTTATTCTAATTACGGGAGAACCGTTTCAAAGCAGTCCAAATATGTTTGTAGTCAGTTTAAACCTGTTCATAACCACTTCATATGTTGTTTGTTTTTTTGTTGTTGTTTTTTGTTGTTGTTGTTTTTCATACATTGAATTAAGTTCTGTATAGTTCTCGTTCAAGGACATCTAAACTCGTTCTCCCCCTTTCAGAACGTAATTGTGAACACGTTTTGCCAAGACTTCACGTTTCTGTCAGTTCTCATTCACGTTCGCCGCTTTAAGGTGTGAAGATCGACCAAAGTCAACAACAATTCCCCCAATTGCTTGTGATAATGTCCTAAGACAAATTCTCTGTCCAGCTTTAAACTGTTTCTCAACCAGCAGGATCTTGGTCATCTCCTCGATTGTTCTACCATCCTATTGTATTGTTGCTCTGATTCCAACAAAAAAAACGTAAGAACCCAATAACCACAATATTAACAGTTTCAAGATTATCATTGATTCGAAATTGATACCAAAGCTGTCATATTGATTGCAGACACAGTCAATGATATAAAGTCTGCGCAAAAACGCAATAAACCTACCTAAAAAGTAAAGCATACTGAGAACCTACTGCGAACCTTAAGAACTGAGCTGCGTGGAAACTTGTTCAGAAATTGATATTCAGTTTTGATATATTAAGACGGAATGACGATGCACTAAGACCGCAATGAGGTCGAGTTAAATCTGTCTGTGAATGGACTGAATGAGTTACAAACGGACTGGGTCTGTGTGCACACGTACTGCCACTTGATGCCCGATCAAACTTCATAACACGTCCCTAAGTCGCCATTCCACAACGTCTGAGCCCGTCCAGGATGTTAATAAACATATCATGAATAGCATATAAAAGTTTGCCGAGAATAGTTCACCCAAATATGAATCCAACATGTTTACCGACCGTAAAAATATTCCCCTAGTTTATTTAATCAGATGGAAAAAAAGAGCACGAACACATACAATACAGCCTAGAAAGTAATTGAGTAAATTTTTCGAACAGTTCACGCTAATTTCATTGCCGATTTATCGGAACATGATCACCATATGTTTCATACCCCGTGTTTATAACTGTTTAGCATTGCAAGACCTACGTGCATCAAAACAATGTACTGATTAATACTTCGTGCTTAGCATATATGTTTGTTCCTAAACATGATAATTGTGGTACCATGTCCTTTTCTCTAGGAAGTGATATGTACGTGAGTCAGCGTGAGCCATGTTTCATATAAACAAATATGTAAAAGGACATACATATTGTCGGCGTGATGTTAAATCCAAGCAAACGTGTTATTCCTCATCTCCTATTTTATCAAAGAAAATCTGCATGTGATTCAACCAATATTGAACGTGTTTATGATCAAATCTTTCTCTGAAACTTCTGTCTGTACTTGTCATAACGACAAAGGCAGATAATGGTAAGTTACTAACACAGCTGAAATTAGATGGTAAGTATCTATGGTTACTAACCACGTGCTTCCGGATAATTGGGTCTGATATAACAAGGAAAGAGATGCAACAGATAATGTCAACAATCCTAAACAACTCAGTACTACAAACACAGGATATATGAGTATGTCCACACTGAGTATGACAAATATTATACATAAGCTGAGATTGGTCTTGAGTTTACGTAACATCTTGTTGACCCTAAAAATATACACATTTTTGTAACATGACATTTTAAGTTTTGAAATAGTTATGTCTTTAAATGCAAGACAGTTCAAGATCTTCATATTTATGTGATGAGGAAAATCTCAATGTATAGCATGAAACGTACAAGACCGTAAAATATCGTATAGAACTAGATAAGTACTCAGGGTCAAACAAAACATACATTGCAATCAATTCCTTTATGAAATTTTGAGTATCAGTTGGAACATGGGGTCATCTGAGCATTTGCTAAATACTTAAAATTCATAGTCTTTAACATTTTCGTAAGGAAACAGTGATAGAAATCTAGAGTAAGCAGCAATTACTAAGCAGTGGTTGATCAAGTGGTTTCAAAACATCAATCATTATCACTTTAGGGCATCCAAGTAATTGAACTTAAATGTTCAAATAATGTCCCATCTAGAGCTATTTTGTTAAATAGTTGCATTTTGATTTATTCAAAATTAGCAAATAAAAATTTAAAAAGTACAGAATTGCCGTTTATATATATTCCTATGCAGTCCTAGCAAAATATTTTGTAATGTTTTTCTAGTGGGGTTCAGTAACATAGCAAGAGAACGTCTAGCTAATAAATAAGCAATAAAAAACAATATGTCAAGTCTATACTTAAAATTAAGAGACCATCTGAATTAAAGATAACATTTTTATATGGCCTGGGCGATCACTTGATAAAGGGTTTAATGTATGATTGTATTTTTATTTCTGTTGTACTTTTTGTTGTTGTTGTTTGTGCTAGTATGAGTGTCATGTTTGTTTGTTTTTGTTTTTTTTTGTTTGTTGTTGTTGTTTTTTTGTTGATTTGTTTAAATATTTTTTTCTAATCAAGATTTTATTATTTCATATAAAATTGATTTAAAAAAACGTTCAGCTAATGTAAAACCAATGCTTTTCGTTGACATTAAATTTCGTTTATTATGTAGCTAGGGAAGTTTGTTGGTACCTTTATTTGTGATCTATTTTCTAGAATACGTGAGGTCTATACAAGAGACAAGTTTTCGTTGGGATTAATATTCGTGGATAATACCCTCCCTGAAATCGATGAAAATTAGTGTCCCATGAAATTAATGATTTTAAAGTAGATGGTTTCTGAAAACTTAAGTGAATAGTAAGTTTGAAATAACCTATACCTAGTTGACCTACAGATATCTATTGACTGCTCCTGACATCCGCTTCTTCTCTAATACAGTGCATTTTATATCACTTTCTTTTTTTTTTCTCAGAACTTTCCGATGCCTTCAACTGTTTAAATATGTTCCCCAATGAGGCTTTCATAGCTTCCTTCATTTTTAGACATGTAACTGTTGTTCAGCTTTTCTCATCCGACAAATTGAAAACAACACACTTTCATAATTAGAAGTCTAAAATTACATGCAAAAACCTGCTTTAATCTCTCATTCCCGAGCTAAAACTGCAATTATTTTCGCAACACTAAGCATAAATTCAATTTAAAATGCAAATTAAGCAATGAAATCGAATGTACCTGGCACACTTTACTAAAATCTCGCTTATTTCTACAAATTTCTTACCAGAATACTTCTAAAATGAAAATCTAATTAATTTAATAACATATCCAGATGGTATTCTATATAATTATAGCGGCGATTTAAATTAAATTCAGTAGAAACGTATTTTCTTAATCTAGCTTGTAGTTTTTCATGATTTTAGAAGGCATAACTCTTAAGCAGAATAACTCTTCCTTAAAAGTTTCGTTTTAGAGCATTGCATTAATCTTAAATGCTACCACAGTGAATCTTCGAAATATTTTCTTTTATTACGATAGCAACATGTAAACCTAAATCTTACATGAAATAATGAAAAGAGCTTCATTGAAATGTAATAAAAAATACAAATGATTTTAATGATTTTCCCATACATTTTAAATTGCGTGATAGCGTCTAGAAAAGAAAATATCATTTAAGTCGATATGGATAACGTTTGCTTTCCTGTCCAGAAAACAACACCTTTTTGTACTTGAATTTGTATTTGTTATTTGTGGTATGCGAGACTCATATCTGGTGGCACATAAAAAGCTAATATATAACGTACGTTTCTTTGTATAGTTATCTTGAACTATTGGAGTGTAAGAGAGTGTGACAAACCAAGGCAGTGTTTTTTACGGTCTCTCAAATTTGGACTATTTGTGGCCTTTTAAGGACAAATGTGTATATTCGTATAAAGGAAACTTCATCGGAATAAACTTCAAAGACAGAGGTAATTGATTTTATATTTTTCGAAATATCGAAATATTGAAGACCAAGTATTGCAGAAAAAATGAATATCAATGACCAAGGTCAGGCAGAGGTCAAAAACAAATATGGCGCTCCAATTGTATTTCTACAGGAGAAAACTTTATTTGGTAACAGAAAACCTGAAAAACACGAGTGGTTAAGCCATGTTGAACTGTTTTCTACAATAGGTAAAACGATCGATTCTTCACGTTTAACTGGTTTGCAACGGGTCGGTGTGATGTGGAGGATTTATTTGGACAACTTGGATGATAAAATTAAATTAATGGCCGAAGGGGTCCAACTCAGGGGAAAACACATTTCTGTTCTGAACACCAACCCAGGGAGACTGGATGGTGAAAACACAATTCGAGTTCGTGTTAAAAATATTCCCTTGTCTGCCGATGATGGAATTATCACACGCAAATTTACATTACTTGGCCTAGAAATTATACATGTAATGCGCGAAAAACTCAGAGTTGAAGGCAAACTAACAAATTGTGAAACGGGAGATCGACTCATCACCGTTAAGACATTGTCCCTCAAAGAGCCTCTACCAAGGTCAATGCAATTTGGTCAGTTTGTTGGTCGAGTTATTCACTTCGGACAAAATAAAGAGACTAGAACTCAGGCCGAACGCACGTGCACCAAGTGTCTCCAGAATGGACACCGGTTTAATGAGTGTCAAAACGACTGGGTATGTAACGGTTGTAAGCAATCAGGACACAAGCATACGACTGCCCTCACAATTATGCCACAGGCTCTGAATCGGAGGGAGACTCAGACACAGACGGATCGAGCGACGTCGCGCAGAGTGAAAGTCCCAAGCGGGGAACAAGTACTAGGAAAACACGTACAGCGAAACAGCAAAAAAAAGGCCGATCCTCGAGGAACTCAAGTAGAGATGGGGGTCAAAGATTACTAGACAGCTTTATCAACGTGGTCGGGAAAGACAATAATCACGAGACTCCAAACAAAACAAAAGGAGCCAACTCGCAAAACCGCTCCCCTCCAACGGTGGTTGTTCTGCATGACAGAGCAAATGAAAACAAGAAAAAGAAAAACAACTAAGCTTATGTCAGAAAATAAATAATGTAAACACTACTTTGAACTATGATTATATTGTGTTATAAACAGAAAATATAATTATTTTACATAGAGATACAATATAAAAATGTCTTGACATTAAAACAAAATAAAATATCTATGAACAATTTGATATTTTCATCCTGCATATAACGTATAGTAAAACCCGTGAACAGAACCGTGAAAAAAATCAAAATATTTATTTATTCAATATGTACATGTATATATGAACATTTTGCATGCATGTTTATTTATACATGTATACGTGTAAAGGCTTGTATATGTGCATATATATAAATTATTCTATGCGACTATGCTGATAGAGTATTTAAAAACACTTTATGTATTTGAACTGTACTTATCAGTTTATTTATGAAATTCAAAATAATGCATGTTCATTATTTATGGCATTCCCACATTTTCACGAGTAACATATGCAAATATGGGTGCTGATTGGTATAGATGTATGCGTACGTATGTATGTATATATGTATGTATGTATAATATATGTGTGAAATGTATGTCAAGATGAATCACAAAGTGGTAAAATATACATTCAAACTTTTTCTTATGCATACGAATTTTTTTTTCATTCATCATTCCATTTTACATATATGGTTATGTTACCTCTATGTATATTTATTTCAATAGCTTTTATATTTAGTGTATATTATTTGTTTTGTTGCCTTTTGCATAACTTATATTTTGCTATCGCTAAATAAGAATGCTTCTAAAGGCTATATAGTTCCACGTTATGATACCGAAGTTCTTAATACATATATTGAATATATGCGTATTATGAATTTCACTTCACTGAAGTTTCTTTTTATATCTAGTGTAATATTACTTGTCTGTTGCCTTTTGCATAACTTATATTTCTTTTCCACTAATTGGGATGCTTCTAAAGGCCATATATTTCTACATTATGATACTGAAATTTTTTATATTTAGTTACAGAATATAATATCATTAAACGCCCAGGGATTAAGGGATAAGCACAAACGATTAAGACTCAAAGAATGGCTTAAACATCAAAAGACTGATGTTACCTTTATACAAGAAACTCACTTCACACCAAATCTAGTAACTATTCTAACTTTTGAATTTCTCGATTGGGAGATTTTCCATTCTTTTGGACAAAACAATAGCAAAGGATGTTCAATTTTCATATCAAAGAAGATAAATAAAACAGTTATTGTCGTTACATTATTTTAAATATAGAAATCTCTGAAAATATCTACACCTTAGTAAATGTATATGCCCCAAATGATATTAAATCTAGAAACGTTTTCTATAAAAATTCATTAGTTGCTAATACTTTCAGGGAATGAAAATAATAGCAGGGATCATATTATATTAAATAAATGAAAAAAAGAGGATTGAGAAAAGTAGAATTGATTTTTGGCTTGTAGAAAAAACTCTCCTACCCCAAATTTATTCATCAGACATAAGACCTACAGTTATTCAAAGCACAGACCACATGGCTATCTCTCTTAAAATTAAAACTCCACAAAATAGAGGACCTGGTTATTGGAAATTAAATAATTCTCTTTTAGAAAACACCTTATATATAGACAAAATAGAAAAAAATCGTAGAACCAATTGCTAAACTAAATATCAACAAAATGGGAGTTATGTAAAGTAGAAATTAAAGAGTTCTCTATATATTTTTCCAAAACACTATCCAGGCAGAGAAATGACCAGTTACAAAAACTAGAAAAAGAACTAAAAGAACTTTATGTAAAAGTAGATGAAAATAGTAATGGTACTATAAAGCAAAAAATTAAACATTTGAAAAACATTTATAATATAAATCTATAGGGGCGCAAATACGGGCGAGAGTTCACTTGATTGAAGAAAATGAAAAGAATACAAAATACTTTCTAAATATTGAAAAATCGAGACAAAATACAAAAGTTATTAGTTCTCTCAAAGAAGGCGATAAAACAATTATATCAAGTAACGAAATACTAACAGCGGAAGTGAATTTTTATAAGCAACTATATATGTCAAGTAAATATCGGAGAAGGTTAAAAAATTAAAAACCGCATCATGTGAAGGTTATTTACATAGAGGAAGTTTTCAATGCTCTTAAAGGGATGAAAACAAATAAAAGTCCCGGTATCGATGGACTTAGTGTTGAATTTTATAAGAAATTTTGGTATATTTTTGGTAATATTAATGAGTCTTTAAATGAAGGTTACAGGAACGGTGAAATGTCATATTCACAAAAACAAAGTATCTTGTCTTTAATATATAAAAAGGGGACCCAGAAAAATTAGAAAATTGGAGGCCAATATCACTTCTTAATATAGATTATAAATTAGCTGCAAGAGTTCTCTCAATACGTCTACAAGCAGTTCTACCAATTATTAATCATGATCAACAAGGCTATATCAAAAATAGAAATATATGTTTCAAAATCAGACAGATTCAAGATTTGAATGACTACGCAAATATCTATAATATGAAAGGTATTATTTTATTTTTAGATTTTAAAAAAGCATTTGATACATTTTGGTTTTAAGCATTCTCTTGTTCAATGGGTTAAACCTTTATATACGAAAGCTTCCTCACGAATATCTAATGGCTTGATTTCTGAAACATTTAGAATATCTCGTGGCATCCGTCAAGGCTGTCCGCTTTCTGCTCTTCTGTTCATTCTAGTCGCAGAAATATTGGCAAATAAACTTAGGCAAAGTCAAGATTATCAAGGTATATCTATCAAAGATACAACCTTCAAAATAACATAACTAGCTGACGTTACAACTCTTTTTCTAAAAGACTCTCGTGAAATACCAACAGTTCTGTCGATTATTAACGATTTTGGTAGACATTCAGGTCTGGAATTAAACATTTCAAAAACACAGGGATTGTTGATAGGAAAATCAAAATCAGAAAAAATAGAAAATAATCATAACATTTAACTATCTACAGAAACAATAGAATCACTAGGCGTATACTTTGGAAACAATTTTGTACAATGTCAATCACTCAACTGGAACGAAAAAATTGAAAAAGGAAAAAACGTACTAATATCATGGGGAAAAAGAAAACTTACTTTGTTTGGTAAAGTTGTTGTTCTGAAATCACTCTTCTTGCCTAAGCTAACATATTTATCACAAAGTACAGTTCCTCCAAAATCTGTTATAAATTCAATAAATGCCATGATGTTTGATTTCTTATGGAGCGGAAAAAAAAGATAAAATTTAACGACAAACAGTTATAGGCAATAAACTCAATGGTGGCTTAAATATGCCAAATTTCGAATATTTTGCAAAAACAATGATAATAAAATGGTTTAATTTTTTCTTTGATATTTTTAAACCAGTTTGGAGACAGTTTATTAATATTCGATATGAATATTGATTCATTAAATTCTTTACATACAAAACTCATAAAAATTTCACCGTTTTATAAACATTTGCTTCAGACCTGGATAGAATTGAAAAATATTAACAAAAGACTACAAAAGAATATAATTTTTATACGGTTAGAGCTCAAATTATATGGGGAAATAAATTTATCAAGCACAGAGGTAAATGTTTATTATTTACACACTGGATAAAGTCAGGGCTTATCTTTATAAATGATATAATATCAGCAAAAGGAGAAATCAAAGCTAATGCAATACTACAAAAATTAAAAATATAGAATACCTGGCTTTCAGAACTGACAATATTGTTAAACGCTATTCCAAAACATTGGTTAGTTATAATAAAAAAGGAAGAATCAGTAAATACCAAAATTAATACAAGATCTTCTGTGGCACTCAAAGTGCAAACATTTCTGGCAATGAGTAATAGATATATCTATGAAACTTATATAAATATGAATTTTGTTAAACCATACGTACACAAAAATTGGGAGAGACAATTTAATAAAAAGTTAACTGGAAATCATGGTATTTCATTCTACATAAAGTAATTCCTGATAACACAGTTAAACAGTTTAAGTATAAAGCTCTTCACAATCTCACTTCAACAAATCTTAATCTATTTAACTGGAAGATGAGAGATTCTCCACTTTGTATTTTTTGTAAGGAAATAGAAGATTATGACCATTTCTTCATTTCATGCCGATATCTTAAACAGTTCTGGAATACAATTAACAACATTTTTAAAAGGTATGGCATAAATAAACCAATGAATCATTTGGAAAACAGTATTGTAGGCTATAAAATAGATTCATGTGAAAATAACTTAGTAAATACTATACTGTGTCAAATTGGATATTGCATATATCGAACTTATTTAATTAGTGAAAGAAGAAGCAAATTTAATAACATTTTAGATATTTACACCAAGATTTAATTGTTCTTAAATCATTCTATAATGGATAAAATATAAATACCGCTTTTGTGAAGTCATTTATCTCGCATATAGAATAACATTGTACATCGTATATATCCTTTTGCTAATATCCTTTATTTTCATTGTTTAACAAACTGTTTGTAAGGTATATGAGGGGTGGCTCTCCGACCCCCTTATATCTATGACGGAGATAATAAATGGGTCACCTTTGAGTGACTGAAAAAAACAAAACAAAAAAAACGTACGTTTTTTTTTTGTATCAAAGCTTGAAGATAATACATATCCACTCTATATTTAACACTAGTTTATTCGAAAAACAATTAGTTGCTGATTTGCCTATTATTCCTTCGCTTTGATGTGTTTCGTGACAAAATGAAATGCACTACTGTGTATTTAATGTTAAAAGCCTTAAAATTGTTTGCGACAAGATGTCTATACCACAATATTGAATACTTATTTTGATTTCAATAAGTGGAATATAACATACGTCATGACGCAACTGTTGACAAGAGGAAATTGAGAATTTCTATTTTGTGTTTGTGTAGGAGTGGATTAAGCGCCCCCCCCCCCCCCACAAAAAAAAAGTAACCAATTCCCCTTGTCTTGAAAACAAAGAGCTGACGGATTTTGAATTTGAATCAGTTAAACTGATTTATCTAAAGTCACAGACATTCTGTCACGTCGAGGCAATAACATGGCGTTTTCCGTAAATGTGATTACGCGACAGAAACTTTGATTACGAACATAATATTGGTGTGTTCCAGACAAATTATTCAATAACCTTGAGTTCATGACTTTTCCAATGATTCTGTGTGCGAACAATAGAGATGCTTTTACGTTGCAGAGATGTTTGATGAGTGCTCAGCCATTTCTTCAATCCAGTGCACACAATGGCGCGAAAAACCATGGATTTACGGAGTCCCATTTATATGCTTATTGTGGGTTTATCTTCCCATAATCTTATCTTCTGATAATTTGGAGACAGGTATAGTGGTTCCTAATTGTGGTGCTACGCAGTATCACATTATCATGATTCAGGACCGAGTACCGAACACACGACTTCAAGATTACATTGCAGATACTGAAACTATTCAAGAGATAAAGGTTTAAGAGTTGTTGTTGTTGTTGTTGTTGTTGTTATTGGGTTTTACCGTCGCTGCGATAGTATTTCAATCATATAGCGACGTCCAGCTAATTACAGGTGGAGGAAGACCCCGAGTACACAGAGGTACCCGGGTAGAACCACCGACCAACCTTTAAGAGTTGTAACATCCTCTAAAACAAATACGGTTTTTATGATTTGTTGAAGTTTTACGAAACCATAAGTTATTACAAAATAAAAAAATAAATGTTATCTGACTAAGTGTTAATCACAGTTATAATGAATATGCAATGAGAGGAACAAAAGAATGCATGTTTTATCATTTTAAGGTTCTGGAATAATTCTTGTGCATTACCACCAATGCATATTCTATGTGATATATGTATTACAAGGCAAAGCACGTATAACCAGAAATACAATTAAAGCATAAAGACTATTAAGTGATTTTAGACAACCAAAGATTAACTTACAATTAGGTTAACATACTTTTGGATTGATTCACATGTATATTACTGATACACTGCATTAAATGTCATCCTCTCTTCCACTTTCTTCCATTGCTTTCCAGAAGTTTCTAGTAATTTCAACAGTCTTCATTTATTCCAAAACTGATTTTAATTTTGATATTTTTAATAATAATAATAATGTCTTATTTATGTTTAGAAGAATGTTAAAGAAACCAAAATTTTAATATTCGTGTATTAAAATGATTAAAAATATATTTGCAAATGTTATTTTTTTGGAAATTGGCCAAAATTTCAATATAAAAAGCCGTTTAGTAAAAAAAATTCGTGATGAGGTATATAATTTTTAAATTTTTCAGAAAGCCTTTATATTAGAAAAGTAAAAAAAGTCTGTCAGTTGATTTGTTTTTTATCATGAAACATATTTTTAAGAATTCATTGATTTTTGGTAGGTTTTGTATATATTTTGGTCCAGACACAATTATTATTTTGCTCGAAGTTTATTTTCTCATGCATGTTTGTGCAAAATTTTAGAAAATAAAAAAACATTCAGAAAAAAAAACGCCTTTAAATAGACTTGTTTACGACTCGTGATTTATCTGACGGATTTTAAACCTAGAAGCTCTCTAAATAAGCTCTCAAGAGTAATCATTCATTAACGAAAAACTACCTTTGAGGTTATTTTGTCAATATAAATGCATATTAGATTTTAAATTGAATTTATATAGTTAATTTAATCAAAAAGCATATATTACCACGATAACCATATGGACTGTGGTCTTTTCAAGAAGTATTTAAATTTGTGTCGTTCAAAATACTTTCTAAGAGGGGAAATGTCTTAAATCAGCTTATTAAACTCCAGTAATCCAATAGCAGACATATATTGTTATCTCCCTTGGATATTTACTTGGTGGCAAAGTAAACGTGTTTTAACACATAAGAGACATTAGTCCGCTAGCCCTGAAATGCAATTTGATCGAAAATCAAAGTATTTATGGCATTTTTGTTGTAATATTTAATTTATATTTTAAAGCCCGATTACCCTCACCTTTGTCGAATATGGCTTGACTCAAATATAGATGTAACCGTGTGTAATTTGATGCAGTTTAACCTTACTGTTTTACCATTTCCTTCCTTTTCGGTTCTTTTTGTTCTTGCAGTAATTTAGCTGGTCACGAGCTTACGTGATCAGGCCAGGCCTATTTGAAGGTATTAGAAAGACTTTGGCATTTTGTCAGGACGGATGCTTGTCGATTCGGTGGTAAGTTTGTATCTTTAAAAGTTGTCTTTGTAACTATTTGATGTGACATTAACTGTTTTCATTAAAATATATCAATATGGTTATTTACTTTCATCTTTAAATTAACGTAACCAGTTTTCATTACTTCGAAAATAGAAACCAGTTTTCATTACTTCGAAAATAGAAGTTTTGTAGAGTTTGTTTTGGTATATCGGGTTAACAAATTGGTTACATTAAATGAATGTAGATATTTTCATCACATCAGCGCATGTGAACGTTCACCCTTTTATTCTAACATTTCCAGCATAACAGTCACAGTAAGAGATCTGTACGTGTTAGACGATAACCGGAAAACATTTAGTTTCACAAACTGGTAACGAATGTGTAATATTTTGTTGAGAATTGTTCGTATCTCTATGTAATGTGTATTATACATGTTTATTGTTATTATCATTCCCTCTTTCTCAGATTTGTATTTGTAATGGCCACCAGAAATATTTAATATCATGTACTAATTATTATTTATTGAAGATATTATAATTGGTCTGAATCTATTCTTGATATTTAATATCAAATTGTTTATTTGCAGGATGTGAGTCCTGTGAAAGCATGTGTTGACATGCATATCGAAAAGAGAATTATATAGAGAAATGAGTGGTACCTTGTTTTTTCACTCACACCAGCAAAACCCATGCCCTAAGTTACTTCATAGACATACATGTATCTTAAATGAAATTATTGTAAAATATACCTTATAAATTGGTTTGATTATATGGTTCGAGCGAAATTTATTCTTGATTCGGACCCCTTTTTGCTATGATTTCCTGGTTTAATAATTTAACATTTAATGCATTTAACGGAATATCGTTTGAATCACAATATCATATACATTTTTCTAAGATATGTCAGATATAAGCAAACACCGAACTTACCCAATACTAAATTACTGAATAAATGTTGTAGCAGATAATATTAAGAATTTAATTCTAGAAAGACATGCAGTGGAAAATGATTATAAAACTTGATAATAATCACCGATGGACGCTATTTTTGGGTATATTCTGGCATAATGCATACAAGTTATGCAACTTTAAACTGCAAAACGTTCAAAACTTACCAAAGGAATAAAAGAAACAATGATAACCTTAATAGTTTTATTAGGTTTTACATTAAAGAAAGTATTTAAAGTACTTAAGGTAAAGTCCCTGTAATGGTTCCGCTACATGTCGGACCTCATGGCTTTTCACGGAGATAATCAAGCTCTTCTAATGTTTCATTAGGGTACCTTGGTTACCTTGGTAGAGGTTAAGTGGTCCAAGAATGAGCGAAACCATTAATATTGAGTTTATTTTAATAATACACAGACTAGTAATAACCTATATACTGAGAAAAGGCTAGCATCGATTTCAGTATGTTACGTCTATTTACCGACACAATGCATCATATGTCACCCTCTCGAAATTGCTTTGTTAATTTCAGAAGTCTCCCGTGCTTTTGTCTGTCTTAATTTAGTATCATTTCGGTTTTAAGTGGACTTGTTTAACTTTTAAGACTAGTAATCGTTACCTCTTCTCGTTTCTTATCTCAAATATTGTGAATCTAATTAAAACGTATACTATCTTGCAAAATGGCATATGATCTTCTCTTTTTAAAGCAGTTATTTAACCTAGTGGAATTCCGGTTTCTTGTCTTGAAATCATCTCTTACTGGTTAAGGGTAACAGTTCCGCGAAGTCGTAAGTGTCTTTAACTTACTGCACATTGAAAAAAAGTATCAGGCTATAATACACATTGGATATTTAGTTCACTTATAACATTTGAATGGGAATGTTTATGTTATCTTAACAAGAACTGGTCCTAATTGAATCAGAGTATCATCATTATTAATTTTCTGTTTTAGGAGTTTGTTTTTCTTGGCCGAGTGACTGAGGTAGCTGTCTAACAACTGTATTTCCTTCAAGTTCTGTCTCTTAGAGCCCCGGTCAAGTTAATTTTGCTATGTCGATGGTTCCATCCACAAACAAGTTTTCTCTTCCGCCACCTGGATTTGATTGATGATACCGAGAATCGAACTCACAGCGGTGAGAAGTTCAGTGAATCTAAATACGAGACTATAGCCACGCAGTAATGGAAACATTCACGATGAACATAGCAGTCTATTTCAATAAATGTTTATCTTGAATATTTTGCCTGTAAAATCTTGACAACAAAATGAACAATGAAACATAACTATATCAAAGAATGACATTATACCTTGATTTTGCTGATATTCAAGACTGACATTCACTGGTTATTTGTCATTTGGATTCTCAGTGAAAGTTTCTTTAAAAGTACAAATTGCATTTAAATGTCAATACATTTATGCATCTCACGTAAATAAGCTTTTATTCAATTATTCATCCAATATTCTTGAACATTAAGACTTAAGTTCTGATTTAACGCCCACATGGGCACATCAGCTCAGAATGAAATTAGACTGTAAATTATTTGTATTACTGGTTGGATTCAAATAGAAATGAGCTTGATGTAATGTTTTCTTTATTGTTATCTTGATGTTGTTGTTTTTGTTTTCATTTCAGATAAAATATTTTGCCAATTTATTTTAATTTGATATTTACAAACATTCAGAAAAAACGAATGTTGGGTTTAACGTCCAGTCAACGTGTTTTATTATTTGGAGGCTAATTGAGACAGATAGTGTTGCTATACTACAGTATCAAGCCGTAGATTCGTAGATATATTATATGATACCACACCCAGTCGTATTTATTTACAGCATTTAGTAGTGTTCGTTTAAAGCATTTAAGTATTATTCAGTACATGCATTTTTATCAATATGCAAATGATATGCAAATGACATATTATAAGGTTGCAATCGAGCAAAAATAATGTTGAATTTAGCATAGACATCTCTTTATTAATGCACGTGTGGCAATAATTAATCTTAAGAGGTCTCCAATTTTACTGCCGTTGCGAGACAGAGACACGTTTGTAGGACTAAATTCGCAAAGTTTAGTTGTTGTTTTTTTTATCACAAACACTAAAAATATCCGTGAAATCGCGGTCGGAAGATATTTCATTAATAGTTTTATGAATTGAGAATAAAAAATATAAATGCTTTTAAAGGTCTCGGCCAATATAAGGCAATATTGATATTGGAATAATTGCGTTATTTTCAAAAATATCTTGTGAAGTTGTCTGCAGTGAGATACCTTTGGGACAGATGGATACAGGCTATTCATTTTAAAACTTGATGTAATTAAATCGTTTGCAAAGTACATTCTCTGAAGATATATTAATCACCTCCGATGTTAAAGATGAATGAACATTACTAAAAGAAATGGTAGCTTTTTAACTGAAATATTATTTAAAAAAAATCCTTTTTGCAACACATGATAATTTTTTCTCTCTCTCTCTTCTTTCTCTCTCTCTCTCTCTGTCTATATATATATATATATATATATATATATATATATATATTAAAATATATAAATGGTTTTATCCGAGTTTCTGGATATTTAATAGAAGTAATGTTACTACCTTGTGTCTCGCTAGTGCTCGACACGGTAGTAAATCCGTCCCTATATACTCTATGGAGCAGAGCGGTCGTGATTCACAGCCGCTGATTTTTCAAGACGATGAAGCAAAAATATGCAACTAAAAACACATTGGGCTATCTATTGACAATTAATCTCCTACCACAAAGCGAGAAAAGTATCGTCAATGTCATTTTCGAAGTTTGTAAGCACTTTTTCTGAAACCGACGTGTGTTATTGTGTTCTAATCTGATCTTCCGGTATCATTCAACTCGGAAACGAAATCCGATGATTTTGAAAATGTTTGTGTATTGAAGGGTTGCAAAGGGTTTTCTTTTGAAAATACGACCAAAATCGGTAACACTTTCATAAGATACACCGATTTATAGTTGCAAAATCCGCTGTCAAGCCGTATTTACGAAAATCAATTTTGCTCCAATAAATTATGAACATGGAATCGTAACGTCGGTGGCCCGAAGGACTAGATATTTAATAACTCCCCCCCCCCCCCCCCCCCCCCCGTTTTTTATACATAACAGTGAGCAACGTCCCCCCGTGAATTAACATATACTGTCCTCCAAATATTTTCTTTAAGACATTCCGAAGCGGATAATGAAATATTTTAATGTGTTTGGGAAGGCATTCAAATTTCATTCTGCCGTAGCACACTTTATTCAATAACTCCGAAACATATCAACTGTTCTGGTAGTCAATGGCAGAATATACAGTTTACTGATATTCTCATTTTCTGCTATTATAAAACCGTAAAACATTAAATTTCCTTGAGGCAAACATGAATTTCAGAGGTGGAAATTTTAAGAGTAATTTAGCTAATATACAGACGTATAAAAATGGTATACTCGTTCGTGTTGAATATAGAGAGGGTCCCTCGATCATATATTTGAGGAAAATCACACAATTTGTAATAAATCTTGATGAAAAGATAATTTCTTTCCCTATCTTATCCAATTTTGATTTCAGTTGTAACATTTATAAAACATATATGGAGGTTATGTATGCAATAGCACGTATTTATGTATTTGTGACGCAGTTTGCCCATCCAGAAATGTGAAAATTTGGTTTCGATTTATCTTAGTATTTGAATCGTTAATACAGATAAGGAAGAAAAGCTTGATATTCTACAAAATGTTCAATACAGCAAACTTATCACTGCAAAATAAAATTGACTCCAATGCTGTATCAATTTGATATATTTAATGTATTTTATATGGCAAATGTTATCAGGAATATAATTCAGCAAGTATAAGTATTATTACATGATTAGTTATATCAATTTATGACATTTTATCTCACGTTTCAACGATAACACATGCTAGTATAAGTCGAAGGACAAAAAATAAATGTACTTTGAACATCAGTGAGTTCAAAATACAGTGACACCCTAAGACATATACAAGAAATGGCGTCGACAGTAATAATGACGTCACCAACAATTCCGGTAACTAATAAATATTATTCTTGTGCAATAAGTTAATATTGATATATTTTATCGTTTTCATCTCCAGTTACTACATGCAATGAGGAAGATCAAATCACAAAACATGTCCAAAAGAAATTAAAAGGATACGACCAGGTGAAAAATGCAAGATGGCTAAAAGTAAAACAACATAAAGAAAGGGCGTCGTCAGTAAATGCAAAAGGCCAAAACCAATCCACTGGATCAAAAACTCCATGAAGAAGTGGAGCCTTCAGGTTGATTCGTGAATCTTGATGGATTGTGTCGACAGAACGCAAGAAGATCTAATACAACAAACATGTAGCATGATATGTTTCTCCGACATTTTCTCGTGCAAAATGGTGAAATAATGCACGCACTAGACGCAAAACTTCTGGATCGTCACGGTGGAAAGATTTTATCATTTCTGTACAACTAATATAGTCAAACATTTTCATGCAAAGTTCCAAACTAATTCAATAAATTATATTCAAGAAAATGGAATTTAAAAAGAATCGGGTTAGAGAAGGCTTTAGATATATACTTCCACCATAAAATGGAATTCTATATTAAGTGTAATGTTTAATAACTAGGGTTTAGAACTATCTCGATGTGACATTTTATTTCGTGCCATAGTGTTGCTAAGGTGATCAGATTTAAGCATTATCGCCTGGCATTGCTTTAATGTCATAAATATAACAGTTATCAGTATTGCTCATGGGAATTATGTATTCGAATATCTCTAAATTATAGAGCTGTGAATATTTCATGTCATCAAGTTTCCCGTTGCAAAACAACCATTAAAGTAATCTTTACTAACGACGTTTAAATAAGCTTTTGATATTTATATTTTCCCTGGTGTTATTTAATCAAAGTAAATCAATGCCTATCGATATTTTCCTGTGATTCTACCGTATAATTTTTTATCATTTGAGACTTTTATTTCTATCTCTTCAGCCGTATAATGTACCACAGTCACAAATCACAAGCATGCACAATATTTATCTTACTGATTTTGTTTTGGAAAAAAACTATGAGTAAATTTAAAAAAAAAAAAAATGCCTATTAACTGTGTGCGTTATTTTTCTTTTGTCCTTTTTATCCAATTTCATTGCTAGCGTTTGGGCTATCAGGAAGGTTCATGTACTTAAATACCATTTAAAAAATCGAGAACGCACCGCATTTATATTGCTTATGCACTTTGCATTTAACCTCCTGTTGCCTTGAAATGGTCGATATGAGATAACCAAGGTTTTGTGAATTACATTTGTAGGCAAATGTTCCACTTTGTCGTCCTTACGACTTCATATGAAACCGTATTTTTGCAGTATGATGTCTAGCTCTTGTTGGACCTAAACAGATATTTTACAACGCCCTCCCTGTTTCTCCTGATGACATTCAGATATAAAAACAGTCTCGTGAGTGAACGTATCTCACCAGCTTGAATCTAGATTATCTCTATGACGATCACAATGGCCATGGGAGCACCTTAGGCATCCAGTAGTTACAATAACACGGTGGTTCACGGTCAGACTTCATATCCAGATATATAACAACTTAGTCTGTATATTTTTAGAAACTTCAAATGCATATAATTATTAGTCATCAAGATTGATGCAATGTTAAATCATTTTAGCCAAGTAAGTGTCTTTAAAGAGAACGCGGTGCTATAGGCCAAACATAACAAGAGTCTTTTAATTTAATTTAATTTAAAAGAAATCGCGATTCTTTAATCAAACGCACTTTTTTTCCTGGTTTATATCAAGACCGCGAATTATCACCGTACCATTCCTTTTAATAAGCACAAATGGATGTTAAGACCGCAATGAGAATTGTGGCATAGAGTAAAAAATATAGTGATACTTCCATCATTAAAGATATCTGAAAATCATCATAATTAATGAAATTATAAAGTACTTCAAGTGTTACATGTACAATGTTGATGTTAGAGAGGAGGGTTCAAGTTCAACATGTTTGACAATAGCAAAGACAAAAGCATTAGCTACGTCATCACATCTAAAAATATATATGAAAGCATTTTGTATTTGATTACATTGACCTAAATGTAAAAATGTAAAACATTAAGATTGTACTTAAACCACAGCCAGATTATTGATATTCATGATGTACGAGTACAGTGTAATTTGACACCTAACTTATCAACAAACTAAATATTCACGTGACAGTGAACTTATCAACAAACTAAATATCTACGTGACAGTGAACTTATCAACAAACTAAATATCCACGTGACAGTGAACTTATCAACAAACTAAATATCCACGTGACAGTGAACTTATCAACAAACTAAATATCCACGTGACAGTGAACTTATCAACAAACTAAATATCTACGTGACAGTGAACTTATCAACAAACTAAATATCCACGTGACAGTGAACTTATTAACAAACTAAATATCCACGTGCCAGTGAACTTTTCATCAAACTAAATATCCACGTGACAGTGAACTTATCAATAAAATAAATATCCACGTGACAGTGAACTTATCAACAAACTAAATATCCACGTGACAGTGAACTTATCAACAAACTAAATATCCATGTGACAGTGAACTTATCAACAAACTAAATATTCATGTGACAGTGAACTTATCAACAAATTAAATATCCATGTGACAGTGAACTTATCAACAAACTAAATATTCACGTGACAGTGAACTTATCAACAAACTAAATATCATGGTAATTTATGTGGGCGAGAAAGACCAACGAAAATTGTCCGATATTTAAACACACTATGTATACATGAAAATCATGGAAATATTCATTATGTTATAGAGTTAGACCAAAAACTATCGGACATTTCTTAGGAAACAGGCGTTCTTACTCTTAAGCCATTTTCCCTACACATCAAATTAAGCATCAGGAAAAAGAAACAGTCAGCATTTCTATTGTTTGAGTAAAAGACAATACTCAAGCAATTTGAGGAACTTGAACCCTGCATGGATGTCTTTTTTTATGATATTGGGCTAAATAGTATAAGTGAATTACTGTTGTGTTTGTTTGTTTGTTTGGGTTTAACGTCCCACCGACAGTATACTGTTATGTAACTTTCATATACGATAAGATGAGATGTCGGTTAAATCTTTTAATTTTTTTTTTGTTCATGTATTTGCTTTTCATTGAGTATTGTCTTAATATAAAAAGGGTTTTCTCCTTTTTTATCTTGTTCATTTGACTTTTCTCCTTGAGGTGAATTACTGTCGCTGTAAAACGTCAAATACACATACATTTATTTTAATTCTTTTGCACAGGTATAACAAGGATTGCTTTAGGGTTTATAACTAATTTAATTTAAGCCGACTTGCAAGCAATTCCTCTAATTGTCTTGGACGGTTCCTTGAAAACTTTTTATCCAAAGCAGCGATCAATTTAGTAAACGTCTGACCCGCAAGCAATATAAACTACCAATTATCCATACCGTCTTTAAGTAATTTAGTTAGAACAATTTCAAGAACGACTGTGAATTTATTTGTACTATAATTAAGG
>CM037787.1:31533941-31583941 GCA_021229015.1 Solen grandis | reverse complement strand
CAAAACTTCTCTTATAGGTAAAGAAGCCTTCACATGGAATGTAACCGGAGAAAGAAATGGTTAAAGTGTCGCAATTTCTCAGAAACAGACATTTCGAGTACTTTAAATGAATGTTCAGATATAAATTATGTAAGTCTTTTAAATGTTTATTTGCACGACAGATCTACTCGTTGATCATGTCTCTTGTCGCTGTAGGTACATCTTGTTTACTTTCGAGTGGCTTTCCGAAAATTTCCAATCGTTTCCATTAGGCGGACGTGAATTAATCTACATAAAGTTGTACACAGGATCCCTTTCTTTCACTTTTTATGGGACTCCTTTTCATTTTAATCAATCATTCGTATGTGTACATTACAGAGGTTTTAAAAATACTCACCGATTACACAAACATTCTGTTTTTCGGTTGTTGTTGTTGTTTTTGTAAGTGAAATACTATAGAACTTCAATAATATGCTTCAACAATTAGAGTAATTGACATTAAGTACAATTTTGGTTACTTTTTAGTCACATTATTTCTCTGTCTACTAGATTAAAATAATTAAACTATTTTGGTTAAAATTTTACACGCAATATATTTCAAAATCAGCATTGGAACAATTTCGCTGTCACAAAGACCAAATGATTAATTTCAAAAAGCGATAGGCTGCACTTATTTCTATCGAATTTCAAACTACAGTTTGCTTTTGTTTATTCCTCTTCTTGAAAAAAAAAGTAGTTTATATAGCAGTAAAGGGGTGCAATAAACACTTAAAATTCATATTATATTAACCAAGACAGAGCCTGGTCGTATATATGGTAAAGTTTGACGAAACTACACAGTAATATTTTGCCTTGGACTTTGCGATGTTGCAAGTATTAATTACATTATATTGATATAATAAAACATCTAATGAGATTTTAATATGCTTTTTTTGGCAAATCGTTTACTGAGGCTTGTTAGATTAAACGGCAGATTGTTCGTTATATGGAACATTATGTTTTTTCCATGATTGCACAAGTAGTAAAATTTAATTAGGTAATTTACGCATACCAATCACGACTTTGAGTTTTGAGTCTGGAATTCTTGGCTAATACCACATATTTTTCAAAGCTCTCACTTGATACGTTCTAGTGCACGCAGTTAATGGTAAAATCAACCATGAATCGAAACCATCATACATAATATGTCTGAATACCAGAGGTGAGACGGGACCTTAGTTTATTATTAAGGCGACTGTACTGCTGGTCATAAAATCCACTTGCATTCTCTTATGATGGGAATAATCAAAATCGCCTTGGTTTACTCCTTTTAATTTATTCAAGATACATTCACGTACTATAAATATAGAGTATCATCATAATGAAACATTTCTGGTGTGGAATAAAGCGATACAGCGTCTACTGGGTCCGTTGGTTTGGTGTTTCATCAATTATTCATGCATTCCATATAGCAATAATGTTCTCTGGAAGAAGAATGCGACCATCTTCGCAGTTGGTGCACCATGAACCATTCTCAGCAACAGCTGTATTGTTAGACATTTATTGTTTTTTGGAATTCTATAACAAGTGGATTGTTCTCACTTATAGTCCAAGTACGAGTTAGAAGATTAAAAATTTAAAGAAGAGGGAATTAAAATCTTCGCAAGACATTCGTTTTGCTAAAGCGAACTTTTTATCCCGTCTCCTTTTTTTGTAGAAAACGATTTTCCTTTGTACAGAAGGATTCAATTATAAAACGCGTTCAGCAGTCGGTCAATAATAGTTTTCAAAAATAACATTTTTTTTTATAAATTCTGCCGAAAACGTTATATAAACTTAAGGCATCCAACACAATATTGTAATGATTGTACCGTTCTGATTTTTTTTCACGAGAAATGTCAAAAACACAAAACTGGTTTAAGGGTATATTTGTAGTGATGTTAGGTTATTAACTAATATTAACATATATCTGCGCGCTTGTGTTCCATTTCTTCCATGTATTTAGTGAGAGGTTCTGAAATGGAATGTTGCTGGTTTTATCTGCATCTCTTATTGGTACATCTTTATATTTATATAAACAAATCTGAATATCGATGTATCAATAAAATGGTATACATTATAGTAATATCAACTATTTTTATATTTTGAATAGAACTTAACGTCATAGGAACATCTTTGAATGTCGAGTTTGATCTTGTTTTAACAGTTTTGTAAGAAACAGACTTCCTGTATTGCAAGTGTAATCCTGCTTCTCTCAGATTCACACTTTCAGTACGTGTCACGAATATGTCATTTTTAATGAAAAAATAGTGGCGTCTGAATAACAAAGCAAAGAATGTGTTCTCTCAGAAGCTGTGTTCTTTATTTGAAGAAACTTAATGTCAGTAATGATTGGGCATCGTCTTGAACATTAGTTTTATACTTCAAACGGGCGGTGTAGCAATATTATTAACAAAACTTCAAAACAACACTCCATCCGTTATTAGTTTGTGGAATGAGCTATTCAAACTTGCAATAGGGTACCTACGACAGAGTTTTAAAGCAACCAAGTTGAACGAAAATATAACCAACACATTTTTCATCGATTTTGATTCAAATAAAAAATTTTTATATAAATTAATAAATTTTTAATGTTTATTTTCTGATAACATGATTGTATGTAGAATGAGTTCATATATCACACATAATTAGAATATTATTCATCAACAAAGGAAAAAAAACACTTAGGGGATGGACATTGGTATTTTTATAACTTGCTATCTATGTTTAACATACTTGGTTTCGTGCAATAAATTTTGGCGTTATAACGCACTAATTAATGAATGAATTATGTTTCTAATATTTCAGAGCAGCAAAGCAGCTCATATAAATTGGAAGTAGGATGAGTTATGTTCAGGCAAGAACACAGTTACAGGCAGTGGCATATATTATTTTATAACAAATTGTTGTGCATAAAGCAAAGTGTTATATCCAATCCACTTCTGTAGAACAACGTTACGCAGTTTCATAATCGTTTACACCAGCCTGATGGTATGCTTAGCAAGATTTAATTATGCTACAGATAATTCTTTATGAACTATATTGACTATCAGTTTGAACTAGTCTATAATGATTGGATCGGTCGGATTTAATTTGGTCGCTCATGTCACCCATAAGGACCAGACGAATGCCGACCAGACGAATGTCGATCATACGAATGCACCATTAGAGCACACGAGAAGTTAGCATAAGCGCGACCTTATTCTGGCCATATAAAGTTGTTTTTGTTAAGTTTCATTTGTCAGTATAAGTTTTTACGCTTCTTACACTATCCCCAATTGCCACAAAAAGAAAATATTTCATCGATAGAAAATTTTCCGGGTTTTTTTTTATTTTATTTTTTTTTTTTTTTTTTTTAAAACTAAAATATCAGTAGTGGACTGATTCGATATTGTCAAACATAAATCAAACAGAGAAATTTATTTAAAATTCATGTACATGTAGATCGAAAGGTCAGGACAACAATACTGACTTAAAGTTAGTTGTTTCTAATGATTAAGAATGAACGTTAACAACAGAAGATAAATTCACGATGCTGGTGAGGAGCCATTTCAAGACTCCCAATATTCAAACTCACTATTCTGGTATACAATTCATTATTCAATTGAAAAAAGTCAGTTGACCGAAGTTGTTACACATTAGGGTCTCTTATTGCTCTACAGATATTATAATAGCGAAGAAAGTCCGCTGTGAAACAAGAGTGGTTTTTTATTCCCTACTGGGTATTCTATTCATAATCAAAAGTATACTTTGTGTTAGAGGTTCAAAAAGCACACAAGAAGTCAATTTCTTCTTGACGAAGAACTTAGACGAATGTTATATATTGAATAATTCATGTTCTAAAAGCTTTTTTTTTTTTTCTTCTAAAATGGAGAAATGAAATGCGTTATGCATTGTTAAGGGTTCAAATTATGTGAGTTCAAGAGTCCTTATGTGTATGTATGGTTTTAAAAATAAAAAAAAAGAACGGAAAGGTTAGCTAAATAAATTAAATACTCATATATTGGAAGAAAGCTTGCCTTTACTAAATGATTGATTTATCATTATTTGGATAACTTCTTACGTCTGTTTTACATCAACCATATAAAAGTTTTTTCTATACCGTTTATAGCATTGCGCCAAATGCTCTAGTTAGTGCGTTCAGTCCTTCGTGCATCAAACGATGCTAAATACGATTACACAGAAGAGCAGTGTTTCAAAGAACTAATTTCCGAAAAATGAAGATTTACAGTTCTCACAATTATCGTTTTGTTTTCTTCGGCGTTGATAGTTGAAGGTTTGATACTGGAAATTGTGTAAATGCTTGTAGAGAGAACGGAATTAGTCCCGACCGTTTAACATTTCTCAAACTATTAGCTTAACAGCTGAATGGTATCGATTGAGAGATGCCAGTATAAATATATGAAAGTAAACATGATCCAAGTGTCTTCATTTCTAAGCATTTATGTTTTAAACCAGCACATATATGGGCATTCGTCATCTAAATTATTCATACTTGTAATGCAAGCAGAATTTCTCTGGAAAGAATGTTTGGTCCTTGCATAATTATAACTGCTAGGAAAAACGAATGTCTCAACATAGGCGTGCATCTTCTTCAGTCAGCACGGTTTCCTGTGATCGACTAGAAATATTTATATTGGAGATCGAAGAAAAATCAATGATCAACAATATCATAATGGATTTAGCCTAAAGGAACTTTTACACCAATTACTATGGAAGGCGAAGTGACTTCGGATTATGATAGACAAATGTATATTTAAAGGGATGCGCTAGATTCCTGACCCAAGGGACTTGTAAGCCTAACAGAAAATTACCAATGACTGCATATATATCAGAGCAATTTCAGTAAAGTAAGGTACAACTTCTCCCGAGATAAATGGTCCATGTATCTTCCGCCTGTTACAATAACGGATTATTTAGAAGAGTAACATAGATAAAAGATCAGACTATGTTAAACAAATGCTTAATTACATTACTTCAGTCTTAGCTGCAAAGGAATATGGATCATTTGAGTTATTCACATTGTCAGCAAATCCGTTATGTCTCTCTTGTAACCATACGTACTTTTTCTAGTTGTTGATTATCGCACAATCTGAAATGGTTTTACATTCCCGTCCCAAACAGAATAGTTTGCTTACGCTCGGCTTTTTTTTTTTTTTTTTTTTTTTAATTCGGATATGGACTCAGGGTACATCCGTTTTTCTTTTTTCTTCTTTTCGTTTTTTCTCTTTTTTTTCTCGAGTCTTTATCTTTGTTCAGTCCGTCAAATGCTGTGAAGTTCGAAATTCTACCTGACACCTGCGTTCTGTCGTACAACGTCAATGTCAAATGATCCGTTACGGTACGCTTTTCTGATCTGCATGCACCTAGTATCCGGTTGCCCGGCTTTGGTCCTGGTTCACTGTGTCTTTTTCAATTTACATTCATGTTTTTTGTTTTTTTTTACAAATATTTAATTAATAAATTTCATCGGAGTATGTTTACCGGAGAGTGGGATTTCTTGCCAATTCAAATAAAGGTGATTTACATTCAAATTGTTGGCACTCCCTTTCCAGTTTTGCATTCTTCATAATTATGCCAATTCTGTGGTGTTCTCGTTTGAACATCACACTAACTGCATCGCTTAGCATGTTAAGTTATTCAGCCTTCTTTATGGGATACCAATATGATACAAGATAAAACGCAGTTTTGTGAGTTTGCTTGTATCGAAATAACTTGCACAACATTTACATGATAAATGGCGCTTCAAGAACGGTGTCATATAATTGACAAACTCGATAGCCTATTTTGAAACTTTTAATTATTCATGACACTAAGGAAAAGCGTATGTTTTCTTCTGAGACACGTTTAAGCTTCTGACACTTGGACCTTGTAATTTAAAGACAAGGCGTATTTTAAGAAGTAGAGAGGCGAATAATAAATTCGTGATCCGACTGCTGCCGAAAAAAAATGTTGTGTTTTGTTTTGCAATTTTATCAATATGTAATTGTTCCAGTTACATGTACATCTTAGTGTATGTCAGCTTAGAAATAATCATCTGGTTCAAGTGTGTGCATGTAATTATATGCACTCGAGTTCGTAGCATATTTGTCTTTGATTTTTTTAAATTACTCTAGTGGAGCATAGTTTTCCACATATTGGCATTTGAAAGACCTACCCTTACTTTTTTACATTATTAAGGTATTTAGAAACGAGTGGAAATGCTTTTGAAAGAACAATGTCTGACGTTTGTTTAATGGCGATTAATTAGTTTTATTGTTTCGCGTACCAGATATTTCAAATTATTATTCAAACTGCTGAACGATTTTAACTGACAGAATGCATGTTCAATAAGATATTTGGTTCTTTTGTCTTCGAGAAATATTTGCTCTAGACTTTGTTCAAAGCTCCGGCTCCTTTCAATGGTATACAAATTAAATTATGGTAATGTAAAGCGATCATTTATTTTGATTCACTGAATGAAAGTTCCTTGCCCGAGGGTATAAAATGAATAATTTATGAAACATCTAAAGCGCACATAATTTCTTTGTTTAACATATTCAAGGCTATCAATTATGGTTCACATAGTTTATGTACTAAAATGCATGTAGCCTACGCGTGCATTGCATTTTTGAAATCTGATGAGTATGATTGCATTGAAAGCGCTTTATGAGAACGAGTTTCTTATTTAAGGGAGAATGTTTGTATGTTTAGTTAAAACGTTAACCGAAAGTATTAAAGTAATGTTGGACATTGCTTAAATGAAATATAATGTTATTGCTCTATTATGCCACAGACGAGCAGCAGGATTCGACATCAAGTCGGATTATCCCCCTCCTGTGTCTTCCAGTCTTTGAACTACTCTACTCATAAATGCTTATTATGAATGGGGGATACACTAGAACCATTCTAGTTTACAAAAGGTTAAGTCCCTGTAATAGTTCCTCTACGTCTTGGACCACTTAGACTCTACCAAGATAATCAAGGTACCCTAATAAAACATTAGGAAACCTTGGTTATGTCCGTGAAATGCCATGAGGTCCAAAATATAGACAAACCGTTACAGGGACTTTACCTAATAAGTTGAATTATTACTATACACATCGAAGGTTTTCATGGCTGTACCTACCAGTACTTTGGTCTGGAAAGGTTCACATACCTTCAGGTCCACATATTAAGCAGGTAAGTCACAGCTGTTGCTTAAACCTACGACGGGAGGATACTATTCAGTCACCAGGACCGGCTAGGCCGAAGACCCTAAAGTTTCATAGAAAAGAGTCATTAAGGCCACCACAGGCATTTCTGTGAGATAATGATAGTTTTAGACGTTTCATGCGCATGATATAATTCCAACATCAAACAAAGTTATTAAAAGAAAACATACTGGCATAATAATAATTGGTATACCTTCTTGATTGAATGGATCATGAAATATGAAGAGTAGGTACGATAAGTGGTTTATCATGCACATATCGAAGAACCTAGAACTCAGAGAGAGAGAGAGAGAGAGATTGGGTAGGAGAAATTAGTACGTGATCGCTAAAGAGTGTTACGTCATGTTTAGCGTGGCGTCAAATGAATGTTCTCGACTTGGCAAATGTTATACTATGTTCATAATGTTTAGAGTTAATATTTCCGCATTACTTGTGTTTTGATCCTGTGATGTATATTTACAGAAACATCTGAATATTTAACTGTTCAGTGTTAATAAATCAACTTTGATTTCCTTATTATATAGTTATTAGTTAGAAAATGTGTATCTATACACGCATTAATAATTCTTTATTATACCGCATGTGTTAATGTCAACAAATGTGTCATTAAACGTAAATACACTCGTCTATATACAATCTAAATATCGTCGCAAACCTAATCCAGGCACACACACACACACACACATAAATATTGAAAAATACTTAGAACTTCATTTAATTTACTGAATTTGCCTTTTTTCAATATCTATATTAAGACTCCCAACGCTCCAGGTGTTTAGCCGTGGTTGTATGATAATATTGCTAGCCTGATTTACGATCTAGTTCCAAATTGGTCGCGCTTAATGTTTCCGTTTTAAGATATAATGCTGTTTAATGGGCTTCAAGATCTGATCTAGGCATAATAAAGTCTGCAGACACGCACCGTCTTTAATAACAGTTTAGATTAAAGTACTTTATGAATATTGCAGAGCCCTGCAAGATGCTTTTAATCATATATGCAACATTTATGTTATATTTACTTATCGTAAGTTTAATTTGTATTTTAACAAAATTATGAGAAGGACATAACATCAAAATGAGTATTCATTTACAGTATAAAATGTATTTTCCATAGTTAATTTGGCGCTTATTCAAAGTTGAGAGAAAATCAGTTTTATAGAAGAATTATACTTCAAAATTGTTCTATCAATGACATAATAGAATTTAACAAACACTAAAACAATTGAACCCGATGACCCATATGTCCTAGACATGCTCCGTGCATTCTGCACGTTCTTAGGACAAAGACTGTTGTAATAAATATAAAATGTATATAAACGTCTGAGTCAAATGCTACAAACTTTTATCATTTTTTAATGATCAAGTATCTTCACTTTCGTGACTTGGTGCATTTCCTATGTGTAAGAGTCATGTGGATATCTACTCAGCATTAAAAAGTCAAACATTTATTTAGAAAAGACAAGCATACACAATTTTATTCGAAATACCACACGTGATGAATATGCACCCATCAGGAAGTATGGTAATATTACATTGACCTACTTATTTGGCCCCTCTTGACGGCCTTTTATATACAATGGCTAGGAAATTATGCAACAAAAGTCATCAACATAGTCGTGTATGCAGTACGTTGCGCCTATTTATTCCAAAACATATTTAGTTATACATACAAAGAATTTTTCTTCCCCATCCAGCGGGGCCATTTTTTCCTAGTTTAGATGTGTAATAATTTCAGTCCTGTTGGTTTTCGGGAAAGACCGTCCAAACTGCCATACACAATGGATCGATACATCAGATTGCGTGTGTATAATTGCTGTTGCACATATGAGAGTCGAGTGTTCCCCTGCGAACCCTGTTTTCGAGAGGCATTTCATTTATGGTTGGTACATAAACATTCAGACGAATAAATCCACAATGTCTGAAAGATAGCGATTGGGTATCATCCCAGATGAAAATAATCACCGGTGAATGTCGGCATGCTTGCATTGTTATCCATATCTTACCAGCCGGTGTGCATGCTATATTAGTATTGCCAATACGCAGAGTTGCATTTAAGTTTGGCATCAGTTAAAGTGTTTCTGTATTTGATGTTTGAGTCCAAGTCGGGTCATCCGAATTTTTCCTGCGAGGAAGCCTGTTTGTATGTTGGTGTTTCTTTATTATGTTTAATTTTACAGAGGTTATAATATGAAAATACTATAAAATTAGATGAAACTACCAGTTTATCGGAGAGGATTAATTGTATAGAATTTCACGAATCTTTTATAATATGGTTTCATTGGTAAAATTTTTAAAGTCTAAATATGACTGTTAAAGCAATACATGTGTATAATGTAAGTGAATGTTTTAAGATTATCTGTAAATATAAGTTTCATTATAAAATATATGATGTGCAGATTCTAATGACAAACCCACACATCAAACAATCTCAAACGGCTCTTAAGTATACATTCAGATCAGATGATTCCTACCTAAAAGTTCAATAAAAACAAGAAAAATAGCAATTTTAATCAAGTCATATTATAGAACAGATAGAAGATTATCGTTACAGCTTTTCATCTTACATAATGCAATAAATCATATTCAGATCAGTATAAACCAGTTCCAGTACATTCGAATGTTTGCTGTTTCAATGCGACATCTTTTGAATCAAACTTTTTAATTTTTTGAAATGTTAAGTTGTGTTTTTTCTGCTAAAGGGACGGTTCAATTTCAAATTTCTTGGCCAGTGACAAATATAAAGATTCTTGAAAGTTTGTTTGTTTGTGTGTTTGTTTATTGGGTTTTACGTTCCACCGACAGTATTTCAGTCATTTGGAGACGATGTCCACTTGAGACAGATATAGTGCTGCCACACTGCAGTATCACGCCGTAGACATGTGGCATGATAACACACCCAGTCACATTATCCTGACACCGGACCAACTAGTCCTGCAACTACCCTTATATACCATTTTTTTATATTTTTTTACGAATTCTTGAATGTATTGTATTGTACTGTATAATAATATAGACTTGACAACCTGGAAGAACGTTTTATTCTGATCTTAACAGTTAAAATCACATTGAATCACCAGACATCACCTGTGTTGTAAAGGAGTTATCATTATATCTGCCTGTTTCTTTAGCTAAATCATGACCTGAAACTCTAAATTTTGTTATTTGTCATTGCAAGTCTATATTTTGATACCGGAAATTATCGATATATGATTCTAGTTATAATTCGTGATAAAACATACAATAAACATACTTTCAGAACAAATGTACCCAACGTATAAGTAAAGTATACATGTATATGTATCATCATTTTCTTCTACCGAAAATTTTACTACTGTTTTATGATTCTGAACGATGTCACCATATTCAGTAATATCTCGACAAATCCATGTCTATTTTACTTGAGAGACATCATATAACTTTGCTTTGGTACATAACATTCTAAGTACTGTAAGGTTACGTTTGAAAAATAGTTTATATCTCCCAGTTTCTTTCTTTTATGGTTCAAATGGCGTGTTTATTACCCGCCATGAAGTGCATTCGATCTGGAAATATACTATAATACATACAGTCACATTATACATAGCAATATATAGAGAGGGGATAATATAAATATGCTAAGTACAAAATGCATCATTTCTTACGGCTATACTTCAGTTTTAAATACGCCCGCCGTGTCTTTTTAAAGCAGTTTTTAGCGTATAGGAAAGTGATTGTCTTCCATGAAAGCTAAGATTGTCGTATGATATGCATGTAACTGTTGTGTAAGACATGACTTTATAAAAGTCAATATCTTTATTGTCATCACTATTGGTGATACAGTATATTTGCAAGAAAGAGTACATGACAAACATATTTCAGTAAAAGTTGAACAAATGGAAAATGGGAAAACACACTCACACATTAATGACAGACGCTGTAATACAAGTACGTCCATGTGTCGTCAATACACAGTATCAGCAAGGTTCTATTAAAAGAGGGGTCGCCGTGGCCGAGCGGTTACAGTCGTGGACTACAAATCTGTCAGCCCCTCACCGCTGTGGGTCCGAATCCCGGTAGGGATTTCGGATTTTTCATGTGAGAAAGCCTTCCAGCTGGCTTGCGGTAGGTCGGTGGTTCTACCCGGGTACCTCTGTGTACTCGGGGTCTTCCTCCGCCTGTAATTAGCTGGACGTCGCTATATGATTGAAATACTATCGCATACAACAACAACATATCATCAAAATACATTTATCAAAACACATTTAGAACGCTAAATATACTGCTTTAAGTATCTCTGTATATTTATATAGGAACAGTAATGATTCTTCTAGGAAAGATAGTTCAACATAATATTATATATCGGGCAAATGAAAATATAAACCGAGAAATGTGATATAAATATCTCATCAATTTCTCTAACTCATGGGTCAGGTCTGAACCTATGCAATTTATAAAGCTGTTGGAATTAATGTACTAGAAAATTAAGTGATATTCAACCAACATAAACCGTGATGGTCTAAGAACATCAGTGATTAATCCGATATGATGAAATATTGCTTTAGGACATTCGATATATTTGGAACCAGGATTGGACACAAAAAATATAAACAATCTTTCATAGGTTGCAATGCAGCAGCGTACAATTTGATTTGCTCTTCAAAATTCTAAGACTTGTTTGTTTCTGTCACGGCTTTCTCTAATAATTTCAAACTAAACAGTAAGTTCATACTGTGTAAAGAAATTTTTCAACAATACAACTTAAATATTCTTCAAGATTTTCTAGCACACAGTACGTGTTGCACGCAAGTGACATTTTATTAGTTATATAATGGCAAAAAAATCAAACAATGCTTAGAACACATTTTTCATTCAAGGATCCAATTCTCCATAAGAGATTATGTTCATAATACATGAGGCTGTAGACTTTGAAAAAGGCTGAACTTCTTGGAAGAAGCTACTGGGAGATGTCCCTGTTTCTTTAATTTGATTATCCAATATCTCTGAGCAACAGAGTTTTCTTGAGCATGTTTGCTGACACTAGGGTTTTGCTTATTAAATTTGCGCCTTCAATTAGACTGATCGAAAACAGCTCCTCCTTTCTTTCACAGTTCCGTTTCTGCCTGGTGTATTAGTAATTCTAAGTCTTAAAACAGCGTGCAGGTGGTTTAATATTCCTTACAATTTCGAAGAAATGTCGTTGTTTGTGTTCAAATTGCATTAATATGCAGAAATCTGTTTTGCAGAGACTATAGCAGATCGCTTATGCAGTATTATCAGTTAAAGCAATTCAAATCAGTAAGCAATACAGTAATACCAGAATTAATTAAGTCAGTTATGAATATGTTCTTAACCCTTTTCCCTCATAGAGGACACCATGAAAAGACCTATGCGAACTGCATAAAACCAGATCAGCCTGCGAGTAACTCGCAGGCTGATCAGGTTTTATGCTGTTCGCTGCTCCTCAGTGGTCTGGAAATGAGGATTTTGTAATTAAATTTGGTAAGGTTTAACTGTGGTTTTCTGCAGATCAGGCTTTATGTGGTACCTATTGAGTGCGTCAAAATGAGTCTATATGAGGGAAAGGGTTAGGTTAGTCATTTTTCTTTACTTATACTAACACAGCATATAAGATGCGTTTTGGAAACTAAAGCAATTGGTATTATATATGAAATTATGAGTATATGATATATTGAATTTTCATTTTGTGTTGCCGACCGAATGGAAACACTACTTAATAGACTAATACTGATTTTATATAAACGTTCTTTTATGAAATGTTATCATGATTTGTACAGATATATAAATATAGAAACTTAGTTTAAACATTTTATTGCTGTAATTATATACAAGCGTTGGACTAGGTACGCGTTATTACAACATTATCAATATAATAATCATAACGTACTTCTGATTATATAATAAGCAATCGGTATATTCAAATATAATACTCAAATGAGGATCTTACACGAGTATTTATTTGATTTAAAAAATATGAAACCATTTATAACTATGATTTCATATTTTGCGAGCCTCTTGAGAGTCATAATGAGTTTCATATTTTTAATATCAAATAAATACGAGATTCTTTTTATCACATAACCCCAAAACGCTAATTTCCTGCCAGTTTTGTCTGTTTTTTTGGTTATACGGAGAAAACCTATTTACTCATTTAGCATATTTGAAGCGAGTAAAATGAAGTTCCACTAAAACGTTTATTATTTATTTTTGCATGTTAACAGAATATTATATTTTTTCAATAATTCGAGTACAATTTAATGAAACCGATCGGCTCAATATCTGCTGGGAAATGGGTAAGTACTATTTGTTGTTATTACACATGTGTGAGATAAAAATGATACAAAGCTGTATGAATTCAAAGACAAGATGTGTTATGTGTGTAATAATAAATTTGGAAAGTAATGGATAGAGGATATTGGAATATAAGATTTGTAGAAAAGAGGGGGAAATACTTCCATGTGCAATGTATGTAACGCTTATATTTTAGATATTTATTCAAAACGTTTAATGAACTGAGATGCTATCGACAGGATTTACATAGAATACCTTAAATTTTACACTCAACGCTTCAGCAGGGTTAAACTTGAGTCGAGGAAAATGGCATGAAAAAAGACATGACTTGACTTGGACTTGACTATTTGAGTTAACCGTCGCCTCGACAGTATTTCAGTCATATAGCATCGTCCAGCTAATTACAGGTGGAGGAAGACCCCGAATGCATGGAGGCATCTGGGTAGAATCACCGACCTACTGCAAGCCAGCTGGAAGGCTTCCTCATATGAAAATCCGAATGGCCCTGCCGGGATTCAAACCCAGCGAGGGGAGGAGTGAGTGCTAAGGTCAACGACTTTACACTCTCGGCCACGGAGGCCCCGAAATATGACATGAAAAATGTCTACATGTTTTCCTGAAACTCGCTGAACTCGCTCTTTGTTTCGTTATGACCCCGCTGGCAGTCTCTTAGTCCAATGTGCTCTTTGATATGTTTCATAATAATCCAGAGTGTGTGCCATGACCTTGACATACCTAGGAAGGCCATGGCCTTTCCTCGTTGAGTATATCTGCTTGAAACAGTATATGATAAATTAAGATATATACAATTCAGAGTTTATAAATGCCTTAGAGGACCGGTTGGAGACATAAAACTCGTTATCATGCAAAGACTTGGTGTGTAGATCATTTGTATTTGTAAACATTGCCCGAAGTGTTTTTACACTTAAAATTTGAAGTAGCTTCAACAAGCAGCACAATTCTTTTAGATCTTCATAATTATACAATATGATAGTCTCTGCAAACGCTGCAAGAAAAGCAGAACCAAGCTTACTTTTCGCGGACTAACGTCTTTGAAGCGAACTATTAATTTTCTTGTCACCATGTGCATTTATTTCATTACATTTTAACAATGTATCCAGCGTGTAGTCAGTTTACTACCTAAAACATAATTAAACTGATTAGATATCCCTGTCAGAAAATAATGACAACAGGATTGGGCAAAAATAATAACAACAACAAAAACAATTATTAAAGACGTCTTATATCGTCCATTGAAAACCAGAAGAGGCTATCAGCCTTCTTTTTACATATGCTGATAGCCCCTTCTGGCTTTTAATGGACGATATATAGTTAAAAAGTACAGTTATGTATACAGTCTTTTGAAATCAATGAAGTGTTAGACTGCTGGGAGATACTATGCTGGGATAATTGCTTGGCTCTGAATTCAGAGAATTTCTACAGGACTTATGTACTTAGAATTGTGCATGATGTTCGAGTTATCGCTCTATATAAGGAAGATAAAAAAACATTTTGTCTCAAACCGCTCGTATATCAACAAGTCTCTTAAACTTATTGGAAATAAAAGAAATACATTTATTTTGGACATGAAAACGAATTTATACCTAATATTGCTATGAATTTGTACACTGTTTTTAAGTCTAACAGGTTGAAGAAATATATTTCTCCTACAGAGAAACTCCCCTGATGGATAGATCAGGAATTGTAGCGATTTCGTAGACTTTATGTACCCATTTGTCTTACCACGAACCAAATTCACATAAATTGTCTGGCTCTGTTGACATATTTGCTTTCGTTATCTACCGAACATTATCATCACTTAACAGATAACACAATTTTTGCCTAGTGCAATTAATCCTTGAATATCTCTTCCGTCGACCCTTTGTCCAGATCGTAAACATTTCTTGTTACATGACTGTATCAGTCTCTCTCTGGAAGAGCATATATACGATATTCTTTATTGTCGGAACCGTAGAAAGCGCAGTAGGTTACGGTGCCAAGTCTTCAAACAAAATGTCCCTAGTTCGAGACCAGCCAAAACCTTTAGAAAATATCTCAAATGTTAATGGGAAAGATGCCAGTTGTTTGCAGTTGCTTCGAGTCCCATTGGTTGTTACCCAAGGAGTAGAGGTTTTGATCCAAACTCCGCCGCAGTAGTTAACCTCCCACCTCCTTACAGTTGTAGATAACCACTGCCACCACAAGTAAAAATTAACAGAACTTAGCTATTATTTTTTATTTTACTGCGTGTGTCATTTCCCTAAGTATGTTTTCTTTAATAAGCATCAAATATCGCCTCGTGGTAAAAAAAATAAATCATTTTGAAAAAAATATTTTTTTGTTGTGATGCAGACGGAGACGCTTTTGCTTGCAAGGGAGATCACTGTGTGGAGTTTGATCAGGATCTTGAGGAAAGGAATAGAACCCAACAATGATCTGAAAAAATCAATAAAGGTCATGTTCAACTCAGATAAACAAAGACAAGAGCAAGTCGAAATAACCAAATTCAAAATCGACGTTAAAGATATAATGTGAAATTCAAAACTTCATGTCTTGTTTTTGTTTGTGTAAGTACTTGAAGCAGTTAGGAGTACATTAAAATGTTTTACAAAGCGCTTTGAACATATGGTAAACATGTACATTGCAGATCGCGTTGAACAATCTTGACATATTAGCTTTGCTAGTAGCTTGTTAACTCAAACTTAAACCAGTATTATAAATTTTAAAAAAAAATCGACTTTACATTATTTTTTTTTATTGAGAAATATTTATTTAAATACATTTTTAAAGATGATTAGGCTAAGATTTGCTTCTATTGCTTCTTGTATAAAACGTAATGATTTTCCTTTTTCAAATTCTTTTTCAGAGCGTATGTTTCAGGCATTTTTGATTTTCACATATTTTAAGAACAAAATGTGCTGCATATATGAAATGTGCGCGGCGATGCAATTAAATACCGTAACATATAAAATGAAGTGTTCAAGTCTCAGTGAATTCATTTTAACATGACAGTCAAAATACAATATCATTAAATTTCCTATCTCAACCCGGTTTTTTTACACGATTTCAAACTATATAACGTCAACTTCACGATAAAATATTTAAAAAATAGTCTATATGCCTGGATGGCAAATAAACATTGCCCATGAAGAAAAACTAACATCTTACAGGCATACGCGCCCTTTGCAGTTTTTACTATATATACAAAGAAGGAAAATTAAAACTGACCATGGTAATTTTCTTAAACTTTGCATGATTATAGAGAATTACATTATAAACTAATTTATGGGGGAAAATGAAAGTCACGATTCAACTTTTTTAGTTATCTGCCCCTGAAAGTGAGATGATTTTCCCCTCTTTCCTGTCATTTTCAAGGGCAGATAACTCAAAACCAAGCCTATCGATATCTCTTTTTTTTTGTCACATTATTGTTTGTTGTTTGATTTCCAGTCATAATGCAAATTTTAAAACGATTCTATCCAAAAGATGTTTCACTATGTTTCAATAATTAAACAAGCTGCGTTATTCTTGAAAAAAAAAAAAAAAAAAAAAAAAAAAAAAGTTCTATATATTCGCGTATGCGACTATAGTATAAAATCTGTTATATAATATATAATTTCTAAAACCTTTACACATTGGCAGGGAATATAGTAGCAAACATCGAGTAAAAATAAAATATGGTGTTGCTAGTCCTAAATATAGATTTAACTGCTCTTGTAAATGACGGAAAAGGGTAACAACAACAAAAGAAACTCACTTTTAGGGGCAAATAACTAAAAAGTAGAATGGTGACCCCCATTTTTCCCCACAAAATTGTTTCAAGTGTAATTCTCTATGATCATGCAAAGTTTGAGAAAACTATTATAGCTATTTTTAAATTTCCACTTTTGTCTATATAGTTAAAAAAAATGTATTGGGTGTGTATGCGGCAATGCCTTAAAGGTTTCAGATAAAATTTCATAAAAAAAAATGCATAAAAAAAAAGAGTTAAAGTATGGGCACTGAAAAATAAAAAAATAAATTAGTCGCTTTAAGTGACTAATGGCAACTTTCTTCGTGATTCTCGTGGACAAAGAAGCAGACGATGACAAATATTTCTGACAGTATGCTTAGAAACATCCTGTTTCATCAGAAAACCAACATTACCACTCATCCATAAATCATAATAGTTGGAGTGTGCTCGATAGATGTGAGTAACGATCAACAAATGGAACATCAAAGTTTCCAAACGCAGGCATGCGTTGAAGGTCTGTTGGGGATATTCTGGTAATTTACGTCGGAGACTTCAACCTGACAAAGTTATCCAGATAATTACATATTTACGCCGACTCCTGAAAAAAGATTTTTTTAACAAGAGGTCATTTAGTTTTAGGTAAAGCTTCATTGCAGCATTTCCGAAAAAAATCATTTATTAAAATCCTTTGTCAATTCATCTCTACGCGCATTCATGATAAAGGCCTCTCTTTGTGTTTAATCCATTTTGAAAATGTTCCTCATGTTTGATAATTAGCGTATTCACTTCAAATTTTGGAACACCATTTTACTCAGAATTTAGAGAAACTCAGAACTATTGACCTTGAATTTTCTTTTTATTTGCTATTCCTCTATATACTTCAGATAATAATCAAAGCGCTGAAGGCACTGAAGTTGTGTGTGTCTCAAATTAAAGAGTGTTTGAAGAGCTGCAAGTCGATCACCAATAATTAAATTCACTTTGATAAACAAATGAAATGCGGTATTCCTGTTTTCTCCGCGCTATCAGTGCTTTGATTTGTATTCATGCAGTACCTTATCTACAACAGACTCTATTTATAGATTGAAGTAATCATGCAAATTTTCTGCTCCGAACTCATTTGTGATAGTAGATATACAGGTTTCGGTCATTTTTTAGTGTAAGAAATAACCATTGGATATTTCTGAGGTCGATAGATTGTTGCGATTATTAGTATGTTACAATGATTTGCTTTGGACTTCACATGGGTTATTGTAACAGCCTAAAATGACTATCAAATTTATTTGCGAGCCACCTTAGCATCGAAACAAACTATATTCGAGCGCTTGGTAAAGTGATCACGTGACAAAAACAGTTACATCATACGATTGTAATTAAATTAGCATAGAAAAATAAGTTTTCATGTCACAGGCGATTTTTGCAGTCCGTAAGTATTTATTTTTCCCCACAGCATTTGTTTTAGCATTTTTGCTTAATTCTAGTATACTTATATCGTAGTAGAGATATATACAATTGTTCTATCATATTTACACTATTGAGAGGTTATTCGGTTTTAAATGTAGGAGAACCTGGGTTGAAAACGTAGTACTATAGTTGGTGTGACTGAGTCACACACAACTAAAAATATGAAAAGCCATGTATGATGGAATGTGTACAAGCAGTAGGCTTATTCATTAAAATTAAGGATTTGTCTTGCATACGTTTGATTTGTAGACAATGGACATTCCATTTTCGGAGGGGCCTCCGTGGCCGAGAGGGTAAAGTCGCTGACTTTTACACTCACTCAGCCCCTTTACCGCGTGGGTTCGAATCCCGGCAGGGTCATCGGATTTTCATGTGAGGAAGCCTTCCAGCTGGCTTGCGGTAAGTCGGTGATTTTACCCGGATGCCTCCGTGCATTCGGGGTCTTCCTCCACCTGTAATAAGCTAGACGTCGCAGTATGACTGAAAAACTGTCGGAGCGACGGTAAATTCAAATAGGTCAAGTTAAGTCAGGTCAAGTCATTTCATCTTCGGACATCTGTTCCGATTGATTCTATGAGATTCTAATATTACATGTAAGACATTCATTTTTTTATCTAATGTGTTATCAACCAAATATTTCTACATAAATAGTTACAATTTTCTATTCATGTCTAGCACGTAATTATGGGTCTCATCACAACAATGACTTGTTTTTTAACCAGGGGTGTCCGTATGCAAACCATTGGAGATCCGAAACTTTCACCGTCTTACCCCATTAGGGAATTGTCTTTGATTATTTTGCCAGGAAGCGTCTTCAACAAATAAGTAATCAATCATTTGTGTCATATTAAAGCCTATGAGAAACTCAATACACAAGTCACTGTTATTTTAGCCAGTTTTTGTATCAAACCATTCGGGGGCTACGTATTTAAACCATTCCCGACGTTCGTTCTCCAATTAACCGCCTCTGTGGCCATGGATTACGACTTTATACGCAGGCGCAATAATTTCCAAATTGCAAGGAACCTAACACGAGCTAGCCAAATAAGAAGCGATAAAAGGGGATAAAATACACACAAAACGCTGTGTCATCAAACTTTACTTTGTAAGATGTTCTCGTTTTATTATCTTTGGCAAATAAAAGAAATGCAGGAATGACAATATCTCAGATACAAAATTCGATGAGGCATTTTGTTTTCTTTAATTTAGGGAGATAGCAACAAGACACTTCGAATTAATAGTTTACTATATCCGGTAAGATAGCAAAATATACGTGTCAGTACCTAAGGGTATCTTTTAAAGTAGGAACGGCTGAAATTTATCTCTTTGGAATAGCTCAAACAAATAAGGTTAACATATTTCTGCTTCAGCAACAATTTTTTTTTCTCTAAAGCAAGCAACATATTTGGAGAAAATGACATACAATTAGGCACATATCAAGGCAAACACAATCCATGACAAGGAAGCCTCATTAACGAAAATGAATGACAACCGCAATTTAGCGATCAATGTTGATTTAAGTTTGGAAAACGTAATCAAGGGCGAGCTGTCAGAAAAGGTCGTGATTAGTCTCCAACGTAATGTTTAACTTTCACCAAATGATCATGAGGAATGACAGAAATGTGCCAGACAAAGTCATATGTCAGTGTTGGACAACACGTTGGATGCTGTTAGGTGCAAGAAAACTTCTTCTTTTCGACCTATTTTGTGTGTGTATTTTAAGACACTGCATATATATGCAAAGGAAAAACTTCCTTACTAGCGATGTGTGTATCAGACGGGGTGTATTGAAGGAAATTGCATTGCAAATGATTTGGTTCTCCACAAAATCGAATAACTGAAATTAAATTCTCGGTCTTCCGCTATTTTAATACTGGCGTCTATTAGATAAAATCGCGTTTAAATATCTACATTATGCCCTTTTCTCCGATATTTGTTGTCCTAAGCTAAAGAAACTCTGACGAAATATGTATAAAAAGTTTTATAGCAGTTGTCACTCTTAATTACTGGCAGTGTGATATCCACGTCTTGATATTTGATCAAGAGCAGATTCTTGAAAAGACGCAATGCCTCTTGACCCTCTTAGACGTAGATGCAGAAGATGAGGATGTAAAACGCGATTCTGCACTCAATTGATCAATGCTTGCACGTGTCCCGTTACGTCTTTGCATGTGCTAAGACGGGTAATTATTTGTCAGCTGCATTTTAAACAACGACGGAGAGGTAAGTACTAGACTAAACCAATAAAAGTCATATTTGAATGCTACTTATTTTTGATTTTCTTCTCTACGGTATTCAAAATGATTACGTTTCAAATAAAAATCATAATTTTGCGTACATTAACGTTCGTTGATTTTGTTTTATATGTAAACAGTTCCATGGGTGCATTTATCCGTGGGATCATTTTCTAGAAACCGCGAAGCCTACTAAATGAAAACCACCCCGCAAAAAAAACGAAAATAAGTATCCCATGAAAAAAATGATCCGTGCACCTGTTTGTTTGTTTGTTGTTTGTTGTTGTGTTTTCTCTGTCTAGAATTAGCTGGACTTCACTCTATGAATATTTTAACTTGTACAAATTTATACTCCGTGCTCTTGTATACTTTAAATTTACCCTTACATAAACTCAATAATGCTCCTTTTACACACTGGAAATACTCTCGAAAAAAGAGAATTGTAAAATATATTATAAGAATTATTTTAATCGATCTTCAAAAATTAGCAATGCATAAAAAGAAGTGGTCAACCGTAAGAGTTTTGTTTTTAATTCCTTAATTCCATTTCAATTTAAAGAAAATATGTAAATGAAATATATAGTTCGTGAATATGTTTTCCCCATGTTTTCTGTTTATTTTACTTGTTACCTGTTGACTAGGAAAATAAATGGGGTGACGCTGATTATAGGGACTTGAACAAAGAATAATTATTTAAAATATTGATATATAACTGCATGTATAAGTTATCGTTCATATTTTGAATTTTATAGAATTAATCGAGCGACGAGAAGAGATGCACTGCGAAAATTTCATAAAATTTAAAATACATATTAACAGGTTATCACGTACGCCATACAGCTTTGCTTTTGACCCCGGAACCGCCCCCCCCCCCCCCCCCCCCCCCCCCCGCATCTGATTTATAGTTTTACAATAATGTTTTAAAATGGTTCGCTGGACACATTTATAATTTAGCTAGTCACGTGGTCACTTTTCTTCTCATTACTGAGGCCTCGTGATTCATTTTATGAAGTCTTTTTTGACAAATAAACCCGGCAAGTGTAGGTTACATTACATGGGAAAATGTTATTTTCGTAAACGCACCTTCGGCCAAATCAGTTAAATACAGAATACTGTATCCCCGATGCACATGCATGCGCCACCACGTGACCACCGTATGGGAGCGACACTGAATATTGGTACTAATCGACGCGGGAAAAAGTCGAGCGAAACTTGACCAAAGGGTAAGATTCATCGAAATTATCACTTATCTAAGAATCTTACATGCACGATCATATATGTATTCTTCCAAAACAAGTTCCGCCGTCTTTAAAACTTAAAATAATCCTGAAACAATGCTGCTGTATACTTTATATCGCACTAAAAACATGTCATCTAGTACCGGCAAAACGTTATATCTTTCAAATTCATTCCCTTTAAAATAGCTGAATTTCAGCTTATTAATTGCGTGTATGGTCAGTTTTACCAGTATTTATCTAATAATTATGTAGATGTAACCTCTTCCTGGCTATGATTGTAATCAACGACAAAATCTTATTATCATCAATATCTTTTACTGTACGGCGGCTGAGAAATTTGAGAAAACTGAGTGTACGGTATATCAGTCAGTCAGTCAGTAAGTTAGGTTTTAAGTCCAATCGGCAGTATATCAGCCATTTGGAGACTATGTCTACTTCAGACAGATATTATGCTCCCACACTGCGCAGTATGTAGCATGATACCACACCCAGTCATATTATCCTGACAGGGGGCTAACCTGTCCTGGAACTTTCCTTAAATGCTGAGCGCCAAGCAATGAAGCTTTACCAGTACTATTTTTCCGAGTTTGGTATGTCGCCGCCGGGGATCGCACATACAAGCTCACGCTATGTTACACCGTATATAGCTCACGCCGTATACAGCTGACGATATGTGGAATATCAATTAGCCGTACACACAACATGTAAGCCGCCGTTAAGTATAACAAGAGGGCCAAGATGGCCCTGAATCGCTCACCTGAGAAACATTGCTTTTTACAACATAGTCATAGTACTGAATACAAAATCCATGCAGAAGAACAGCAATATACTTTTAATTCGACCATAAAAGTTTACATGTGGTCTAAACATCAAAGTTAACCCTACCGTGGGACCAATTTTGACCGAAGTGCCATGATTTGAGAACTTGATTCAGGTGTCTAAACCCATGTTCTTGTGGTTTCTGACATGGATATCTTTAAAAAAATCTTTTTTATGTAAATATATGTTAAATCAAGTGATCCCTGGGACGGGGCTAATTTTGACCCCAGTGCCATGATTTGAACTTGGTAGATGTCCATAAGGCAATGTTACACACCAAATATCTATACTCCAGGCCTCGTGGTTTCTGAGAAGAAGATATTTCTAGATTTTCCTATTTAGGCCTATGTAAAATCAAATGACCCTAGGGCGGGGCCAATTGTGACCCCAGGGCCATGATTTGAACAACTTGGTAGATGTCCATAAGGCAATGTTACACATAAATATCTAAACCCCTGGCCTTGTTGTTTCTGAGAGGAAGATTTTTCTAGTTTTTCCTATTTCAGCTTTTGTTAAATCAAGTGACCCCTGGGCGGGGCCAATTTTGACCCATGGGCCATGATTTTAACAAACTTGGTAGATGTCCATATGACAATGTTGCACACTACATATCTTAACTCCTGGCCTTGTGGTTTCTGAGAAGAAGATTTTTTAGTTTCTTTCCTATATAAGCATATGTAAAATCAAGTGACCCCTGGGGCGGGGCCAGTTTTAATCACAGGGTCATGATTTGGTAGAGGTGCACTAGACAATGCTACACACCAAATATCAAAGCTCTAGGCCTTGCAATTTTGAAGAAGAAATTTTTCAAAGTTTGCATTTTTAAAATCTATTTTTAGCTCCTGTGACCTATTTTTTCAACCAATCAAAATAATTTGAACAATCTTGATAGAGGGAATCATAAGGATGATTCCTGTGATGTTTGGTCAAAATCCATTCAGCGGTTTAGGAGATGTTGTTTAAAGGAAATTGTTAACGCCGGACGGACGCACGGACGAAGGACACAGGGTGTGTTCAGGTGAGCTAAAAAAGATGATGATAATAATAAGATTTTGTCGTTGATTAGAATCATAGCTAGGTAGAGTTTACATCTGCATAATTATAAGATAAAGACGGGTAAAAAAATGACCAAACATGCAGTTATTGAGCTGAAATTGAACTAGATAAAAGGGAATGAAGTTGAAAGATATAACGTTTTTCCGGTACTAGTATACGACATTGTTTCATGATAATTTTAGGTTAAATAGATGGCGGAACTTGTTATGGAAGAATATATATGATCGAGCATGTCAGATTCTTAGAAACTTGATAATTTCGATGAAACTTACCTTTTGGTCAAGCTTCGTTCAACTTTTTCTCGCTTCGGTTAATACCAATATCCGGTGTCGCTCCCCCATACGGTTCTGACAAGTTCCGCAACATGGGGTCTTCGCCAGTTCAGGGTAGCGATTTCATAAGTTGCGTGAAGCGTTAATGTGATCAGCCAAATGACGGCAAATGAAAATAGAAAATCTAAAGGTTTGATAATTCTAAATATAGTTTCAATATTACCTGCGGCGGTATTGCCAGTGATAGGGAAACAATCCAGCATATTTTTGACACTCGCGGATGGTTGCATTTGGTGACCATGCATCAAGAGATGAGGTATTGATAGACGTAATACTCACATATAATTAAAACCAAAATTTTAGTCAGTGGCCATGTGTGGTCGAGCTGCTTTAACCCTTTCCCTCATATAGACTCATTTTGACGCACTCAGTAGGTACCACATAAAGCCTGATCTGCAGAAAACCACAGTTAAACCTTACCAAATTTAATTACAAAATCCTCATTTCCAGACCACTGAGGAGCAGCGAACAACATCATGTTGTTCGCATAGGTCTTTTCATGGTGTCTTCTATGAGGGAAAGGGTTAAAAACAAATAATGAAAACGACCAGGAGACTCCATGTGTTTTGATTATGATAACATAAAGTCATGATTTAGTTGAATACAAATTCGAACATGCCTCCAATAGTTATTTAAGGATTAATTTTTCATCATTGTAATTTAAAGACATTATTCCTACATTGAGTATGCTTTCTTACTAAGGCTGCTTGGTGTATAAAACATAATGTGTGAAGTAGAGTGTGATGCTCTCCTCTTCGTGTACGGAGGATTTGTAAAAAAAAATCAATTTTTGAAATGTACATATAATTAATTCGATGCGATAAAAATCAATAAATATCACATGCTTTGCCAAAACAAACTTGTTTCAAGAGAGAGAGAGAGAGAGAGAGAGTTTTAACTATAATAATCGACATCGCTTGTGAAAATCTGTTTATTGGCAGCTGGTGGTGTTTTCTTGGTCCTTGATGTTTACCGGGAAAAACTCACATGCCCGAGCGGGCGTCCATGTACCCTTTCACATACAACATGGGATTGACTTAGGATCAAATCAGGGTTGCACTGGTGAAAAGCATGTACGTTAACATCAACCTTCTCCGGACACCCCGGAAGAGAGAGAGAGAGAGAGAGAGAGAGAGAAAGAGATATTAAACTTGTAACAATAATGAAATAGCATAACTAGAAAGATGCGAATTCCCACACAAAACAGAATTTTCCCATTGGAAGCAATGTCTGTTAAACAATTGAGAACCCGGGGGCATGATTTGAACACTCTTTTCAGAGAACCATGAGGCAATGTTTTACACATACTACCTTTAAGTTAATATATTGTTTGGTTTAAGGTAAGAAGATTCTCAAAGTTAAAACATGTTAAAATTTTTATTGAATGAATCACTAGCGGCCATGAATTTTAACTAATCGGAAAAATTTGAGCAATTTTTAGAGAGTTACACGAGAGACATGTTTGTCAAATATTTCGAAATCTGGTCCGGAGTTTTGGATATTGTTTGAGTTTACACAATATACATACAAGGAAAACTAGCACCGCCCCGTGTTGCTATGTTGTTTAAGATTCGAAATTATTTTAATAATCTTAAATACGCTAGGAACATCTTTTCCAAAAAAAAAAAATGAAATCTTTCAGTGAATTGAGTTACAACCTGGACAGCTAAGGGCCTGTGTCATTTGTCTGATCTATCAAGTTGTTTTTCTGAAGTGACAGCTCCGACAAAGTCTATTGTATTTTTTACCATTACCCTTGAAATGTGACCTTTGCCTTAGAGCTAGAGACCTGGGGCATGCGTCTGTACTCCATATCATCATTTCAAAAAATCAACCCAGGTTATGAAAATAATATATCAATGCATGAACATTTATTGTCCGGAAAAAAAAGGTTTAGGAACGGCCGCCGACTTCGCCAAACTAATCACGAGATCCCTGGTAAAGCTGGCAACAACGGCCCACGAGACTGGGTAGATCTAGTTTTTGATTTCCTACATGTATAACTTAGCTTCTCACTGCTTCGGGCTCGAGACCAGGTCTTTTTACTAGGAAGCTTTCAATTGTCTCGCGGTAGGTCGGCGATTCTGTACATTCGAGACCCTCCTTCATATGTATTAAATGACTCAACTAGTGTGGTGTCATAGTGACTAAAACTTCATAACAACAATATCCAAGGTAAAAGAAAACTTGTCCATGTAGAAATATCGACTACAGTACAAATATTGAAAACAATTCTGACATTTCATACAAAACATGTTTCGAAACTTTGACTCAACATCTCGTGCATCTTTTACGTGTTTTTTTCTCATATTTTCACGATTAACAAAATGGTTCTTATTACGTGTTAAAACTTAATCATCTTCCGGGTAACAAAATTGGGACCTTAAGCGCCTGACTGTTGATACAGGGATTACAAAACAGAATGCTTGAACGTGTTAAACATAGTTCAGTAGTAATTCAATATGAACACTTGTTTTAGACATGTGTAAATGATTTTTATCTCAGAGTGAGATGTTATAGAACTTAGTACAAAACCATTATTTGGCAATTATACAAAACTAATATATCACTGAAATTGAAGCAAACGTTAATGTAGAGCAGCATGCAGCAATGCTTCTCATAAATACATGGGTCTGTTTTGTGGAATGTGGCATAACAGACCAACGAGGGATTTGAATCTTTTCATTGGTTATTAGATATGTTCATATTTCCAAAAACAAAAAAAAACAAAAAACAAAAACAAAACAAGAACTGATGCTCACAAACACTTTTTGAGTGTGATGCCAGGATGATTGCCCTGTTGTTGTCATTTGATAAAACTGTGCTGTAGGAACCAGTTTTAATATATATATATATTTGTCAATTTTTTTAAAGATCTGAGGTTGTACATTTTTTGCTTCAGTTCTAGAAAATTTACTTCTATCTTAGACTGTGCGCATAAAGTGTCTGATATTAACATCTGGAAGTGCGTATTCAGAACATATTCCATATTTTTTCTCTAAAATTCAAATGTGTATTCAAGGTACAAAATCATTATATTTTACTAAATTTGCACTTTCAGAATAGCACTAATAATTTCTTTCATTTAAATTCAGAAATAGATAAAAGATATGTATCAAATATCTGAACAGAATTCTTCTAAACTGAGTCCATTCTTTAAGATAATCTGTCTCGACACCAGCTATTGCGTTTTCACTTATTTCAACATCTCTCCTCCCCCACTGTCCGAAAAGTGCAGTTGTTGCCAGTTGCTCTCTTACCATCAAGTAAATGTTCCGCCTAGATTGAATTATCACTGACCAAATAAGCTGAGACGGCGTTAAACACACATATTTAAAGTGTAGAAAGAGTCACTTAAGAATCGTTACGTTCGTTGTTCACCTACTGTTTACCACGCAAACATCGACACAGAATCTCCGCAGAAGTTTTTGAATTATTACGTTGTTAAAATTATTATGTATTTCTTTCTTTTTTCAAAAATTTAAGACATTTATTATACAGAGTTATATATATCTGCATTCAAAACTCGCTACTAACGGTTATTGCTCATTCGGAATTTTGACGATAACCATAAACTGAGTTTATGCAATTGATTAGAAACAAAAGATGAATCCATATCCCAAGTATTCTGGAGCCATAAACTTAACAGACTATTCAAACCTGACATGCCTTGAAAGGCTTATGTTATACAACATAGAGCAGTCACTGATACGTTTTGCATTTAAGTAGATTCTGGAAAAAAGGAACATAATTTCCAGAAATAATCAGCAAAGAGAGATTATGTTTGGAACAGCTATAAACATTTTATTATCATTTTATGAAATCACATAGAGGTAGTCAGTAAATACAAACACGTGAAGAAACAGAGAGAGAGAGAGAGAGAGAGTATCAGCATACTACTATTATATGAGTTGAATTCTGGGAAGCTACGTAACCTCACCAATTCAAGTTATGCAGGGAATATGTCTTATGCCAACAGTTACAAGTGAAAGTCCGCCCCGTTGCTTGTTAAAAACTTTGGTACCGTTTCAAGAAGACAAGGTGAATACCGCCCGCATTCCAAGGATGTTTTTCTGGGTCGCAGTGACTCCATTGGTCAGAAGTTTTAAGTTTTAAGACTGTGAAGCTGATTCCAACGATGGCCGTGAAAAACAAGTTCGTATTGTTTTAATTTAAATGTATAAAAGTTTTATCAAAAACTTAAATAGATATTGCGTGTTTAATGATTTAATAACAGGGTATTATTTTGAGTTTTTGATTGCAGATAATAAGCAAACTTTGTCACATTCCAGAGTAAATTTGCTGATTATTTATGCTTGAAAAGCAATACTTGCGGATGTTGAAAAAATAATATGCATATACTAACATAAGTTTTGCCGTATTTCCCAATCTTGGATGTAAGTATCCCCCATTTAAGGAGGTTCTCACTATTATTGAAACAATATTTTTACCTCTGTGTATTTGTCACCAAATCATGGAATGAATTGCTTTCTATTTTATTATTTTTGCTTACGTATTTCATATCTGATTAACTTGATCAAACTCCACACAGTGATCTCTTTGGAAAATGACAATCGCAGTAAAATAACTTTTTTTTTGGAAAAAAGAAAAATTAGCTAAATTCTGTTAATTTTTACTTGTGGTGGCAGTGGTTATCTACAACTGTAAGGGGAGGTAACTACTGCGGCGGAGTTTGTAACTTTATATAATGAAACACAACATGTTCACCATTCTTTTCGAGTAAATCTAAATTGGTTTTATACTGGGTACTCGCAGAGTAAGACATCCATTTTGTGTCTTTTGGAAGGTCATTTTCCTATTAATAAATTAATTAAATCGAATTTAGATGCTCTTTATTTCTGTGAATTATTTGTGAAATATCTTCTTACATACTTTAGTCGATTTTTTTCTTATCGTTATCGTTTTTTTTTTTTTTTTTTTTTTTTTTTTTTTTTTTTGTTTTTTTTTTGTTTTTTTTTTTTGTTTTTTTTTTTTTGTTTTGTTTTGTTTTTCATTGGATGAATGTGTGTATGTTAGGAACGTGCGTCTCGTTGAAAAAAAAAAGCAAATTGGGGTAATTTCTTCGATTACCTGATATTAAATATTTACCTAAAACGGAGGATTGCTAACGATAGAATAATCCTGGATGAAGCTCTCACTGTTAGTTTCGTTCCTTAATTTCACTAAATAGAGCAGACCCAGAACAGAGAGCTCCTCTTATAATGTAAACTACGTTTTGTACGAAATGCTTTCTCAAGTGGATCTTGCTCCTAGTAAAAACTAAATTTTTATAACTTTGCGTCATCTGAGGAAACGTACAGATAGCGTCCTCGAAACGGAATTCGCTTCTACCATAATCGGATTTCTTAACGAAATTGTCTCCCTCCCTTGTGATATCTCCTGATGAGAAATGGTTGACGATTTGCCAAATGGGGGAGAGAGTACCATTCTCTGGTGAGTAGTGAGTGTAATACCTCATGAAAACTAGTCGTTTATAAACCGTGTACGATTGGAAGATACAATACAGCTGTGTACAAAATGGCTCGATTTTTGAATGAAATGTCCCATTCGTGAATTATTTAGTTAGTAAAATGCAGAATTTCATTTGGAAAATGTATCTCTTGAAGTGGCCATTTAGACTAAGTCTCGCTTTTAGAATCAATGTAAAGTCTAATGGAATTCAAAATACTGTTGCAGAGATACAAATCCTTTCACAGTTATTCATGCAATTCTATGTTCATTCTCGGTAAAATGTGAATAGATTTTGTATTGTGTACTGATGATATGGTCCTACATTTGGTCAAAATGTCATTTAAAACTTATTTTAAGGAGGATGAAGTCGTAAATAAATGCACATAAGCTGGTATAGGCTCGTATATTTGATGCTAGGAATATAAACATATAAATACATACTGGAAATCTAAAGTAGTTTGTTGCAGTTTCCCCAATGTTCAGTACCTAGACATATCCCACTTTCGCTTTAAATTACGATTCAAATTCTGTTTACAACTCATAGAATGTATTGAATGTGGTGCAGTTAAAGTTTGTAGACGAGTGACTTCCTGGTTTATCCCTAAAACACGGGCTTTATGAGCTAACTGTGTTTACAGTTTAGGTGGGACACTGCTCAGGCAAGAAACACCCTACTGAAACGATGGTTTACGCCTATAGGAATCAGAGAGGTTGCATCCAAACTTTATAGGACTTAGAAAGCCATTACCGCCGTACGCCGGGATATAAACTGCATTATAAAATTGTATCCTGCTGTCTAGAAAGATCAAAATTCTCCTCTAACACATTTGGTTTTGGCGGACCGGCGCTATTAGGAACATTCCACTTTGTTCAATGTAATTTAAATTAAATTGAAATAGAACTTACCTAATTGAATACAGTATTGATCCCAAGTAATTAATGATTATAGATTTAGAAAATAGCCTAACTACAGATGCATTTGCCTTGTGCTTAGCTTATGTAACCATCGCAATCATTTTGATACTTCGAGCCTTCTCGCGTACCTTTAATCAGATGGTTTTCATTAACACCAACTCTATTTTATGAAATTAAGTGTTATTAAGACCGCTGGAGTAGGTTTTATTAATGTGAGGAGAATTTAATGGTTATATCTAATTTCTGATAGTAATCTATTATCGTGTTTTGCAATGTATTTTCATATGATGGATTTCTTCATCTTTGGTAGTTATCGCCAGAAAAAAAAAATTCATACTCACGTTAGAACAAGTGTAATGGCGACAGGAAATACCAAGACGGGTCATTAGAAAGTCAAACTGTAGCCAGTCTCGTTTCGAAAATGAAGATGATGAACTCTATTACAGAGGATTTTGCAAAAGAGGTTAATATTGCGTCTGGCTTTGTAGTAAGAAGATCGGAAAGTCACGAGCAAGTGCCAAAGTTAGTACCACTTTGAAAATGATTAAAATAGGAGTGTAGAGTCCGTACACTACTGACAATAGTTTTTAGCTCCAGTCGTACATTACTGTTAAAATGCAGTTTGTAGATGGTGCTTAATAAAACAAATAAAGTATTAATTAATCAATACAAAATTTAATGCATATATCTTTGGGACCCTGATTTGATTTTTTTTTTTGTTTTTGTTTTTCTGTTTTATTTTTTTTTTTAATTTAATTTTGATTAACTTTTATTGATTTAACGGCGATATTATATCTTTCCACTTCAAGGTATATCTTATTTTCCTCTATAACGTGGATAGATTCCCACTTTTCAGGAAAAAGGGAAAGAAATGTTGACTCCAATCTTGACTTAAGACAACTATGTAGCGACCAAGTTCCCCGTGTTTCTTGAGTTATTTTTTTATTTATTTTTTTTTACTTCAGAAATTCTTCTAACTACTCATGCCTGTTATTTTGGTGTCAAATATTTAGTAAAGGGACAATATTTCAATTGTGAAAACTGCCAAACATTCCACAAGAAAAACACATGTATTGGTCTTACGGGCCTCGTTAGGTATTTTCTATGAATAGTATTCGGCATTTCTCTCTTGAAAGAAAAACTTGCACATGGTCAGTTGGTCAAGAATTGTTAGCATACAGCATCTAGTCATCCAATTGTCACGAAAGCCTCCACAGCGTCCTTCTCTACACCAGCATGCACATAATCGTATTCAGTAAAAAAAATAATGGAGGGTATTAAAATGGATTTTCTCGTAGAGACAAATTGCTAGATCTCTACAGTGAGAAAATTGCTGTTAAATGGGCAAAGAATTTGAAAATAAGATTACAGATAAATCAAGCTAAAAATATGATTAAAATCCGTAGGAAAATTATCTTTCCCCTGCAATAGCATTATCATATAGGAAGGATGAAAAGGTGGCTTCCGTGATGAATTGCAGAAACTTTACACTGTGGGAGGTATTCATGTAGCTGTCTAAACCCTGTGATTCAATTAGTGTTATTGCTAGACAAAATAATGTACCATAAGTGACATTGAGCCCAGTAATTTAATACACATTTTCAACATCGAGATTATTTAGGATATACAACAGATGCTTGGCTTGTATTGGCACATAAAGTACCCTTCAGAACATTTTAGTGGGCTATATACAGTCTTTTTAAAGAATGACTCAAATTTTACAAAATACATTAATACCACTTTCTTGTTCATGAAAAGTCACCGAGAATCCCTTATATGATCTTTTTTATGGATTCCCTAAGACAACGGGAAGCAATTCCTTGTTTATCACCCTTTTATCGTGCCATAGTTAGCTGATGGAAACAATCACCATATAGTAAGTCATAAAGTGGTTTTGTCGTCATATTAAACCATGATTGTAGCTTTAAATGGGAAACTAATTGACGTATCATCACGATTTACTTTTCTACTGATGAATTCACAAATGTATCCAGCTAGAACTCCCATACATTAGTGGGTGTTAAACTTATACAACCCTAATTTATATCTATAGACAGTTTACATGTCGCTAAAATATCTAAGGTGTGTGTGTGTGTGTGTGTGTGTTATAATAAAATGGATTAAATAGTAAAATTAAAGTGTTCAGTAACAGGATATTTGATTTTATAATTAAGTAACAAACAGCAAAATATCTTACGAATACGCAATTTAAATATTGGCAGTTATATACAAAATATATAGAATACCCAATTTACATTTTTATATTTGTCAAAAGCCCAATTTAATTGCACAAATATCCAGTATATATAAAAGTCATTGGGTAAATATACATTTCATGAAAAAAGATTATCTGTAGCTCTGATTGAAAAAAAAATCACAAACCCCGGATGTGAATCACACTGGATTCATAGTCTGGTGTCTAAAACAATGAATTCATTCCATTTGTTATCGTGATTACTTTAAAACAACGTGATTGTTCAACGTAAACAGCAAAACTCATTCAAGAATTCAAATATTTACTAGTCTATAGGCGTATTATACATGCTATAAATAGTTTTCAGTGATAATTCAAACTATGTTTAAGTTACTCTGAACAGAAAATAAATATTTACATTTCCTCAACAGCAAAATAACAGGCGCGCATGTAACGGAATCACTGCCAGTTTCATTCATTAAACACTTACGTCTTGTATATTTAAGAGGAATGATTGGTTACTGGTGTAAAACATCGTATTTTATTACATTAAAATTCAATGTATTCACGATTTTTACAAACGGTATTGTACAGCAATGTTGTAAACATATTGTGCATACAAGCGTTTCTTTGTTCATGGGACATTTAAAACTGAGATATTTTCATAGACTTGTGTAAATGATTATTGTAATGGAATATATAAGCACATGGCTTGGCTTTGTGCTAATAAATATTTCACTTTCGAAAAAATAAAGATTGAAGATAAGTCCCATTCATATCTTATAATCAGACCCATGTAGCTCAATATACAGTATTTTTATTTCGAACTTTTAATTCGTTAATCAAATTGAATACATTCGTGCCCTTTAACCTTCATTTGTCTCAACAACCTCTCGGTAAATCCATTACTGCCAATTCGAACTCTTTAAAGTAGACACAAAGGGTTTTGCTATAAAATACCACTTTCTCTTTTCTTTTTAGGAAGATACTTACTTTCATTACTTCGACACAAAGATGTTACCCAAGGGTAGGATACAAATATCACAATCCCACTCCTTCACAAGCTTCGTGCAAATATTCTTAAGAACGCTCCCTTTCCGAAACCTTGCATATCCACACCACGTCGTAAATTTCTGGACATAATAATAGGTCCTTTACATTGTCATGGGCGGAACATAGAAAGCGTTTAAGTGTTGGTTTGGATAAGATAAAGGTTCAGACACAGTTGTCTGTCGAGACCAACAAAGTACGCATAAGTAACTCCTAAGTAACTTTGTCTGACGCATATGTTACATAACATAGATTGAGTCTCCTTTTAGAAAGAAGCATTTAAGTGAGACTTTGTCCTGAAATGTTTGTTTTTTATATTTAGTCCTCTCTCTATGGGGGTATCCACGTTAATGTAAGAGCTCCAGGGTTATTATGCTTCTGAAAGCTTCCTAGTATTTTATGTCATACATATCTAATATCTTTGTTTTCCTAATAGCCCACCTGTACAGGATCTTACACGAAATAAAATATTTGTCTTTAAATGACATTCATATCGTTTATCTTTTTATTCACACAGCCGTGATCAAATTGTTCTAGGACATCTGCTTAAAAATGTAAATCTTCTTTTAATAGCAACTCCACACCCCCCCCCCTCCACAACACACACACACACACACACACACCTTCCCTACGTCACTGTGTGCGGCCTACATCTCTCAATCTGAGGTAATAAACTGCTAAGTATCTGTGATTAACATGAACTGCATACTTCTATGCTATTTTTTTATTTATATTTTCATTAATACATGTCACAAATTTTCTTGCTATAATTTGATTCCAAATTACGTCTGCTTATTTCATTTATCGTCAACAGCGATTTTATACGTACAGATAGAACTCATGCACGCATACTCAAATGGTTGCTTATTCCTTTAATTTGCGACAGGGCACACTCGGAATTCCATACTTCTCATTACAGTTATCAGATTCTGGTATTGACTAAATTTAAGATAAGTTTTCTGTCTTCAATCACAACGAACCTTTTACTATCTACTAACTGCCTTCTACAGTCTGTTAGACGGCTCCTGGGCTCCATGTGTTGATACGATGTAAGGCTTAGACGTAATTATTAACAGATAGAGACTGCGATAAACGTAAAACAAATAAAATAACAAAAACTGTTCACTAACTGTTATCTTATGATACTCGTAGTCATCAGAGTTTTCCACACGAAGAGTTAGTAATAATTAAATAGGGGTTATCCCAATGCAAAAACATGAGCATAAGGTGCACGTTGCAGAGATCAGAACGGGGCTGAATTGCAAACGCTCCCAGAAAATAATGAAAAAGGTAAATGCAGAAGGAATTAAATTAAATAAGGCCAGTTCTTGGTATATCTGTAGTAGCATATCATCTTTACTTAAACATCTACAAGCAGGCTTAAAAATAAAATAAAATAACGTTCCATTCACCATGCTTTAGCAAACTCAACCAGACTTACATCGTCGAATACCCACACCCGATCGATAGATGGTAGTTGTCGTTTTAAGGTGTTTCAAAACCCACTATTTCACTGGTCGCATCACGTTTTAAAACCAATAATAGAGGCAGCCGGGCGCAGCCATTTTTTTATTGTTTACATGACATTCAAGTTTCCGCGCCGAAGAGTATTGTATTTATAAGGCACGTTTTCATTGGTCGATAATGTTATCAATAACTACAACTGTATTACGACGGATTGCTTTCCTATTTCCACACGACATGATGGTATATAGTGAATCGGAATAAGTCAGCCGGGGGTTTCCGACGATGATAGACTTGGTGTCAGTTAAGGTTATAAATAATAAAATCCCTCGGTATTTTTATCATTGGAAATCTCATATTTATTATCACCGAAACAAGATTTAATATCAAACATGAAAACAACACCAAAAACAACAATACTTTATCATTTTGATAAATTGATATGTGAGGCTGCCACAGTCGATCCGAAGGGTATGGGTTTTAAATCCGTTGGGAGCAAAATATCGTCATCCTTCCCAAAGGCGGCAAGTTCTGGTTTAATTCAGGAAAAAAAAGTATTCGTTGTAAGAGAGTGTTTCCCAATGGACGTAAAATTTATCAGTTTAAACAATAATATCTATGTCTATATGTACTTACATCATTGTTTTTTTGTTGTTTTTTTCATATATTGATAAATATTGACCCCTACCAAGCTGAATTTCTTAACTGGACTTGTCCTCTTTTCAATTTGAACTTAAGTAGATGTTTGTTTGGGATGCTCACTGAAAATTCATTTACTGAAAAGCGACTAGTCTAGACCTTGATCATCTGCGCAGGTTGATGTCTAGTCTAGACCTTGATCATCTGCACAGGTTGATGTAGACCATGATTATCTGAGCCGGTTGATGTAGACCATGATTATCTGCGCAGGTTGATGTAGACCATGATCATCTGCAGAGCTTGATGTAGAAGATGTCCATCTGCGCAGGTTGATTTAGACCATGATCATCTGCGCAGGCTGATGTAGACCATGATCATCTGCACAGGCTGATGTAGACCATGGTCATCTGCGCAGGTTGATGTAGACCATGATCATCTGCGTACGTTGATATAGACCATGATTATCTGCGCAGGCTGATGTAGACCATGATCATCTGCGTACGTTGATATAGACCATGATCATCTGCGCAGGTTGATGTAGACCATGATCACCTGCGGAGGCTGATGTAGACCATGATCATCTACGCAGGTTGATGTAGACCATGATTATCTGCGCAGGTTGATGTAGACCATGATCATCTGCGCAGGTTGATGTAGACCATGATGATGGAGACCATGATCATCTGCGCAGATTGATGTAGGCCATGATCACCTGCGGAGGCTGATGTAGACCATGATCATCTACGCAGGTTGATGTAGACCATGATCATCTGCGCAGGTTGATGTAGACCATGATATCTGCGCACTTTTTGTAGACCATGATCACTGCGCAGGTTGATGTAGACCATGATCATCTCGCAGGTTGATGTAGACCATGATTATCTGCGCAGGTGATGTCTTGATGTAGACCATGATTATCTCATGATCATCTGCGCAGATTGATGTAGGCCATGATCACCTGCGGAGGCTGATGTAGACCATGATCATCTACGGAGGCTGATGTAGACCATGATCATCTACGCAGGTTGATGTAGACCATGATTATCTGCGCAGCTTGTTGTAGACCATGATCATCTGCGCAGGTTGATGTAGACCATGATCATCTGCGCAGGTTGATGTAGACCATGATCATCTGCGCAGGCTGATGTAGACCATGATCATCTGCGCAGGTTGATATAGACCATGATCATCTGCGCAGGTTGATGTAGACCATGATTATCTGCGCAGCTTGTTGTAGACCATGATCATCTGCGCAGCTTGTTGTAGACCATGATCATCTGCGCAGGTTGATGTAGACCATGATCATCTGCACAGGTTGATGTAGACCATGATCATCTGCGCAGGTTGATGTAGACCATGATCATCTGCGCAGGTTGATGTAGACCATGATCATCTGCGCAGGTTGATGTAGACCATGATCATCTGCGCAGGTTGATATAGACTATGATTATCTGCGCAGGTTGATGTAGACCATGATCATCTGCGCAGGTTGATGTAGACCATGATTATCTGCGCAGCTTGTTGTAGACCATGATCATCTGCGCAGGTTGATGTAGACCATGGCCATCCGCGCAGGTTGATGTAGACCATGGCCATCCGCGCAGGTTGATCTTGGTCTACGCTTGTCGCAAAGGCAAGCATAAGTGCCAACATCATTATAATGGTTAGGATAAACATTTTTGTCATTAAGTAAGCCAACCAGGTGTTCTGCATTCCATTATTCAACATCACTTTAGAGGTTGTATGGTAACCTATCCAGACTGAGAATTTTTTTAGTCTAGTCAAGTTTTTTACAAATCTGACATGGTGAAAAATAGAGTCTGCATCCTTGAGGTAATGCTGGTGTCGAATCAATAACTATGCAACAGTAAGCAGGTTTATTGATATACGCTGTGTTAAACGTAAACAGTGAATGATCAGTACCTATCTCCTTTTTCATATATGGAAAAGCGAACCGTGGATATATCCTACAAATGAGTTTAACATCCTGCCTGGGAAAAATATTTTATTGTCTGACTTTTGCAGAAAACGGACAGTAGCCTATATTAACAAAGTCGTGAAATTAATGGGACACATACTACATAATTACATGTTTTGACTTTTTTTCTTGAAAATATTTTCAGCACTCATTAGAGATATAACTATGATTTCAATCTAAAAATAGCTTCATTTCCTCTCCCCAAGCAAACAATTATAAAAGTATGAGGTTGCATCCATATTGTTGCTGGTAATTAGCCTAAAAGCATAGCAAAAAGCATTGACTGATCCGAGCGAGAAAGCTATCAATATTTTCTTGAGTCCCAAGAATTTCACCAGGAAAGAGCAATTTAATTAATATCAGATTTTCACCCTACTCAAACGTTGTAGCTCGTCTTTAATTGGGTAAAGTGTTTCGGTTGTTTTTTTAACGTTTTTTATGATATAAGAGTGATGTGAAAACATCATTTGATTAGCAAAGGGAGTTAAGCTATCTGACAATCGTTAAATAATCCAGAACCTTGAAACATCGCGTTAAATTCAACAATCGAACATCGGCTGCAAGATTATTTTGGCTGAGTCGACATTCACTTACGAAAATTATACTGAAATAAGAACAGAATAACGAGAGCACAAATGGTTCTATGTAGTGTATTGATCCGTAGATCGTGTTTAAACCCCTTCGACGGACTTAAATTGTTATTTGACAATTCTAAGCGCAAGAAAATAAGTCAATATGGACGATGTAAAAAGAGATAAGTATGGGTAAATAGTACATCGTTACAAATTTTTAGTTACATTTTTTTAAGTGAACAAAATAGATTAACAAAGAATTACTTTTCCATATATTTCCAAATATCAACCGAGAGCATAATCTAGTTCAACATTTATATCAATGCATTCCAGTATGAAACCGGGGCTTAGAAAGCTTTTGAAACTTGTGTTGAAATTTGTCCAAATGTTAGATGTAAAATTGTACATTTTACACCAAAACCATTTATTAATACTGATAGTTCAAATTAACTTGATTCTATAGACAGTTTTTTCCCCACAATAACATATCGAGATTTTGACAATTTAGCTTATCATTAATCATTCCCATGCACATTTTGGTATTCTCCTGAATCATTATGGATTTTCCCTAATTAATTAGATGCAAGTTTTTGCCGGTTTCAGAGCGGCATACCAGTCTACGGCGTAGACTCAAAAGCTAATAAGTGTATGTTATGACTTCAACGGAACACTGCCGCATCATTTCCCACCTTTCCTCGTGTCTGCCGAGCGGCTGCCAGTTTTCTTTTGCCAAGCATTTTGGCATCTCCGTGACTTAGGGAAAATAACAGATAAACAATAATTTGCGAGCGGAATCTTCAAGTTATTCCATAAATCAAAGGGGATGCAAACATAGATAACATCTCGATGTAACGCTAAGCGCATTATCTGATGTATCGATTCACAATAAATCTCATTTTTATAATGATGTGTTTAAGATGTAATATGAAAATATAAATCACAGATAACTAGAATATATTAATCTCCCATAAGATCAGGCGATTACGATTTTTGCATTGCTTAATATTCTACAGTGGATATCAACATATAGTGCAAGTGCGCCTTTCTCAAATGTGTTTTAACCATAAATCTGAATAATTTACATTTTACAACTTAAGTTCTGAAGTTTCTTCTTACATATACGGACTAGTTTGTATTTTGAAGTAATTTATAACTTGAATATAACTCATACAGCTGATTTTCGGGTTTGCATTAATTTATATGTATTAAACATGGGACCGTCTTTATTGTCTATCAGTGAAATAAATGTATACTTTATCTCCGGAGCGGGAGGTTGTGGGTTCGATCCCCGACTGGGGAGATTTCCTACTTGGCGCTCATATACAAGACCCCGTATACAGGGAAGTTCGAGGAGTTTAGGATAGTATGACGGGGTGTGGTTTCATGACAAATGTCTACGGCGTGATATTGCAGTGTGGTAACACTATATCTGTATCAAGGATACCAAGTCTTCAATTGACTTAAATACGGTCGAACGTTAAACCTAAAATCAAACTTTTACCTGGAGTCTCCAAATCACTGAAATAATGTCGGTTGAAAGTTAAATCCAGCAAACAAAATATAAATATACAAACAACATCTAGTATAATGTAATATAAAAGTTCCGTGCGGGTTTCATGGGTAACACATTCAAATTGTCTGGTGAAACATGGCTACATTTTTGTTTATATTTCATAGTTTACCCATATTGGACGTGCTTTTGTTATATCGCAGTCTACTTGTTCTGTAAACTAACGCAAGTTTTCATGAATATGTTTTAAATCTATTTCCAGTAAGGCTTCATTCAAAATAAATAATATATTTTTACAAAGACAATGTTTTTTGTTAGGAATAACATTTTATTTATATTCTGCTTACATGTTCTAGGAGAGTCGGAATGTGTTTAATTTCAAGAATTATTTTTACATTCAAAGCTGAAATAGAGTCCTGTAAGAGTCCTATAAGAATAGCGAGTTTAGTTGAATTAACAAGCAATTAGAAATTGTTAATTAACCTCATGTATAATGACATAATAATACTTATCATAATATGGGCTACAGTAATGCATTACCAAACAGAGGAGACCTTTATTAAACCGCTGTGCTGTCTGCTTTGGGTCTGCTCTGTTTTCCAATGCCTCAAAAGACGTCGATATGAGGTAAATGTGAAATGAAAACAACCAGAAACTGTTTAGGGAAATAAGTATAAAAGAAAGCTCTATTCAGATGATATTCTAGTATTACTCTTCATCTTGCCCATCTCTTTACTACCCGAATGATTTAGAAAGGTTATATCAGTCATTTTCAAATAAATTAACTCATTATCTAAAATGCTAATACCACGAGTGCATTTTAAAATTAAATAGATAAACCGAAGAAATTTATATATAACAAACATAATAGTGCCAAGAAGCAATAAAAGTCGAGCTTGTTTAAAGTCAACATTTGGTTTTCATTCAATGCACGACGTAGAGTTTTCTCTGCGGAGAAAGCTGGTGCGAAAAGTAAGGTGATAATTCAGTCATTAAACTTGCAAGATCCGTGGCATTTCCGAGTTTTTACAGGACGGTTATAAAATCAGTGCAACAGAGACTCCTTTTACCGTCTCCCTTTCCTCAGTCGCCTTATCTCTTTCACATTCATGCTGAATCGTTGCAAATGGAGCGTGCAAGAATTCTTAGACGGTTCAATCGACTAACAAACATCATCGCCGGCAGGGTTGTTTGGCTTAGACGGTGCCTCAGCTTACAGAAGCGTGTTTAAAGCATTATCGGCATGATGAAAGTATATAATCATCTACTACAATAGATGGAAGAGATTCAAGATTAACTTTTTTTCTGAATAGGGTAGCAGAGTGCTTCTTCTCATAAATACACCATTTGATTGTCATGAGTCTCCAAATATATGTTGAAATCCCTATTTGAACTAAATATACTTGTCTAATAATGAATATTAGAATGTTTTGTAAACACTGTGAAATTCTGACCCTCAATGTGAAAGAAATGAATGTTTTAGATGATGTCAATATTTTCACGCTACGGAGACGGGTAATACTCTTTTAAAAATAAAGTATTGTATTAATCTGAAAAGGAAAGAAATTTCAAATTAATTGTTAGTGTATCAATTTCATTTTCATATGATATTGTTATTGCGCATAGTTATATAATCATACTATATTCTACGCAAATCGTGTATATACAGAATTTCCAGTTGAAAACAGTTCGCCCTATAATGGGGTTCATTTTAGTTTGAAATGAATTTAAATAAAGACTCTGTGTTGTTCATGTGTTGTTTTCTCTCTTATGAATGATGAACATGTGCTTTAATGCTTCATCCGAGCCTGACAACTTCCGGTTTCAACAGCACTGAACTTAATGGCCAATACATTTAAATTGATTTTAGTCAATACCTGAATAAGATTCAGATACATCATCATGATTGCTGTCCAGTGCAATTGTCAATATTTCCTTTTAAATGGGTATAAATCCATTTTGTTTATATTCTGATTGACCATTGAAAAGATTCCTTTTTTATTCACTTGAACGAAACCGAATATAGCCAGCACCGGCATTGGAACATGAAAACAAACCACACCATTGTCATAAATAAGAGAAAATCCGTGACCATTACGTTTAGGATTTTTATAGTTCTTTTATTTTAAACACAACCTGATCCATTTACAATATCATAGTTGAATTAAATCGCGATTTCCCACTGTTGGTCTCAAAATTAATTGTTGGGAAAAGCACCGTTTCATTAGTTTGCATTAACTATTTTAGAATATTCCATCATAAAATGGGAGTTTCAGAGTGCATTTCTTCCTGCATTATTGTCAATTGACAGATAACAATTTAATTTACATATTTAAACATAAAAACACACAGTTGAAAAAGTAAACAGTTGTGGGACACTTTAGAAAACGTCGTAGTTACCTTGGTAGTGGACTCGTCCCTTAAAAACCCATTATATCTCATAATGATAACTCTTCATGTTAAGAAAATATAAAATAACATTTACATATTGGAGGCAATCATGAATGGTTATCTACAAAGAAATAACAGTTATAATACGCATTGAAAATGTCAATCAAATCACGCCATTTAGTATTTTGTGTGGATGTCAAAGTACACCCATTGTCTACATTTTTATTTGGCACGTATTCCCGAAGATCGGAAAAAAATGAAAACCTGTCGACGAATTTGATTATCTGTTACGTCATCAATTTATGTATACTTGCGATTAGGTAATGGAGACATACATATGGTGTATAGAAATTGACGAAGATATGCAGAATATGCAGATCAGGTATTTGTTAACAATTGATTGATCTTTGATACAAGATTCTTTCTTATTTTATTGTCGTCAACGAGCATGTTTAAGTTGTATCTTTTAACTAATCTGTAACACACATTTGCTTTTTTGTCCGAAGAATATACAATGTTTTTGGAAGAATAATGGACCTTTTAAAACTCATGTATAAGTAAGCTAACATAAGCTTTATATAGTAGTAGCCTCCGTGGCGCGGTTGGTTAAGTGTTCGTCTGTTAAGCTATGGGGCCCGCGATCGAACCGTACAGACATATTTTTTATGTTTCGCTTTTATTATATTCTTTGTCCCTTTCTTTCCATTTTTCCTTTGGCTAGTACAATTGTACATTTTATATAACATCTCCTACATTTAGCGACAAATACGTTTTCTATCATTATTTTAAAATCACAGACGATTTAAAACTTGCCATCGTTATGATAATGTATCATATTGTACTTTACTTTCTTTAACTTACATTTTTTTTTTTTTTTTTCATTTTAAAGAGATTTCTTGTTTAATGTTACTATTATACAGTAGTATTCGCCCCTTTCTAGCTTCGAGTCCCTTTAGTTGGAAAAGAGAATGCCATTATTCATTCAAGCGACATGATTTTATATGTCTGAAACCTGCCCGACGATTGTTTATATTTTAACTCTACAAGCCAGTGGAGCCAAACAATTTTATTTTGTTTTTAAATTTTCGTTTGGAAAGCTGATTGTTTTACTGAAGCGAAAAATCATGTTTTAAAATGTATTAGGCATTTAACTGCTCAATGCGACTTGATGCATTCATTCGGCAACAATTACATTTAATAGCTAGTCAAACGAGATTGCTTTAGCCATCGAGATTGACAAAGAAATCCAAATCCACGAACACGAGACAATTCCTTCAAGGAATTAGCGTTGAAAACGTTTTATTGCCATCTGTGCAACTCAAAAGAATAATTGAAGAACAAAAGATAGTGCTTCTCTACGTGACAGTTTAGAAAAATCAGCGCGTTTAACCCTGTCACTTAACAAGGCTCATTTGCAGCTTGGTTCTTTGAGTTCTGGAAATGCTTTCAGAATGGTGAACGCTGACAGACTACGCAGAAAGAATCCATCCATGTCAGTGGAAACACGAACAAACCAAACGAGCGGGCTTATATAATGCATTATATTGTTAACGTCGGCACGCATTTACCCGTATTCTCGCCATTTCATGTAACGGTTCTGTTAGCTTGAAACCAAGAGAGATTGCCCCAATCACCGTTCAAGTTAGAGTAAGTACATTTACCGCTAGCTCTTTCAAGATTCATTATATATAAATTACACAAACCAGAGAGGGTCTATGAAACTGTAGTCAAGTAACCCAATTAGTTATGTCTTGATTAAAAGAAGAAAAAAGGTGATATAGTTTATCTATCACGTACATCATGATTGCATCTGTAGTAAGAAAGTGTAGCTAAATGAGCAGAAAGGATTCCGATATGTGAACGTTTTAGGTTTACTCATGAAGATGATGTGTTGTAAAGATTTTTAACAGTAGAATTTATAATTATGAATTTAATTTTGATGTTTCCCATGAGAGGAAGGGAGTCAAAGAGAATAAAGGATACATTGATCTACATCCATTCGATTTGGAAATTGATGAATATCTCAGGAATAAATCTCATACCAGGGTAGCGTGCGGTGACATAATTTAAGTTAACCAATTACTTTCTACTCACAGTTATATTCGGATACCATCAATTCAAATCGAATTTTTATGGTCGAAGATTCCTGGATTGTAAACTGGTTACCTCATATCACAAAAATTTACAATCAAAAAAAGAAAAGAAAAACACACATGCCATGATTATTCATTATATGAACATATGTGTGGGTGGCATTGTCCACCAAATTGACTTAAGTGTTTCCGAAAATAATGTTTTATACGGGATATTTGATATTGCATTCTCATTCTTTGTAACTCTCGTATTCAGATCCTCGACAACATGTCGATAGTTCAATTAATTCGATTGTCAAAATTAATGAAATCTTGACGGCGTGGATCAGTGCACTTGAAACGTTTCTTCACGCTGACACGCTTCGTTCTGTTAACCGTCCTCTTGTTCTTGAATCATCATCGCAAATGTCTTACATTCTATCTTAACTTTCACAAAAGTTGTCTGAAAGAAAGTTTTATGCATACATTTCTCTTGGTTAAGAGAGGCATTGTCGGAACCAATTGAGTAGCCCGCTCTCTTACTAACACGCCGTTTACCCAGCAATATACAAAGAACATATTGATTTCAGGCGCCTCCGTGGCGCTGTCAGACACGGTGTGAAGCCACAAGTTAAATTGAACAAATATTAGTTCTATAGGTAGGATTTTGGTGCCTCTAGCTTTAATACTTTAGACAAAGTTAGGTGATGCGTTTGGAAAACATGCTCTTATTTTTTTTATACTAAGCCTGTATTGTCGGTTCCTTGAATGAACCAGTGCCTTCGAAGGTCAAAGAAAATATTGTCCACAGTGAGGATTTAATCAAACAGAATTTTCTAATCTATAGTCAGTGTATACTGCCGTCTAAACTATACACACTAGCACCCAAATATAGACATATGCAATTATTCTGGAAATAAATTGCACTTTCTTTCAATAGTAACATTCAAACGTGGCAAAAAAGGTAATCGAAAACTGTGCTTACCTACATTATTTATTTTCACCGTATTTGCTGTTTCTTCCTGGATATTTATATATGTTTAAATTTATCAAGATCCTTAATTTATGCCGTGATTGCAAATCCGTGCGTTAACTTAAACCAACAAAAATAATATCTAAACCAGAATTCTAATGAGATAGAAATGAGTTATTCGCTTAACGCCCCAATCTCTGTCGTCATTGTTCTTCAGAAAGAAAACAAAAATATGAAATATTATGCGGCCCCAGGTTCTGTATATATCCTAACCGCTGCATGTTTTAAGATTTATGTAATGCATGTTTTATCTGACGTAAATTTAGAGACGTTTTTACTTAAAGTTTGTATTCTAAGCGACAGTGTTGACTTTTTCACCGTTGTCCGTGTTTTATTTAATATCTTTTACTTTCTTCTTTTTATTTACACTCAAAATCTAAACTTTATAACATCGCTTTAGTTGAAGATAGCATTGGCGTTATGCAGTATATAGTATATCGATTTTGATGAAGGAAAGAAAGTATACGAATTTTAATATATATCCAAAAAGATAGCGGTTCCAGTACTGAAATATGTCTGAACGATTTAGCGGCAAGCTATGCACGTTCAACCGCTTTGTTCTTACACCTTACACCGAGTCTTCTCGACGGTTCCTGTGTTGGACCAGTACTTTGAGCAAGTAATGAAAGATTCCTACAGCAATATACACTACATCTGGCAACGCCTTTTACCTATTCATAAATGTATCTTATTCTACTCCTGCTTACATATTTGAAAACAAAAACAACAGAACTGTGTCTGGGTGTTTAAAAATCGATATATTCATTTATTCAAACATGTAAAATGAAAGTATCACATCTTATTTATTATACTATAATTTTGCATTGTATAAGTGCTTATGATCGGGTCGAAAGAATACATCCATAGTACAATCGCAACTCAACTGTAATACGTCCAACTGTTACTGGAACGTCTCGCTCTGTAGTTCAAAATCTAATTTGTTCAAGATTCTTACAATGCCCTACCGTAATTTTTAACGAATTATTCCAAAATGCAAAACGCACATCTGTCAATTTTGAAGCTTTTATTTACACTGTCTGGGACATTAATTCAGAAACGTGTAATTTGCCGGAATAACGGACGTTGGTTTATACTCATTTTACGGCGCATAGGAGTTACCGTCAATTTCTTTCAAAGTCACCGTCATTTATTACTGTACCTAAAAAACCCTTAAATTTCTATATATAATACATATTAAGGTATTTGGCTATGTAAGAGATAAAAACAGTTTAAGGAGAAGTCAGTAGCGTTTAAGATAATTGAAAAAAAATAACTTTCACACCTATTTACGTAATTGAAAGCACTTAACAACAAATGTGCAGAATAGCTAATATATTTCATATACGCATTGCTAACATGTCTTACCAACGTACAGTGTCGCGTAAAATACGACAAAATTTATAGCTTCTACCAATAAAGTTAATATTTCACAACTACCATTAGTACTTAGGGAATTCTACACTACTGTTATAAATTTACGATGTGAAATACTCTGTATACTCAACCTCTCTCTATAAAATGTGTCTAATTTCTAAACTAATGGCATTCTGAAAGGGAAATGAAGGTGACACATAACTTAACGCCGATTCGAGGAAAAAGCAAAAGGCTAGACAATTGAGAAAAAACGACATATGGACGAGGAGTCAAAATAAAAAACTGAAAAGAACATGATAAACAATTGTTGCAGAGAAAGGTCCAAGAGGTCAGGGAAATGTTACCGTCTGAAGGAGAATTATGTCGTCTCGAACCTCTTTGGAAAACATCACGTTTTCAGTCTTTTCTTTTCAAAGTTAAATGTCTGGGGAACATAGACCACTAAACATGATGAGGAAATACGACCTGTAAACAATATGAAACACGTATGTTTAAAAATGTTTCTGAGTTCTCATTTTAGCTGGGTATTTCACCGCCATTTCTTAAGGTAATCCATCCATCATAAACTTTTAGATGCTATTTATAATACTTCAATGCAAATGCAAGCATCAATTGACTTGGAATGATATGCTCTTCTGTTCAAAGTCTATAAGTGCTTGCATTTACTATAAACTTCCCATGATCACTTGATAGACCACGATTTAATTTAATGATGTATTACCTTAATCAAGAGCAATATTAAAACAGCATTTAAATAAGAGCATTATTCAAATTTATTAAGCAAGGATCAACTTCTTTAATGTTTTAACAAATTATTTATATTGTCATTAAAACCAAACTGTATTTGATATGAGTGGGTGTCTAAGCCAACGTGGTCGAGCTTAAATGGTTATTGCCTAACAATAAATAAGCAATTAACGAGTTTCTGTGAACCATAAACGGACTATAATTCATGTGAGGAAGCCTTCCATCCTTCGTGCAATGGGTTGATGGTTCTACCAAGATGCCCACTGTGTCGGAACTAGTTTACATGTCTCCAAGAGCCTTCTTTCACCTGTAATTAGCTGAAACCCTAAAAATATATTACCAAGTTTATATTGTACACTCAGGCCTTTATTCAAGAATTCAAACAATATTTTAATTAATAATTTGTAAGTATTCATTTTAGCCCAACAGTGTAGAACGTGCTCAAAGTGAGCTATTGTGATCACCCTTTGTCCGTCGTGCGACGTGAAGCGTCAACAATTGTCTTTAAAAGAAATCTCCTCTGAAACCGCTCGGTTACACTAGGCATGAATGATTTTTAGGTGGCTCTTTACAAAGTTGCTAAAATAAACTTGATTCATTCAGAACTATTGTGGCCATGGTAACCGTTACCATTTTATTTAAAAAAAAACTTTAAAAATCATCTCCTCTGAAACCGATGGTCATTAAAATTTAATTAAATTTCAAATGGTCACCTCATAGTCATCCACCATAATTTTCTAAAATGAAACTGATCCCTTGAAAAATGACACCCCCTCCCCCCCACCACACACACACACACACACACACACACAACGGTGTTGGTTATTCCTTATATACCTATTTAGAAAATTAAAAAAATCATCCATTCTGAAACCAAACCTCAGAATTTAATTTCTATGGCACAAATGTCACCTAATATTTCTCTACCATAATTTCTAAAAAAAAGTTGCTCCCTTGAAATATAAGGCTCACAGGGTCAGCTTATTTCTTTAAATAGTCTATATAGAAAATATTGATTATCTCCCTTTGTTAAAGATATTTAGTATAGTATATATAGTACGTAAATGTCATTGGAATTGCTTCAAAGATTCATATAAGTTTCTTTGAATAAATAATCTTTAAATCATAGTTAAGCCAGATGTGTTGTATGAGATTTGATTTTTGATAACTTTTTACCTGGCCTAAAGATACAAACATTTAATATATAGAGTGCTTTGTTAAAATAAATTTGAATAAAACAGATATCCAGACCATATTTAAAGGCGACGAATGACAAAAAAGCATATAAGTCCACATGAATTATGACTTGGATGACAGTACAGTGCTTTTCTATCAAATACATAATATTTCTTTTCCATTTTAATCAATAAACCATGGAATAAAATTCAGTTTTGAACCTATGATAAATCTGTTATTGCTTAAGTGGTTGTTACCTTAAAAATAACCTCTGCAGATGGTTACTTAATTTTCTTATTTAGTCTGTATAGAAACTTTAAAATTGTTTGATGGTACTCTCGTGAGCGATCTAGGGCCGTGTTGACCCTCTTGCTCATATAAAGGATATACTTGTAGTTACCAAAATGGTCAAACTCCACACAGTGATCTCCCTTGCAAGCAAAAAGTCACTGCCGTCACAAATGTCACATGATAATGGTAAACTAACAAAATGGCGTCTCCGTCTGCTGTCACAACAACAAAAATATTTTTTAAAATGATTTTTTTACCGCGAGGCGATATTTGATGTTTATTTAAGAAAACATACTTAGGGATATGACACTCGCAGTTATATATTGGAAAAAAGAAAAAAATTTAGCTAAATTCTGTGAATTTTTACTTGTGGTGGCAGTGGTTATCTATTACTGTAAGGGGAGGTAACTACTGCGTGGAGTTTGCAAATTGGTTTCTTATTTAGTACAAATCTCTTTGAAATATTACCCTTCAAAAGTCTAACTCTAAAATTAAGTCTCGAAAAATTGAGGAATTTGGGGACCTGGGCCTCGTGCTATAACTGAAACGATAATCATAAAAAAACAAATCTAACATTTTTCAAAGTACTCAATACATAGTGTTATATAATTAATAAAACATACAATACTACTATCAGAAATAAATATGATACGAGACGAGGAATGATGGTTGCTTATGTTGCCATGCTTCCCTTGCCTGTATCATGTACCAAATATGATATAATATGCAAGGTACATAAGAAATACTGTAACATGCAATCTGTCATTT
>CM037787.1:31483841-31533841 GCA_021229015.1 Solen grandis | reverse complement strand
GTAAGAGTCATGAAAATTGACGTTGGTTTAAAAATCAGAACTCGATTTATACACCTTGTAGAATTGCTCAAATTTTGACACGAGACAAATAACATTTTAAATACATAATCACCTTTTGTTTGTTAAGCTTGGGTATGGACACAAACAACGTTGAGTAATTAACGACACTCACGGCATTAGTTTGCGACACCAATTAGTAGAGAGTGACTATCAGCGCGGTGTTATTCACACCTCTCGCGGTCACCACAGATAGTTTCTCGAGTCGACATAAAGTGTGAAATTAAATAGCAATCTAGAAGTTTGGGACTTAGATTCTCTAGCCTACGTAACAAAATGGTCGAGGTAAAAAGATTGACATAAACATTTATTTTTATTATAGATAAAGAAGGAACAAATTTGGGACTTTACAAATCTCGTCGAGGTAACGAAAAAAATCGACTCAACCGTAGTCGGGACAACGAGAGTCGACTGTATACTGTTCCTGATTTTAATAAACATTGACAAGAAATAAAACACTTTTCATTTGTATCAACATAAAAATAACAGAGTTGTCCAGATATTATCAGCTCTTCTCATTGCTATGCTGAACACGCTGTAGACAGTGTATAATATTCATGTATCAAGACTTCCTCATGCCCAAAACACATCATGTGACTGACTTGGTTAAGAATGACACAACTAGTGGATTAACCATGTATCTCCCTTCTCATATCAACCCCCAGATATACCCATCTGCTTCTAACCTTCAAAACTTCCTGCTGCTTTGATTACTCTTTTCAAGATTCAATACATGAATGGAGGAAAAAACACACACACACAAACTTCATAATTACACCATGTTTTCCTGAAGGTCTTTTATTCTTTGAGCTGTTAGGGAATGACCTACAATCACCCATGTAACTAAAACCAGATCAAATTGAGAAATACTTGATCAGGTTTTAACTTTTCGAAGATGAAGAAGAAACTATCTTAACTGTGTTCAAAGTAAATAATGCTCCCAAGTTGTGGTATACCAAGGTTAATGGTGGCATTTATAACCTCATCCCACCCACATCTCTTGCTGACCTCTCCACTTGTCTACAGGAAAAAACGTTATTTACCCAAAATTTCTATATTGGACTTGTCCTTTCTTCATTTTGGACTGCACCATAAGTGTTTTCTGGGTGTGCTTGCAGAAAAAGCTAATAGTGCATACCATGGTCAGTCTGCCAATCCAACAATACAGACCATGATCAGACAGCACAGATGTTATTATTCAGGCACCATGAATTATTTATATCACAAGCCCTTCAGGAGAGCATAATACAAAAGACAAGGAAAAAAAAAGCTTTTAAATCACTCCCAACACTGACTTCTCAAATTACACAAGCTTATGTTCTTGTTTTTGACATTTGAAACGCATGACTGAATACTTTTAAAAATCTAAAAATATCCAATACCAAACCTCGACCTTAATGTCAGCTCATTTATACAGAATGCAGATACTTCACAGTTTAAAATTAAGTCAACATTTTTAATATCCTTACAAACATGATGCTATTACATCAGCATGACTGACTGCTTCAGCAACTTCCAAAAATAGCCAGTTACAAAATTTGGTCATAACAACAGCTGACATAAACACTGAAAGAGGATCTGATATCCTTACATAGCAATCTGTAACAATGTGAGAATGCTATATTGATCATGTGCTTTACACAGCTGTACAGTAATCATTTTCACAATGTAACTACACATATAAACTGCATCTCCTTAAAATGATAAAAATATACCTATCTTAAACAAAAATTAAATCTCTTTTTGTATGTGTGCTGTTTTCTCCCTATTATTAGTATTTTCTCTCTTAGTCTCTACAAATCTAATAAACGAGCAAAAAGCTTTCAGATTCTTCTTTATCTAGCACTTTACTTTGTTTTCAAACAAAGATACCGAAATATAGTCGGTCTTTCTTACCTCATTTCAAAATCTAAAAATTACTGATGTAATTCAGACATGACAGCTTATTTATGAATTCATTTAGGCAAGCAGAAACCACAAATCCTTCATGAATCATTTACTTGACAATTACCGGTCTTCAAAGAAAAAAGTACAAAATATCTACATAACTGCATGTACTTGATTAATATCAAGTTTGTGTTCAGTTAGAAACCACTATATGAAAAGTGGAGGAGTCACAAGTTGACTTGCTATATTTCAAAAGAAGAAAAACAAACTTTTGTACAGAATATAAACAACTATGTGTTTTGATTCTGATGATATGGGATTCATAACACATAGATGCTAACAACTAATATAAAAAAACTGCTAATAAATTTAGAAATGAAATCAGTTAACTCAAATTGCATATTATAAGTTACATAAAGTGTCAATGATTTTGTACCATGCTTCTACTTCATTATTTAGCTGGATGCTACTTATCATACTAACGAGCACTTAATGATACAGATCTACGGTTTGAACACTTACGAAAGTCGAGATCAAGAATTTTTTGTACTTACACTTACTTCCTGAGCAGCCTTCGACTAAGATCTGATTACAAATGATATGTAAGGAGCTGAGAGTTACAAATGCTGAACAATGAGATGTTATGGTAAGGGGTTCACTTTTATACACGAAAGATCAAGTTGACAGTCTCATGATGCTGGTCATGTGACCAAACCTCAAGACCACACGATCACATGACAATTTCATTATGCTGAGGACTCGGGACTGAGATAAGAAAAGGATGGACCAGGTCAGTACCTGGTGCAATGTTTCACACTGGTTGTAAAACCAGTCCACTGATAATATATAACACTTCTAATCAAACACTGGTTCAGGCTTGTATACATTAAAGTGTTGTTTTGAATTTCATTTGCTGGGGTTTTGTTAAGTGGACGCCCACTTGCCCATGTCGTGTTAAAATCACTGCGGGCAAGTGATTTTTCAAAGAAGATAGCCCGGCGAGCATGTTTATTTATGTAAATGAAATCTTTTTTTTGTTTTTTTTTGTTTAATTTTCCATAGCATATCAAGGGTAAAATGCTTGCAAATTGTGTTTAATACATATTAACTAAAATTCACCTTAATATTACACATATTTAGTTTTAAACATTAACAAAAACCAACTAACTTTAAGACTGGGCAACCTGTTTTCACTTGGGGCTAGTAGATGTTCCAAGTAACTTGCCCCCTGGACAAGTGAAAGTCAAATCCTTTAAAGTAAAGCCCTGATTTGCATAATTTGACAAAATTGTCAGTTAAGTAAATACTTATTCTCAAAAGGTATGACATGCTATTATTATATTTTATCAACAATTACAGACTGAAAACAGTGAACATCTTATATATGTTTTTGTTTGTGTTGTCTTTTAATCATTTATATTACTCTGTCAGACAAAGAGATGAGAATTCAGATTTCAATGGATCAGTTTTCACATAGATAACTAGAAGATGTAATTAAACCTTGCTTAAATTAATACACCAAAATTAATAATAAAAATTAATATCTCATTCCTCACTTAAGTTAAAGAGCAGATATATTCTAAAACTATTTTTAGATCAGGAAACTTCACTTAGCAATATTTTACCTTCATTATTTGAATCTTGTTAGGGAACAAATCCTAAAGAGAAAAAAAAGAACCTAAATTATATATCCCAATAAGATAAAATCAGACTTAAGATAAATTTATGCTTTTGAAGCATATCAAAAATTTAGAAATAAATGTCTTCAGGAATAATATTAATTACACAGCAGACTGACTACATGATTTCGTAATTTGCCTTTCTTGGTGGTTGAATAAAATTTCTTTTTTTTTTCTAAGAAAGGCAATAAAAAAATTTAATTCAAAAATTGACATCTTAAAAAAAAAATGAAAAGTGCTCACTGAAGGTAATGATAATTCCCATTTCTGCACCCAGAAATATATGAGGAAAAATGTTTGTAAAACAAAATGGGACAGGACAAAGCACATGCAAGGATCCTCTCTTGGATTCTGAAAACTGGAATCTTTGACAAAGATTTGCTTAAAAGTTGGCCAATGGGAGTTCTCCCAAACATAAATTATAAATCCATATATTCAGATATGAGTTACTGAGGTAAACAGGGATATTTTTTCACAAAACTGGATTTCAGGACTCCAAATTGGAAGTTATGAGTAAGAACTTAAATTTTAACTATATATGTGTATTACATCTATCAATATCATTTACAGACGTATGGTCACACATGGCAACAATCTGTGATTGTAAAAAAATTGGGTGGTTTCCCAGTCACTGGCAAAACTGCCACTTCTGGTATGGAAAATATTTTTTGGATAATATAAAACTTATATTTGGATTTTCTATTTTCATTTGCCGTTGCTCGACTGATTACATTCACTTAACATGCATGCGACAACTTCAAAGACTGAACTTATGAAATCATTATCCTGAACTGCTGAAGAATAAATGAATGTTGTTGAACCTGTTGCATAATACCATAAGCAACTTCTTTGGGGATACCATATTTTAAGTCTAACTGGTTTCGTCCAAGTTGTCATAGTTCCAAAAATAGTGTTTTCCTGTGCAATGTGACCTACACTTTCCTTGCTTATTTGTCAGGAAACAAAAAACTTCACCATCAGTGATGAGGGGGGATAGATTTTTTTTTTTTTTAATATTATTTCTACCGATCATCTGCAAATGAGCTGCTTAGAAACAAGAAATTTATTTTAAGTTGGATACGTATTTAACAGGTAGCATTGGCTACAACAGCTATATTCCAACAAAAATATTACTCACAACTATTAGAGATTTGGTTTCCAGCTAACACTCTATATGCTTTGATACAACAGGGATAACACCGCTTATGTTTTGGACTTAATACAGTAACTGAATGCAGGTCAGTTTACAGCAGGTGATGCAAAAAAAAAAAAAAAATGGAACAAAATTACTAGGGCAAGCAAAGTTGTGGCAAAAGATAAATTCATTAATCTTAATTACTACTAAAACCAGTGCATGTCTTTTATGGGCAATAATACTTTTTTTCCTCCAGACTGTTGACTCGGTTTCATAAATTTCCAACGGTGTCGGGTCAACTCGGCCTAAAAACCTAATCGGCCTAGTCCAAGTCGGCCTGGTCCAAGTCGGCCTACTATGAATAATGATACAAGGTGTTCCCGGTAACACCTACGTGAGACAAACATCCTTTAATTTCTCAACGAATAATAAAGGTGTTACAAATGATAAAAGTGTTACACAGTTATTAATTAGAGAGTATATTATATTAAGATTGATATTTTTTCTGTAAAGTGGACTGATTTATCTATATTTTATCCATATTATGCCTGTTCAATATTGCATAAAAAATAACCCTTTTTTCCAATTCACTGTAACCATACATGGTCTCTTTAATATTTTAAAGCATCAATCAATTTCGTACTTAAGTTTTTTCTATCTTATCGAACATTTTTCCCCAATAAATAAATGCTACATATATATTTTTTGACGGGAATCCGAACTAATGAAACTGGCCGTTGACGCTGGCGATCTGGACCGTAACAAATAAGTCTTTAAAAATCGTCCAGGTTGAAATTTAGAGTCTCGATCGCGAGTATAAAAAAAACTAAATTTTATTTTTAAAAGGAAGGATCATTGAAGACGTCGGCCTTCCTTCATAAGATTTGTTTTATATCCCCACATGTAAGTGTGCGTATGTGTGATTGAATGTGTTGTGTGTGTTTGAGTTATCTTGTTCAATTGCGCATCTGAAATAAAATAATATTGAGTAACACAACTATAGAGTTATTCAATATATAAAACTCAATAATCATGGTACACATCATAATAATAATCAAATTAGGCCGAGTTGGACCAGGCCAATCTGGTTAGTAGGCCGACTTGGACCGGGCCGACTTGGTAATTAGGCCGAGTTGACCCGGATTCTTTCCAACACCTGCCAAGTTTACTGAACTTAAGCGGGCTAAACAAAGAGCAACAAAGGTCATATTCACTAGCGCTATTAACGCCGTAACCGTGTAAAATAAAACTAAACATACAAACGACATCTGAACAAATTAATTCCTTACAGAAGATTCACAGAGAAAGTAAAGGAATTTGGAAATGTTACGTAAAATGACCGAAACTGAAAGTTGACTCCACTTAGAAATTATGCCAACTTTTAGCCTAATAATTTTCAAACTAAATACGATTAGTATTTCTTATAATCACAAAGTAAGAAGTGATAAAAACTTGTCAATGATAAAGTTATCGCAAAGAGTAAATACTAACCAGCAGATAACAAAGTAAACTCGACTCACCTTACTGAATCTCGACAAAGAATGATTCAGGTCACAAGACCTCTCATGTGACTTGGATTACGTCAGGGTGTAGTCGGGTTCTGCGTTTTATTTTTCCACGGAATCGCAAATAACTACCGGAATGGTGTTTAGGTAATGGGTCGATTTCTATCAGGTAAGAGCGTCCCCACCTGTAGCGGGATCATTTGATGTGAAACGTCGTGAAAATAGAAGTCAGGATTCGTTTGCCTGGTGTCATGCAGGATAATATGAAATACAGGATAATATGAAAGACATTTGTCTCTGGTAGAGTAGATATTTATAACCAGTACAGTTGTGCTTCAACTCCGCGCACCGGATATGACACTTACACATACTTAAAGTCGCTCTCTTGCAACATGTTTTCGTCCAGCTCTTCGCTTTCGTCACTTAATGTTTCGTTAAAAGTTCCCTGTATTACTAGAGGTTCCGTATATATATATTTTACTGGCGGATCTGCCAAGAATTTATCAAGTCTTCTTTCAAATGAGTACACCGATCTTGCTGACACAATTTCATTTGACAAACTATTCCATATATCTACTACTCTATAACAAAATGAGTTTTCCGAATATCTAATCTTGCTCTCATCTTTAACAGTTTATACTTGTGTCCCCTTGTGTTTTGATTATTATTAATTAATAACAACTTTGAGACTTGTGGATCATAGATACCATTTAGAATTTTATAGACTTCAATTAAGTCGCCTCTCAACCTTCTATACACTAAAGTTTGTAGCCCAATAGCACGGAGCCTGTCCTCATATGGTAATTCAGATAACCCTGGTATTTGTTTGGTAGCTCTCCTTTGAACGTTCTCTATCATATCAATGTGTTTTTTCAAATAAGGATTCCATACTGCATTTGCATATTCCAAATGAGGTCGCACAAGCGCTATAAAGAGTTTTCTAAACATGCCCTTGTCAAAATAATCAAATGTTCTTCTAATGACTCCCATTATTGAGTTTGCTGTATTTACTTTTTCTAGAATATGTTTTTCAAAGGTCAGTTTATCATCTAACAATATTTCAATATCCTTCTCCTCAGTACATTTAGTCAGAGGACTATATTGTTCATCCAACTTATATTCAAAATTATCATCTCTGCTTCTACCTATTCTCATAGTTTTACATTTTTCTGGATGAAAACGCAATAACCATCTGTCGGACCATACTTTCATATCATAAATGTCTTCCTGCAATTTAATACAGTCATTTTTACATTTGATTTCTCTAAATATTTTTGTATCATCCGCGAATAGAAAAATGTCACTATTGTTTGAAATACTTGTAGGTAGATCATTTATGTAAAAGATGAAACACACAGGGCCGAGAACCGATCCCTGGGGAATCCCAGATGTTACATCATGCCATTCTAAACATTCTCCATTCACTATTACCCTCTGTCTCCTGTTGGACAAAAATGCCTCAACCCAGTTCACATATCATCTACCAAACTTATACATTCCAAATTTTTCTACTAATTTTCCATGACTTACTTTATCAAAGCCTTCATAAAATCACAATATGCCACATCCACTGCACCTCCATTGTCTATAATTTCAGTCCACTTATCTATTTCCTTCAGCATCTAAAGAACTGTGGATCGTCCTGATATGAATCCATACTGTTTTTTTTACTAAACATATTATTTGACTGCATATGATGTACTATTCTGTCCCGTACTATTTTTTCCATGACTTTGCATACAATGCATGTTAGACTCACAGGTCTATTATTCCCTGCATACTTCCGATCTCCCTTTTTAAATATAGCCGTAACATTTGTCCACTTCCATTCATCAGGCAGATTCCCCGAATCCCATGAGTTGCTGAAGATAATTGACAATGGTATAGCTACTTCTTTTCCTGGCTCTTGTAAAATTCTTGGATGAATACTATCTGGTCCTGGTGACTTATTTATTTTCAGTTCTCTCAATTTTTTTTCTCTATAATTTCTGCACTAAAACCTATATCTTCTAAAACTGGAATGTCCTCCTTGAATTGTATAGGTTGCTTTTTAGCACTGTCACAGTCCAATGTAAAAACTGATGTGAAAAAGTTTGCTAACACCTTAGCTTTCTGTTGATCACTCTTCGTCACTTCCTTCTTTCCATCATCAATGTATAGATCTGATACTGATGTCTGAACATTAGTCTTCCTTCTAACAGAAGCATTTTGGGTTAGTTTTTGATTTACCTGCAATGTCTTTTTCCTGTTTTTTGGACATCTTCCTAGTCATGGACCTTAATTGGTTTCTTACACGGTTATATTCAATTTGAGCACTTTTATCACCGTTTTTAACAAATCTGTTCCAGAGCCTCTGTTTTTGTTTGATCTTCGACCTCAGTTTTTTTTTATTATCTATTGTTAATTTCTGTTTCAAATTCATATTGACTCTTGCTTTTGGTACATATTCTTCTACAGCTTTCAGTAAAGTTTGTTTAAAAAAACTCCCATTGTTCATTTATGTTCAGGTTTCTCAATTTACTATCCCAGTCAATGTTTATTGTTTGTTTCATAGTATGCCAGTTAGTTTTATCATATTTATATATCACCTTTTTCCCTGTCGGATCCATACAAACATGATTGAAATAAGTAGCTACGCTACTTTATCGACAACTGTAAGGGGAGGTAACTACTGCGGCGGAGTTTGCTTCAGATAATGCGAATTCTGTCATAGGCCTACTCTGTCATTTTGATCACACGATAATTAAGTAATTAGCTGATTCAAAGATCCTTTATGATAATCACTTTCTGATTGATTGATTTGTTATTTAAAACACGAAAAGATTCCCTAACCACAATAAATGGCATAAAAGCGTGAATACCTCTACACTTTCCTCTCTAACTTTTTTTAGTATTATGCGATAATCTTAACCCTTTCCCTCATAGAGGAAACCATGAAAAGACCTATGCGAACAGCATAAAACCTGATCAGGCCAGCCTGCGAGTTACTCGCAGGCTGGGCTGATCAGGTTTTATGCTGTTCGTTGCTCCTCAGTGGTCTGGAAATGAGGATTTTACAATTAAATTTGGTAAGGTTTAACTGTGGTTTTCTGCAGATCAGGCTTTATGTGGTACCTACTGAGTGCGTCAAAATGAGTCTTTATGAGGGAAAGGGTTAAAAAAATAAACTGGTAACTATCTTGATTATATCAAACTGGCATGGTACCGTGGCAAAAATAAACAAAAAAGTATGGAGTGATCCTCAAATGTATTCTTTATCCAATGAACTTTTTTTCATATATACTGAAATTTGTAGAAAATGTATTCAAAGATTTCCACCATTTTGATATCACGTTACATCTGGTTTTGGTATGGCCTTTTTTAAGAAAAGTGGCAAGTTGTATCTAAACAAAGGGGTGTCTTAAATGAAACGGGGGAAAGATTGCTGAATATTTCTAAGAAATTACAATACATTTAGGCTATATTAGATGATTAGTATATAAACATATAAAATTAGGCACATTTTCGCACACATAATTCAGAATTAACATATCAGTAAATCTGGGACCCTGTATTGCAGAGGTACCGTATGAAACGTGTTCCACGCTGAAATAGAGGACACAGGTATCTAGATCTACTAGACTTTTCTTAAAACGGACGAAAGGAAAAACTGCAACCTTTTTTCAGAAATCATTGTCCAGTATGTTTTTGGCTGCAGCTCATGATAGTGCCATAAGTGTGTGATAGAGAGGTACTTCTGTCACGACGTTCTTCACGTGATATGTGTGCCGTCAACATATGGATTTAAACATCAAAAAAATAAAATATATCAATGAAATTTGTACGTGTGATGTAAAATACTATTATGAAGCTACAGGTAAATTTCATACAAATACGACCTGTAATAAAACAGGTGGCGCTATAGAACCCTGGATGGCTTATAATCCTGGATGGCGCTTTTTAGTAGGACCGGCAACATATGTAATATAGGGTCCCCATTGGATTCAATAGTTACGGAGCCACAATATATTAGCGCCATCCAGACTAGACTGTTACAGATACATAAGGTTATATTACTTTAAATATAAACTACAGACTGCTGGTATTTGGCTTGCATAATAAAATATTAATTGATTACAAATTGCATGAATAACTAAACGTTAGTTTTTCACGAAAGTAAGAGTTCCTTACACACCACAATATCCGTTTGTCAGTAAGAGAGAACGCGAAATAGCACACATGTCAACCCATTCGGAACACCTCGCCCTTTTCCTAGCGAAAAAAAGAAATGGGCGAGGTGTTGTCAACCTTGACCATTCAATGTTACCTTGACCTCCATTTGAATTTGACAATACTGAAACATCGCTCTACACGTCGTCTCACTTCGGTTGGCGTTTGTTTGTTTGTTTGTTTTTTTTGCTTGTGTTTTTGTTTTGTATCTTTTTTTTTTTGGGGGGGGGGGGTAGTTATAAATCCAATCAAAGGTTATTGTTCCTTCCCATGGGAAGGAACATCTATAGTCATACATTTCAACTTGACAGTTTCAGATTCGCTTCCTGCGGAGATGTTATCCCGCTTAGTATCTGATTTGCCTCCTGATATCTACGATGAGACGGGATCCAATCGGAAGTGACGTGATAGCAGAAACCGCCATTTATCCGCCATTTTAAGTTTTTGATGACGTGTTGGTTTTCTGTTAAGTTATCAGCAAATCAGTGGCGGATATCGTATCACATGACTCTGAGGCTGCCGAATATGGTTAGGGGTTTACACATTTGAAAACAAAGATTGCGTGTGGCTAATTTATCTTTCATAATGTCAAAAATATGGCTTTCACTTCATATTTCTAAGTTTAGAAATGCCCTGGAAGGAACTTTTGGTAGGCTAAAACTTGTACAAATACGGTATGGATACCACATATCACCACTGTGAACTTTGATCCCTTAATATAACATTACCTTCAGGTCTTTTTCATCATACCGTCTGAATAGGTATGGAGAGTAGGATAAACTATAATCAAGGCGATACAGACCTTGTTAAACCAGGATGGTATTAAACCCATCACCCCATATAGAAGTGTTTTGACCCCTTGGCAAATATCAGACACGGTCTCAGACTAAGAGGTAATTCATTCCACAATTTTGGACCAATCGTACTAGAGAAAGTTTTGTTCTTATTAAAAGGAACAACATAACAACCATCATGGGATTCAGATGATCTTATGTTTCGCTTTGGTACTTGAAGAGACAAAAGCTCGGTTAATTACGATGGTGCGTTTCCTACCGAACAGTTATACATGTATGTTAATATCTTGAGACTGATTCGTGATTTAACGGGAAGCCAGTGAAGATCAGATAATGCCTATTTTGAACTGTCGTACTGGGAACGGTTTAACACGAGTTTAGCACACATATCTTGAATACGTTGAAGTTTGGATAATTCATTTTGAGATTCCCCATAAAGAATCTAACCAGTCTACACAGCAAAGAAAAGCCATTGTTTCATATACCATTTAAATTTCAATCAAGTCAAATATTTCTATATGAATAATCATAAGATAAACGGTTTAAAAGTATTTATTCTTGAGGTTTATCATGTCTTAGTGAGTTTTAATATTCTGTTAATATCCAAGCCAAATGTCGTCACCAGAGTGTATATTGTATAGCAAATACATATACATCTTAATCCAATTTCTTGGCATCAAGCAAATATCCAGAAAATGTATTCCAGTACACATCGGATCGCTTCAGTACTTGGCCGGAGCCACCATTTCGTGCCAGTACTCTAACCCAGGCTTTTTCCCCTGCCTTCATGTCGATAAGAAATTGGAAGGTGCCACATATCTCCCACTCTGTATCAGCGACCTCACCAGTGCCTCGTCTGAAGTTGCTGAAGAGCTCCACCCTGATCCAAGCCTCGCCTTCATGCGTACACAGTTGCAGGTTCAAGTTGTAGATTCCAGATATCGGAGCAGTGAACGTTCCGGTGTTTGGGTTATAGGCATCTCCAATGTTGAGTAGAACCGACGTGAACTTCAGCGTGTCCCCGGGCTGCACGACGTAGCTCCTTAAGTCTTTAGCTCTAAACGCTACGATCGTCGAATTTTCTGAAGAGAAACAGGCATGAAATAAGGTATTGATTTATCTCCGATACAATTGTGAACATCTTCAAAATTGAATTTATACAGTGCGTTTTTATATGATATTGCATGGGGTCATGGTTTCAAAAGCACAGTACTTCGTTGATATGCGGAACCAAAAATATCTTTACTGTGAGCTTGTCTTTGTTGGTGTTCAGTTAAGGAATACAGTAGCCAAAGTGATGTTGTTTTTTTTTTCATTAGACGCTTGCTAGTGTCACTCGAAAATAAGAAAATAAGTTTTGTATAAACCTCTATATCTCAAGCATACACACAAATGCATATGCACCCTTGAAAGCATGCGAACATTTAATTAATCAAAGGAGACTCTATAGTCTAGCGGTTGTGTTTGTCGACTGAGCTTAATTCTCGTTAGGAGACGAGCAATTCTATTAAGACATTTCCAGGTGCAAATGTCTACGGAGTGTCGAAAGGGATTCTTACAAGCATGAGTTGTAAAATATATTTCCAAAATCGGTGTAATAGAACTATGTAAATTTATTTCATAAAACGAATCATCGTACCTTCCTCATATTGTCGTGAGAGAATCGCGTGGTTTTCAATGACGTTTTGATTAATTTCTTGTAACCGTTCGCCCAAACCTGAAATACTTGATTCAAGCCTCACAAGAAGTGTGAATAACGCATTTTGTGTTTCGTAATCCGGACATTGGGGCTCCGTAGACATTACAGAACACGCCATGGACACAATAACACACGCAATCACACAGAAACTCATAGTGAAAATTTGTCAAATATCAGCAGCAAATGAATAAGCGCTATGATCGCTTGAATGTGATCGTAAATGAAGGGAGTCCAAAGAAACATCCGGTTTTATCCATTGCTTCTTTCGCACGGAACACCAATCGTATATACTCGGCAATTCCCGGCTTAAGCATTTCTAATGATACTTTTTGTTGGGACGGGGATTACCGAGTAAATACGAGTATCGATTGTTTTTAACATTGTCTAATTGTATTAATTATTTAATTGAATATCATCAACTAATTTAATTATTCAATGATTAGGAACCGGATATTCTAAACAGCAATTAGACAAGAAAATTATATTTAAATGTTATTTTAGATTACTCGATAAATTAATTACCCTGTCTGTAAATGAAACTGACTGAAAGGCCGATTATTGCTTATATAACAATTGAAAGCGGGATTAATTTTCACGATATCTATTTTTTTTCCAGTTAATGTAATAAAAGTTGTCGAGAAATTACCACCCATAGTAGATAGGAAACTAAATCTCGCCCATGCCTTGGCTGGTATACAGCTACACGTGTTGTATATCAATGATATCATGGGTTGAAAGTCCCACCGACAGTTGGAGACGACAGATATAGTGCTGCATCACTGTGATATCATGCCGTGGACAATTGGGATGATACCACATCCAGTCACATTATCCTGACACCGGGCCAACCCGCCCTGGACTTATGTGCCGGACATGGTCAGAGACGACGGGCATCCAGACAAACTCCACCGCAGTAGTTACCTCCCCTTACAGTTGTTACAGTAGCGTAGCGTGACGTAACCGGTGCACGTAGTTTGGCATCCAGACGGAAGAAGGTCTGCTGATACAGATGTATGAATTGTCTCTTGAAAGGTGTTAGGTTCTGTTTAAGGTTATTATCACCATGGTTATAAACAATTATATGAAATAAAACTAGTTGATTGTCGAGCCTCGATCTTACTCAGTTCAATTCTAGGGTCCCTTAGTTAAGGAAAATAATTCCATAAGTTGAATAAGTCTCCCAAGGTGTTTTATATATAAGATTAAAGGAAATCCTTAATATCTAAGGGAAATCTATGTTATTTTAAGGAAAATCCTCCCAGGTCCATGTTATTTTATTTAGGTACAAATAAAGTTATAGACATGAATAAAGGCCTACAAAGAGTATCAATAGAATTACTGTTGTGCTGCATGCTTTTCAGGCACCTTGTTTATACCTACATGGAAAAATCCCATTCACCTGAATTTCGGATATCGACTATTACTCACAATCGCCAAACCGAAAGTAGAATGATGTCACAAATTACGGGTACCTAAATGTGAACTAGTCATAAGGCTACAGGTGGAGGAAGACCAGGAGTGCACGAGACACCCGTGAAAACCACCGGCCGACTACAGGCCGGCTTGTATGCTTCATAACAAGAAAAATCTAAGTGACCAGACGGGATTCGAACCCACATCAGTGAGGGGCTAAGTGAGGTAATCATTTGTGATTGTAGCGGCGGTCCTGCTGTAGTCTATGTGTTGTTACAATTTGGGCTGCATGTCTTTGAATTCAGTAGTTCATTTTTTTTTTCAGATGAGGATCCGCTATAGTACCACAATACTGTCAGTGGTCTGACAACGTTTTGTAGGAAGCTGCCTTTGTATAAGCTTTAATTCCACTCTTACTCACTTTCAACACCACTACTGAAAACGTGGGTTGAGGTTATCACAGTCATATTACCTCGCTTATCTCCTCAATCCTTCATATAGCTGAAAGAACTGATGATGATGTCAAAGTGAAGGTTTTGTTTGTTTGTTTTCTGGGATTAACGTCCCACCGACAGTATTTCAGTCATTTGGAGACGATGTATACTTGAGACGAATATAATACTGTCACACTGCAGTATCACGCCGTAGACATGTGGCATCATACTACACCCAGTCGCATTATCCTGACACCAGGCCAACCAGTCCTGCAACTACCCTTATATGCTGAGCGCCAAGCAAGGGAGCTATAACAGTACCATTTTTCACGACTTTGGTATGTCGCGGCCGGGGATCGAACCCACGACCTCCTGCACCCGAGGCGGACGCTCTAACCACTCAGCCACCGGGGACGGTGTGAAGGTTTTCAAACTATGTCAAAGTAAGGGTAATCAAAGAATAATAAACATTTTCCTTTCATAAAATAAATCCTATCCTTTATTTTTATCAATGTTTTAATATTTTCCTTATACACCCATAAATTCTCAGGTATGATATGTAAACCATGTGCATTAAGTGAAAACATAAAACAAAAAAACACCTTGCACATGCTTTTTATCACTGACACAAACGTGTAACTAATATTTATGCATATTTCATGTTTTCTTGTGTAGCATAAACACAGCCATGGCATTCACACAAACAGTAATGTTCATCAATTTCACCTGATGCATTTTGGACCGGTAGCAAGCTTGCATAAGCATGTTATGTAGAAATATGCAACTTATTAATTGCATTATACACGTAATTATGTCAAATTAATACACATTTGTGTAATATCATGATTATGACATATCATGATTATGACATAAATTAATGCACGTCTGTGTAAGATCATAATTATGTCAAAACTAATACACATATGTGAAAGCTAGATCAAAATTATGTCAAAACAAATACACATTTGTCAAAGATCATTATTATGTCATAAATCAATACACGTTTGTGTAAGATGGCAACTTATTAGTTATCCCTCATTATAATCATATGCTAATTAACTGCATATCATCAATTAACATAAATGTGTGACATAATTTCAAACCAATGAACAAAGTACTGTTTGTTGTTTACGTAGAATGCCAATATGCAAAAACATCATGCACAGCGAAAAAAGATAATCTTATGGGTGTCATAATATGTAACTCTGATATATATTAAATACTAAACTCAATGCAGCTCAAGTAAGCATGCCTGTGTTGATACAATGGAATGCCAAATATATCACAAAAATGTATCAGCAAAATGTTCTGGTTGAAACAAAATGTATCAAATACAGAAATAAATACTAAAACAAGAATGGAATCATTTAAAGGGAAAAATGCTAAAAATGAGAGATTAACCAACAAAAACTATCAAATTCTTCTTGGAACACACAAACACCTGCCTGGAACAACTATTAAAAGGAATCATATATAAGTTACAGTCATGATAACATCAATTAGGCTAACTGTTGTTGATATGACCAATTTAGTATACCGGTACATGTAAAATAAAATACTGTCTAGTGTTGGGAGAATGAAAAAGAAACTGATGGCCTCTAATGCATTCTAAATTGAAGTCATTAAATTTCAGCTTCAATGAATCTATCACAATCAAATTCTGAGATTGAGACTGGAATGTCACATAATAAGTGTTGCCTTACAGGTGTGTTTGGAGCATGTCTGAATAAAATGTATACTGAATGACTAAATTCAGTATCACAAACTTCCTAAAGGCAGTACAGGGTAACGCTAATTAAAACCCTTTCCCTCATATAGACTTATTCTGACGCACTCAATAGGTACCACATAAAGCCTGACCTGCAGAAAACCAGTTAAAGCTTACCAAATTTAATTACAAAATCCTCATTTCCAGACCACTGAGGAGCAGCAAACAGCATAAAACCTGATCAGCCTGCGAGTTACTCGCAGGCTGATCTGGTTTTATGTTGTTCACATAGGTCTTTTCATGGTTTCCTCTATGAGGGAAAGGGTTAAACTAAAAGTTTCAATTTTAAACACTGTTAAATGGTAATAAGTAAATGAGCATACACCTAAAAGGAAAATCATTCTACAAAAACACCTAAGAAGCACCAAGCAAAATCTATGTTGAATACCAGCATAAATCCCATTGTTCTAAAACCATGAAAACCTTTTTTAACAATTACACTCCCAAAGCGATGGATTTTTTTTCTGGTGGAGAATATTTCTATTACTTATAATAATGTGTTGACACAATTAGTACATCTCCCTAATTTCAATGTAGTCTTATATCCAAAAGCTTCAAATATTTTTTTAACTTATGTGTCAACAAGGTTTCTGTTTAAATACACAAAAGCTCACTAAGTTTCTATATAAACAAACTTTTTTAGAAATTAACAAAATACATACATTTACCAGTATTAATTAATTTCTTAAAAAAAATTAAACAATTTAATAAATAGATGAAACTTACCAAACCTATACAACTGTCTCTGTACAACCTTAAATTTAACAAACTACCTTGTACAATAATATAATACACAACAGTGCTGGCAATTATTTGTGGAAAAATGTGTCACTGTGACATTACTTCAGTCATATAGCGACATCAGCTAATTGAAGGTGGATAAGACAGGCCTATCAACCTACTGTAAACCAACAGAAAGGCTTTCTCACTGGCATAAATACCACTGCCCTCAATTAACTGTATGTACAATGTACCAGTCATACATTATACAAAAAAGAGAAATGTTGTGAACTGATAAATAGAAGTAAAATCTATGCTACTTGCCTCTAGCCGAGGCAGTTGGTTAAAGTCATCTGAAAGTCTTGTCTGAAAACAAACTAATTTTATGAAGAAATCCACAACCAGTCCTCTGCCAAATTCATGTATGTTTATTTACAGGATTCCTAAACATTACCCACCTATCAACAATATTATCAGTTTCTAATGCAAAAACAATTAACAGAGCATATACTTGGAACAATACATATACAGTGCTTGTATGAACACTAGTTTGGCATCACATACATCATAGAATCAACAATAAATCACCGCATACATCTTATAGCCACCAGAACAGATACATCTAAATTACATAATTATTCCATTGAAATACATTAGCCCTCATTCAATAACTCTGGCTTTTTTTCAACGTGATATGTTATTGCATAGATGTTTCATTTTAGGTCAAAACATAAATAAATTCAAATGTCAAATCAAAACATACTTGTTTATTTCAAAATTTTCATGAAACATAGAACAATGAAAGCATCGATGAGCAATACTAACATTTTGCTTGCACCGTTTGAAATACTATCTATATGTAGATCTTTTTACAAACAAAGAATATCCACTTTTTACACAATACCTAACTAAAAAACTAAGAAATAAATTAAACATCAATAATTACTCTTTGTGAAAAAAAAACCAAAATTAAACAATAATTAATAAATCAAATTTTAGATAGAATTTTTAGATGGCCAATTTTATTTTATAATGTGATTTGCCAAGATTTAATTGCCAATCCTTTTCTATTAAAACAATTCACATTATCGAAGTCTAGGACTAATTAAAATGTACACTAGTATATACAAATGTAGCAATGACCTTAGTGATTTGGAAATAATCATCCCGTCAACAGATCACCAGCAGCAAATATTCATTCTGTATTTCAACCAAGTATAACAATGTTAACAAAACAGTCTATCTCACATCTGTAATCCTAGAATAAGTTGTAACATACATATATGAAAGCTATCACATATTATCATACATACACCAATACATACATTACAGCATATATACTACAGGATGGTGAAACCCTACAGGATGGTGAAACCCTACAGGATAGTAAAACCCTACAGGATCGTAAAACCCGGTAGGATAGTGAAACCCTAGGAGCCGCGACTGTTATCCTATTACTTGAAATACATGCACTTTACGTGCCAATATAAATTAAATTCAGCTGTTTACCAGTCTGTGGCCTGACCAAAACAGGTCCCTTCTATACACCTGAAATTATTTACACATCTGTAACATACTCATACTGACATTGTCTAATAAAGCATGGTGTTTGCCCAGTACTGGCTTTTTCCCTTTATATACTGTACATGTTTCTTCATATTTTTCCTACTTATTTAGTAACTGGAAGAAAAATATTTACACAATATTACAGTGCCCTCTACAGGTGATACAAACAGTATACTTTGTAACCCCGCCACCCCCAGGTGTGTAAACAGTAAGGCAAATATTTACAGGCATGTCACACGTGTATTGTAACATATCCAATACTGTTTCTCTATGTTACTAGTTAAATAACAATTATGACATATATATGGCAGTCATGTACGTCCCGTAATTTTTGTGATCCACCCACAAGCGTTGTTTCTCCAGTTTGCCCTGTTTTATTTGGCCCTCCTCCCGTTGACAGGACACGTCTGGCTGGCAGGTATTTACACAAATGTCAGTTTTGTGACATATTCAACATGGTCCCTGCTATACAATTGCACATTAAGATGGCTAAATATAGGTAGATGTCTCCAGACTTACTGCACGGGTTTCTCCCTGTTAAAAAAAAAATGAAGCAAGTTAATTTTGGGAAAAAACATTAAAACTACATCATTTAAATATCAAGTAATTTATAAAAATCTACTGATTACCAGTAATATAATTACTTATTGATATGAGCAGAACATTTACCATTAGGAAATAGTTATGATTAAGAAACAATCTCCATATATAAAACAAGGATATGTCCTAAACTTTAAGTTTGTACTTTATCAGAGCGGACCTTCTTTCATGACTGGTAAAATTGCCAGTCTTACCTAGTTATAATCAGATCTGTTTGTAAAAATTTCTTAGTTTGAGTGTCTGAGATTATTTCATTCATTATGAAGACTTTGTTAAAATGAGAAAAAATATTATGCTGCCTCACTGTGGTACCAGGCTGTAGGAACAAGGCATGATACCACACCCAGTATGAAACTTAACTCCACTTAACTACTGCAGCATTTTGATTTGTTGGAGACTTTCTCCTAGAGAAAATCCCTCACTCAATTTTCAGAATGTATGCATACAACAAAGCATAATGCCTAGTCACTGGCCAATTAGTTCTTGACTGGTTAAATCTGTTTTATACTTAAAGTAAATAAGGGGTTCAAACTGAGGTTATGACTGTTAAAACTCACAACTGGTCTGCTGGAGGCACTGCACTGAAAGAGGAAAGAACAAAGTGTAAGTTTATTAACCCTTTCCCTCATAGAGGAAACCATGAAAAGACCTATGCGAACAACATAAAACCAGATCAGCCTGCGAGTAACTCGCAGGCTGATCAGGTTTTATGCTGTTCGCTGCTCCTCAGTGGTCTGAAAATGAGGACTTTATCATTAAATTTGGTAAGGTTTAACTGTGGTTTTCTGCTGATCAGGCTTTATGTGGTACCTATTGAGTGCGTCAAAATGAGTCTATATGAGGGAAAGGATTAATGAAACACACAAAAAGACAAAAATTAAGATCAGACTGACTAGACTATGTGAGTTTACTGTCGCTTCGACAGTATTTCGGTCATATAGCGACATCCAGCTAATTACAGGTGGAGGAAGACCCCAAATGCACGGAGGCATCCGGGTAGAACCACCGACCTACCGCAAGCCAGCTGGAGGGCTTCCTCACATGAAAATCCGAATGACCCTGCTGGGATTTTGAAAACCCACACAGTGAGGGGCTGAGTGAATGTTAAAGTCAGCGACACAGAAGCCCCAAAATTAAGATCAAATATCAAATATTAAAAATTAATAAATCTGTTGAAACCAATTATATTATGCATACTTTTTTCGTAAGCATAGAAATGTTTAATACCGGTACATACTTACATAGATTTGTTTTTTAAAACTTTGCCTCATTATGTATTATGTAATTTGAGTAGTGACAGCGATACTAGGCTAAGTGCATATATTTAAATAAGCACTTAGCCTAGTTCTGCTCTCACCCTTTGGTATGTATTGTTAAAATGAATGTTTAAAATATGTAAATGTTATAAAGAAAGGTTATATTGCTCTGACACAGAAAAAGGGCTATAACTCTTACAAAAACCCTGACACAGTTATCTGCAGTTGTCTGTTGATTGGTTTTATCATGATTTATCACAATTCTAAGTCTGAAGGCATTATCAACCAGCTGCCAAACCTCATGTAAAGTGAACGTAGAATGGGACGTGATACAAGACCTGAAAAACGTAGGATGGGACGTGATACAAGACCTGAAAAACGTAGGATGGGACGCATTACATGACCTGACAGGTGTGACTCCTATATTGCCCCCACTTCTATGATGGGATATTATTACACGAGACAAAGAAGAGGAACTGAATTAGTCTTGAAAAGTTCACTATAAATAATAACTTACGTTGGTACAGTCATCCAGCGCTGAAGTCTACCCAGGTAGCTGCTGGTACCATCACGGGCTGTAATACAACATACAGTGAATACATCTGCATATGTATAAACACGGACTGTAATACAACATACAGTGAAAACATCTGCATATGTATAAACACGGACTGTAATACAACATACAGTGAAAACATCTGCATATGTATAAACACGGGCTGTAATACAACATACAGTGAAAACATTTGCATATGTGTAAACAATGAATCATATCTGAGCTATGATCAAGTTGTCAACTGAGTTTTGATCAAAATATTGGAAAAATATAGAATTTTTTCCTGAAAAATATAGGAGTTGAAGGCCATTTTTTTAAACAAAGGAATTTTCCAATACAAAGTCTTTAACTGGCCTGAGATCATACTCAAGTATTTTGAGAACATGGGGCCAGGCTGACCAGCAGCAACACACACATTTGTCATCCAAGTTGACATTTTTTACAGTGCTCCAAAACTACAGGGTGCTTGATGACCCAAAGTTCCGCTGATTGAAAGGGGGATTTGGGGGATCTCTTCCAAGAAGTTTTCAAAATTAAACCCTAAATAAGGTCTCCAAGTGATTTTCTGATTAGAATTTTTGTTGAATGCCTTATTTATATGTAGATTTTAGCAGTTGTTAAGAAATATTTCTGCAGAGTTCTTCATTGTATGGTTGCCTTTTCAGGTGAAAAAAGTCTATGAAGCTGAAGCTAGAGCATTACTTATGTACAGACTCAGATTAAAATATTTATAACTTTATAAATCTTTTCGTATAGGAATACTATTTGATAAGATTTTTAATAAAGACATTCTCAAAAATCTCAAAGACCATTTAAAAACTATTTCATAACACATTTATCAGAATTTGTCAAATGTTTCATGATATTGTCAATATTTCTTCACTGAATATCAAATAATATGAATTTTTATTAAAAATTCAAGCAATCTTATCTCACATCAATATTCACTATGATCATAAATATTGTGAAGTACAAAGTTTGCCTTAATTTCAATTAATGATGTTTTAAAAACATTACTGAAGCTTTTAGACCTCTTTTTTAATTGCTGTAAATACATTATACTACAGTTTAGCCATTAGACAATTTAGTAAATGAATTGAAATATATGTGAATACTAGAAGGGTCAATCACTTTTAAATATGATGGGGAAATTCTTTGATAAAAGAAGCAATAATCATTTATCTTATTTCGTATAAATCAACAAAATAATCTAATAGAGCTATAAGGTACTTTAAAGGACAGAATTTCATATCTTTGCTTTACTCTTCCTATTACAGATAGTGATCAGACAGTCAATATCTATCACTCTCACAGTCTTAAAAGTAATAGCAAAACCTTCATTTATGATTAAGAAAGACTTACTGAGCTGAAGATGTCTTATCCTGCCAGCATCCTCACCATTCTCATCGAGATCCAGCATCTGTTATCAAGACAATAACAGAATTTTATAATAGTAATAAATATCACAACGTTCATTCATCAATATCACATCTTGTATAGTTTTGTGTGTGGTTGTCTCCCCTTTTAAGTTACCTAAACTGGAAATATCATTAATGAATATAGCTTGTTTCAGAGACTAACAATGGAAAAAATAGTAGAAATTGAAAATTGTCCATCCCATAATCTCAATGTTGTACTTAGTCTAGCCTTACAGTACTATTCAGCGTTCACTGCACTCTCACATATAATTTACATAAGAATTTTTTTTATCTATTTATAATTCTTAAGCCAAGTTAAGTCAGATATTAATGCTATATAGATCAAAAGTAATAAATGAAAATCTTCCTCAAGACCCTATGGCTCACCTCGGCCTCCCCGAGCCGGTCATGCATGCTGATCTCGAGGACTTGCTCCAGTTCCCTTGCCTTCCTCTGCTCCATCAGAACATTGCGTTGCAGCTCCGCGTTTGTCTCCTGTAGTCGCCGCTGTTCACTCACAGTCGCCTCAAGTCTGAAGTATATTCAAGTTAAGTAAAAATGATGATCGTTGACAGTTGGGATTTTATTCCATGTTTTTTTGTGAAAAGATATTGTATCATACACCACAGGAGATTTTCATCATTCTGAAAAAGTGTGCATCTGAGAAAAAAAGGGCAAAAAGAAATAGAAAAAAAATTGCAAACTGAAAACCTGTACCTTCATGGGAAAAGAACCAGTATCAGACAACCACTAACTAACTATTACCCAGGTGTGGCTATATGATAGCCTTGGTTTTATCTGTTTGTTTGTTTGTTGGATTAAACGTCCCAGCGACAGTATTTCAGTCATTTGGAGACGATGTCTACTTGAGACAGATATAGTGCTGCCACACTGCAGTATCACGCCGTAGACATGTGGCATGATACCACACCCAGTCACATTATCCTAACACCGGGCGAACCAGTCCTGCAACTACCCTTTTATGCTGAGCGCCAAGCAAGGGAGCTATAACAGTGCTATTTTTTTACGACTTTGTTATGTTGCGGCCGGAGATCGAACCCACAAACCTCCCGCTCCCGAGGCTGGTTTTATCTGTAAACACTGGAAAGGTCCAGTGTGATATTCTGTAAGCAGGCTCCCCTTTCCCAGTCTAGAAAAAGATAAATGATATAAAACAATATGCAACAGAAAGTTTCTGAGGGCTTACTTTTTCTTTAGATCATAGGTCCTGGACATGGAGACCCCTTCTTTTGGTGTGACAGACCCAGATGACGGGGCGGGGGACTGTTGCATGTAGTCCATCACTGCTCTCTTTTCCAGCTCTGATGCCTAGATATACAGAAAATAATTAGAAACATTGGTGGGAACCAGACCTGAGAGAACTAGAACAAAAGGTGATTAATACCCTCACATCCAAACTTGTCTTCATGTAATGTGAGTGTAAACCCCAACACAATGAATTGAGCATAATTACTTTATAGCCCCTAATTATGTAAAGTGAGGTATAAAAATTAGAATATAAATAAACTATGAATATACCAGAACATGCATTTAGCCACAATATAAAACTTATTTTTTATTTGAAATTTGTTATAGTAAGACAATAATCTTTTTATTGCCTAATAAAAGATGCAACATAAAGAACAGTCCCAGGGATGACAATGTGTCACATTACCTTAGCCTGCAGGGCAGTGTAGGACTGGTACAGTGAGCGGTACTGCTGCTGGACGTGGGGTAGCTCCTGCTCCTTCTCTCGCAGTGACTTGGACAAAGAAGCCAGCTGGACATTCAGATAGCTGCGGTCCTCTGCTAACTGGCTCACCTACATTGTTAAACAGAGTTAAACATTTGTTTGCATTACTGGTAACCTGGTCCCCAGTTCTTGAAACTACCCAAGTATGATATCACGCTCAAATTCAAATGCCATATTCAAGTCCCTAGTGAATTTGAGGGCTACATATAGTGTTTGAGCATGAAAATTATAATTTAGAGCTGTATTTATTTTCAAGAACAAGAGGCCAGTTATACATCTGACATAAATTTAGTATCTGTCTGAGCTAGAAAGCTTCTTTCTCATCCTCACAGACTGGTTGCTTGAGAAATATTTGACTCTATGAACACAATAAAAGACATGCTCCCCCTGAAATACTGGAGCTTGACAGCATCAGAAGAAGTGACAAAAGATTAATATATACATTATGAGTTGAATCTTTTCAGCTATACAAATTTATGACTTATGTATCAATTGACTTAACTTAAACTGGTGCATGAAACATATTTTTATTTGTAGTGCAGACTGTGTAGAATCTTTACTGCCCTTTTGCATGAGTAGACCCCAATTTCACTTTTTCTGACAAGACATCCAAACACATCTATATGAAATAATGGATTAAATTTAACCACTGATGAAGGAGCTGCAAATTTTCTAAGTAAAGAGTACTGTACAATTATCATCAACTGTTTGGTTTACTGAGCCTATCTTTAAGGACCAAGAGCTACCATAACAAGCAACATACCTGCATTGCTAGCTGCTGACATCTTGCCTCCCTCTGTCCCAGGCTTCTCTGAGCAAGATTCAGATCAGTTTGCAGCTTGTTCTTCTGCTTCATTGCCTCCCCAAATTGATGCTTCAGTGTCTCATAGTCCTTCTTGAATAAAGCTGACTTGTCTCCATCCCCCACTGTCTGGATCTGAGCTGTCAAGGTATCTTTCTCAAACCTCATCTCTTGTATCTGACTATCTAGTTTCGAACATTTTTCAATCAGTTCTGCATTCTTATGTCTCAGTTCAGTACATTGACCTTCCAATTCTTCTACACGGTTTTCAAAATTTGATCGCTCCTTTTCATAATGAATCTTTGTTGTTTCATCTGGTACCTTTGCACTTCCGCGTGAAGCATCTAAAAGTTTACTGTGAAGTTCTTCCACTTGTTTGGCTAAGTTGCTGTTGTCATTCAGGATCTTATTATACTCATCATTTAGAGATGTGTACTCTTCTTTCAGGATATCAAATTTCTGCAGCTGCTTTTCTTTCTTGTCCATCAGTTTTTGAATGGAAGCTTTTTCTATTAAAGCCTGATTGAGTTTCTCATTGGCATCCTTAAGTTTTTCCTCAAGATTCATAATCTTGCCTAAAGACGCTCCTTGCTGCTGTTCAAGTTCTTGATTTAATATGCTTATTGCATCATCTTTCTCTTGCTTTATACTTGTGGACATCTTTAGACCTGAATCAGTTAATTCTTGTATTTTACCCTCTAACTCAGTAACTGTCTTGTTCTTTGAGGAAAGATCTGCATTTATTTCTTCTATTGTTGATTGTAGCTTCTGTACCTCTTGTACTAGATCTTTATGGTTTTGATGCGTTTTTAATTTTTCTTGTTGAAGTGATTCCAGTTCTTCTTCAAGGCTTACCATTTCATCAAGCTTCCACTTTAAGCTCTCATTTTCTTGCTTCTGTGCTTCACATTCCCTTTGCTTAGCAGATAAATTCTCGAGGGCTGACTTACATTCTAACAAGGCATCTTGTTTTTCTTTCTTTGCTTGGATCAAATCTTCACGTAACCCATCCATTTCTTCTTCCGCATACTTTCTTTCTGTTTCAGCTTCAGTCAACTCTGTCTGTAACTTTTCAATTTCCTTAGTCTGCACTTCTGATTGTTTGTTTTCAGATTCAATCCTTTCTAATTTTATTTTTTGTCTTGCTATTTCATTCTTAAGTTCAGTATTTGCAATTGTCTGTTTTTCTAATAGTATTTGGTAATTTTCATTGTCCTTTTCTAGCATTTCATACTGTTCCTTCATGTCAATTAACTGTCTTTGAGCAAGCTCCTTCTTCACTTTTAATTCATCTATTTGTAAATCTGCTTCTGCACACTTTTCTTTAAGATATTTCATTTCAGTTTCATATTCACTCGATTTCATCTTGTTTCCAAACATTTCTGAGACAAGATTTGCCATCTGATCTTCTAACCCTTCTTTCTCTGACTCTGTAGCTTGCAAGGCTTGTCTAGCATTCTCAAGAGATGACTTTAAACTATCAATTTCTTCTAAAAGTTCAATATTTTTATTTTGAACATCAACATATTCACTCTTTATTGCAGACAGATCACATGTGCTTCTCTCTGACATTTTCTGTAGTTCTTCCTGCAAGTGATTCTTGGTTTCATTTAAGACCTTTAATTCAGATTCAAGACTTTCGATTAGGTCCCCCATTTGCTTGTTATCAGCAGTTAATGTTTTGTTGGTTGACTCAGCCTTCAAACTCAATGCAGTACTTTCATCTAACCGTTCCCCAAGTTTAGATACTTGTGCTTCTAAAGTTTCACACTGATGTTGAAGCTGTGCTTGTTTATTTTCCTCTAGTTTTTTCAAGGTAACAATTTGTTGCTGGAGCTCTGCAATTTCTGTCTGATATTTTTCATTCCTCTCTTTAAATGTTTTCAGTTTTGTAAGCATCTTTTCTAGTTTTAAAGATTTGCTTTCATTGGTTTCTTTTAGAAGTTCATGTTCTTGAATTAACTTTTCAGAGTGAGTCTTTAAACTATCCAATTCTGCTTGAAGAGCATCAATCTGCTCAGAGCTTTCCTGATGTAGTGAATTATCTTGCTGCAGCATCAAACATTCTTCTGATGCCTGTAAAGGAGTAATAGTTTCTTCATAAACTACATCTGTCCAACTGTCATTTAATCTTGAGTCCACGAGTTCACTTGGGCCAAATGGTGCAGTTTCCTGATACATTTCTTTTGAAGATGTGTTACTTTCTTTCTCTTGTGTACTTTGATGTTTTACTTGGGCATCTTTTAGCAATGTGTTTTCATCTTTTAACTTTTCTGTTTCAGTTAGTAACTCCTCATATTGTTTGGTTAAATTTTTGTTACTCTCATTAACTTCTTCAACACTCTGCATTGCTGATAACATTTTGTCTTGAAGTGTACTAAGTGATGATTTCAAATCATTATTTTCTTGACCTAAATTATTAGAACATTGTTCAAGTTCATCATCATCATACTGAGATTTCAAGTTACTTAACCTTTCAGACAATTCCTCAATACTATTTGAGTATGTTAATTTTTCAACAGTAAGTTCTTCAATTTGCACTTTAAACTGATTCATTTTATCAATCAACTCAGTAACCTGAGATTTCATACTCTGATTTTCACTTTCAATACAACAGTATCTATCATCTAAAACTTCTTTTTCTTCTTTCAATTGTTCATATAATATTTGAAAAGAGGAGAGTGATTCTATATTTTCCCTGATAGATCTGCAACTTTCATTTTTTCAAGTTTTATCTCTTCTAAAAGCTGCTGGCTCTGTTGATCTGTGCCATTTGATTTGGTTTCATTTTCTGATTTCAAGGCTTCCATCTCTGCATCAAGACTGGCCTTTGCAGACTTTAAGGTTTTGATTTCATTTCTAAGGCTTGCGATTTCTGTATCCTGTTCAGATAGTTTTATGTTTGATGATTCTAAATTATTTCTAGCTTCTCTTAATTCTTCCTCAACTTGTGCTATATTCAGCTGAACATTATTAAATTTTGACTTGGCATCTAGTATTTCAGAACTTTGAATGTCAAACTCTTTTTTCAGTGACCTTTCTCTCTCATTTGATTCTGCAACACTGTCTTTTAATTTTGAATTTTCATCAGAAAATGTTTCTAATGAAGCCTGCAAAGAATTTATCTCTTCCTTTGATATTTCATTTTTCTGTTTCATCTCACTAACAATAGCTGTTAAAGACTCTAAGTTAACTTCAAGCTGCTCTTTTTCATCCATCAAACTTAAGTTCTTATCTACATCTGATTGGAGCTCTCTTTTTTCTTCTTGAAGATCAGATATTAATTTGTCTCTCTCAAGAAGAACAGCTCTAGAATCTACGACTTCTTCTTGTATTTTGTCATAATCTTGCTGTAATCTCATTATAGCCAAATTGTTTTCCTCAAACCTATGCATAGCCGCATCTAGGGAGGACTGCAACTGTGCATGTTTTGTTTCTTTCTCATTAAGTTTTTCTTCTTGGGATTTCAGTTCTTGTTCTTGTTCTGATACACATGACTGTAACTTCTCAATTTGTCTCTCTTTCTCTGGTATTAAAGCACTAAGTGTTTGCATATTTTTATTTAGTCTACTTATTTCTGATTCCTTATCCTCTATTCCCTAAAGCTTATTTTTGATTAGCATCTGAAGTCTTGCGCTAAGTTCTTCTATTTTAGATTTCAACTCCACATTTTCATTAGTCAATTTATTTAAATCTGAAGCTAACTGTTCAATAGACATGGACTTCTCATTTACTTGGATTTCAATTTCATCCTTTTGCTTTTAATTTATTTTTTTTCAAAAAATTTTCCCATTCTTCTTTTTCCTTCAGAAGTTTATCTCTTTGTTTTGTAATTGCCTGTAATTCAGCTTGGATAGAATGCATAACATCTTGCTCTTGTTCTATAGATGACAATGCTTGAACCTCTCCTTGAAGCAACATACTCATCTTCTCTTTTTCTTCAAGGATATAACCTTGTTCCTTTACAATTTTATTCAACTCAATATTTTTGTTAGATAATTCAGTAAACTGCACTTCCTTTTCCTCGACTGAATTTTCTAAGGCATTTTTGCTCTCCTGCATTTTGCTCAATTCATCTCTCAACTGATTCACAGAACGGTCTGATTCATGTAACTTATCTGTAAGAGACTGAACTTGGTCTTGCAACTGTTGACTAAATTCTCTATGAGAGTCAATTTCTGCTTGCAAATCGTGTACTTTTTGGTTATTAGGATCTTTCATTTCAGATTCTGTATTTTCAACACCAGCATTAACTGCCTCCAATCTCTTCTCCAATGCTTCTTTAGTAGCTTTCTCCTTTTCAATAACTGCATTAGCCTGATTTAACTGTATTTTAATTTTCTTAGCTGTTGCCAAAGCTTTGGTGAATTTGACTTCTTTTTCTTGAACTTGTGTTTGCAAAGATACTATCTTTTCTTCAAATTGTTTCATTTTATCATTTACAGATTGACCATCCTCAACTGTATCTTCATTTGCAGCTAACTGTGACAAACGTTCTTCCATTTCTTGCATGTTTTCTAGAAGGAATGCTATTTTTTCATCTTTCTGGCTTAACTTTTTCTCCAAGTCTGCACAATGATTAAGATCTTTTTGGTTTTCCTCCTGTTTAAGCTTCTCAACTTCCGCTTCCAAAGCCTGGATCTGGTTTACCTTTTCATCAAATGAGCTCTGAAGTTCATCCCTTGCCACACTATCAATCTGAAAATAATAATAAAATAATGCATAAGAATTTTAAGCTTTCATTTTTGTTAAAAATAAAACATATTTGAACTAAAACAATAATTTATTTCAATGATGAATATCAGTAATTCAATATTTATGTTTAACCTCTACTAGGAATAGCTATAAAATCATAGTGATCATTAGGAACCTTAACCCTTTCCCTCATATAGACTCATTTTGACGCCCTCAATAGGTATCACATAAAGCCTGATCTGCAGAAAACCACAGTTAAACCTTACCAAATTTAATTACAAAATCCTCATTTCCAGACCACTGAGGAGCAGCGAACAGCATAAAACCTGATCAGCCTGCGAGTTACTCGCAGGCTGATCTGGTTTTATGCTGTTCGCATAGGTCTTTTCATGGTGTCCTCTATGAGGGAAAGGGTTAAATAAAAAATGTTGATATGTTTGCTGTACATAATAATTTTATCATATATTCACTAATTTTTACATCAGTTAAAACTGCTACATTATGCAAAACTGCTTTAGAGTAAACTAGCGCAGTTACTTTTGAATTCAAATGCACATACATGTAAAAATCTTTCAAACATTCAGTATATCTGTTACGTGGGTACATTACTAATTATATGAACTAGCTGTATAGCTACTAGTTATAATGATGATATCCATACATTAGTTATCTAATTATCACAAGCCACAGAATTAGTATATCTTCCCATGCTATAATGCTACTATGGTACACAGCACACAAAGCTCCCCATGACATGTTGTTACTTTATTCTCTCTTTTCATAATACTGTCTGTTGTCATTTTTGTGAGACGGTTTATCATATTTCACACCTACTCACAATAATCTGTTACTTTCCCATTTATTACTTTCCATTGTTAAGGTGGTATACCATCCCATAAGAATGACATCTCCTACATTACAAAAAGAGAGAATATGTGACAGATCAAATAAAATGATAATTTGCACCTTAAGTTCCTGCCATTCTCATACAAACTGCAGTGATATTATCTAAACTAGGCCTATTACTGGATGTGATGAACACCCCTGCTACACTTGATTGACTAAAATAACATGAAAAGATATTCCAACTTTTTGTATAGAAAAAACTAGATATTCTGAGGAAAAACTTTGTCACAAACTTAATATCACTTATGTCTACAAATGCCACCAGGTTCAAATATAATTTTAATAAAAACTTACATTTTTAGATAGGAAAAAAAAAATAACAAGAAACATGTCAAATGACAAGAAACAAGGTTTTCAATGGTCACACCAACCAACCAGACCATTTATTTCTAGCCATGCCATAGAAGCAAACACATGATATCACACAAATTGAAATAATAAAAAAAAAATCCTTGTCACCCAAATGCTCATGTTAAAACATTTTTTTTTTTGAGCTATGGATGTTTAAAGACATATATATGTCTTTCTAGAATGCTGATGACATCATAATTCATTGATGACATCATAATATGCTTGATGACATCATCAGTGCACTGCAATATATTATATAGGTTGGTGAATATTAATTTGTATTGAAAAAGTTATTTGATAGAAACAAATCTTTTTAGTAACAGGGACCTAGACCTTGAGAAAATGATTCCCAATCTTCTTATCATAAGGCATCTTTCTATTAAATCTGATCATCATACCTAAACTTTTAATAACAGTGACCTTGAACCTATCAACCTGAAAATCAATTCCAATCTTCCTATTCTCATAAGGTACCTACCTACAAAGTATTTAAACTGTATCTAAATTCTAAAACAAGATATTTGACAGAAACAACATGTTCGATGCCTACCCATTCACGTACCGAACCCATTCTAATAACCAGAATTTTTATTGAAAACTTGTAAAACTTCAATCACACATACTGACCAAAGATGGGTTTCACTAGATTGTGTGAAAAGGTCTTTGTATAAGCAAAATGAGCATTATTCTTTTGAGGATTTTATTCAAAGTAGTCAAAGAGTATTTTGTGAGATAAAGTGCCTTTATGTGTTAAAGTGCAAATAGGAAATCAGTCAGCATAACTTAATTCATAAAGTTATTTGTAAAAAAAAAAAAAAAAAAAAAAAAAAAAAAAAAAACTCACTTGAAGGAAAATAGGTATTTTAGAAATTTGATGCTTTTGTTAATCTATCATTCAAACTCAAAATAGATAAAAATCTCTATTTTTTTCACATCTAGTGATTAAGTCATGACTAGCAAAGACAACAAATCATGATTTAAGTGAGTTTTAGTCACTACACTAGTACATTACCGTGTCCCATGCCCAAGGTTAATAACATCTGGTTAATTACTATCCATATGGCAATTACATAATAATTAGCAGACCATGGCATATGAAAGCAATGAAAATATTGAAATTAAAATTAAATGGAAAAATTAAGAGATAGCCTTATCAAATTGCACTGACTTCTCACATTAAGAAAAAAATATTGAAAGAAATTTTTTTTAAAAAACAAAACAAACCAAGACATGAAAAAGTCATCATGCAGATTGAACATGCATTTAATATGCAATAGCTTGTATTTATCAAAATTAAATCAATATCAATCTCTGGTTTGTCATTTTCTTTTTTTCTTATTGTGTCAGCATAATCTTTCATACACCTGTTCTACTTATTAAACCTTGTCAAAATATTAGCAATAACTCCAGATAGCTGATACACTAGGTATGGCGTGTAAGTACTGTATGTGCTTTGTACCTGAGAAAACAGGTTTCCTTCAATGGGTTTTGATGCTGTAACACCAAGCCTGACTTCAGGTTTTATAACAGTCTGTTCTTCTGGTGTGACCTCTGCTGCTTGAATCTTCTCTTCAACAATTTCAGGTGTAAATAAATCTTGATTCATCTCCACCATTGCTGAACTGTCTTTTTGGATAACTTCTTTGACCACTGCCTTACTCTCCAACTGACTGATTACAGCTTTCAATGAACTTATCTCAGTATCTTTTGTGATTATCTGATCAGCAAATGACTGCTTTTCATTTAAAATGACACATTCAAGCCTTTTATTTTCACTATGTAATTCTTGGCATTTATTTTCTAGGTCTTGTTCACTTCTTATCATGCTGTTGTGTACCTCTAGCTGTTCTTTATATAAAGTTATTTCTTCTTGAAAATTTTTGCATTGTCTCTTGTACTTTTCTACTTCATTCATACTTTCATCAACTGTACTTCTTAAAGACTCCAACAGCTGATTGTTTTCTTGAATGACAGAGTTCAGTTTTGAACAGGCCTCTCTTTTAGCATGAAGTTCACTGTTTAATGCTGAATTATTATCGTCAGTCATTGTCATTTGCTCAGAAAGAGATTTTATTTCATTTTCCAACATATGTTTTGTTTCAGATATTAAATGAACATCTGTGTTCAATTTCTCTATTTCTAATTTACTTTTTTCTTCTTTTTGCTCAAGCTCGGTTACCCTGTTATCCCGATCTTTTAATCGCTTTCGTAATTCTGCAAGATCCCTATTGAGATTTTCTACTTCTGCCTCCAACTCTGATTTTCTTTCAAGAATATCATCAAGATTGTCTCTGTCAGATGCAAATTGTCTCAATTCTTCTGCGGCAGTTCTTAGATCCCTTTCCTTTTGTTCTAAATTACATTCTAAATCCAGTTTTTCAGAGACCAACTGGTTCATTTGTTCATACAATGACTGTATTTCTTCTCTTTCACTTTTAAGAAGATCTTCAATTTTTTGTTTTTCTGATTCCATCCCTTGCCCAGACTGTTGTAAGAACTCATTTGTCTTCCTCATGTCATCTAGTTCAACTATGTTTTGTTTCATTACACTTTTTAATTGCAACAGTTCATCTTCTTTAAGTTTAACAAGTAATTCTTTTTCTGTATTTTGATGATGGAGCACTTCATACTTTGCATTTAGTTCCTTGAACTGCTCTCTCATTTGTAGAATTTCTTGATTCAAAACAGAATTACTAGTAGTTAAACATTCTTCAGTCTCCCATGCTTGAGTCTGAAGGACATCAAAGTTTTTCTGATATCTAGCAACAGTTTCGTTAAGTTCATCATTGACAAATCTACTATTTTTAATTTCATTTTCAAAACCTTCAATTTCCTCCTTGAATCTGAGCAACTCATTCTGATTAAAAGAGTTTTGATTTTCAATTTCTTGCACATAAGTTGAAGTTCTTTGCAGGTCTGTTTCAAGGGACAAACACTTTTGATTTAACAAATCTACATCTTGTTTATGTTTTTCACATTCATGTTTAGAAGCTTCCAAGGCTCTTTGTAACTCTAACACTTGATCATCTTGTCTATGATCTGCTGCTGATGATGAGTCTGTTACAGGTACATTAACTACACCATTTTCTGAACTTTGCTGTGCTTTCTTGACTTTATTTTCCAGTTTTTTTATTCGTGCATCTTTTCCTTTACACAATTTCTTGAGTTTCTGAATCTCTTCTTCTAAATGAATCTGTTTTTCACCTTCAACAAATGATTGGCTACTAGTTTCTGGCTTGTCAAGGACTGTCTCAAAATCTTGTCTTGATGCACCTTGTTGTTGTACTGATTCCTTTGTGAAACTTTCTTTAACGCAAACAAGTTCATTGTTCTGATCATTGCTCCTTTTCAAAGTGTCAATTTCTAATGAGTACTGATCTAAGAAGACTTTCTGCTCCTGAATATGGTTGTTTAGGAGAGCATTCTTTTGTTCCAGGTTTATAATTTCCTCCTGAAGTCTAGCGGTGAGCTGACTGTTGTCAGCTGCTTGTAAAGCCTCTTTCAAAGTTTGTATTTCTTTGGTTAGTGTAGCAACTTTGTTTTCCAATGAAGATTTTTCTGTCCTTATTTGTTCCATAATTTCAGAAAAGTGTTTGTTTTCATTCTGAATTGTGGTGTTTTCTTCTCTACTGTCTCTACAGGATGCTTCAAGTTCAGTGACCTTTGCTTCAAAAACCTTTATTTGTTCATCTTTAATATGGTTTTCATTTTGCAGTTTGTTACAGTATTCTTCCATATCAGACAATCTTTGTGAAGTTTCTGAGTAATATTGATTGAACCATATTAGCTGCTGTTCTTGTTGTTGTTTTCCTACCTCCATTTCTTCAATATCATTTTTATCCTTAATTATTTGCATTTGTAAGTTATTGATATCAGACCTAAACTGCTCTAATTCTGAAGCATTTGACTTTTCTTTTAATTCTTTTTCTTGAACATCATTTTGTAGTTCAGCTAACTTTGAAGTTAACTGAGATATCTTTTCTTCAGATGATGATTCTGTTGCATGTATTTTTTCTGTTGTAGCTGTAACATATGCCTCCTTTTCAGATAATTTAATATTTGCTGAATGAAGTTCTTGCTCTGTTTGCATACATTTTTTTCTTAAGTTTGAAATTTCGTTTTCTTTTTCATTTATTTGTAGTAAACTTGCATCAAACTGTTTCTCTAGAGCAGTGCATTTATTTTTCAAAATATCAACTTCTTCCATCTTTTCCTGATACTGCTGAGCATGAATAATAACCTTAGATTCAGCCTCTTTAAGTATTTCTTCTTTGTTTTCATCTTGAACTCTTTGCTGTTGTAAGTTCTCATCTAATTCAAACAAACTACGCCTTAGCACATCATTTTCTGATAAATGTTTCTCTATTTCTTTTGTTTTACTATTCAACTCAGTTTGAAGTTCTGCACATACTGTTTCAACAGCCCTGAGTTTATCTATACTTTCATTTAATTTAGTATCTTTTTCACCTATCATTCCCTCTATTTCGTTTGCTTTGTTTTCCCAATACTGTCCAACTTCAGTTATGTGAGCTTGACTATTTTCCAGATCACTTAATGCTGAGGCTAAAGAATGGTTCCTATTTTCTAATTCTGTTTTATCATCAGTAATTTGTTTATTGAGAAGCCTGCATTTGAATCATACTGTCCTTTTCTAAAACAGTTTGTTCAAAGAATTCTTTCATTTTCTCAATCTCTGAATTTGTTTAACTGTCCCATTTTGCAACTCCTCTACAGCAATTTGAAGTTGAGATACCTCTTCCTGTTTCAAAAGATTTTCCTGGGTAAGAGCATTAACCTGTGCCGATAAACTTTGGTTTTGTTCAGAAAAATGATCCCTTTCAAAAGAATAAGTTTTAATTTGATAATCTGTTTCTTGTCTTTCTGTGGTCAATGCATTCAGCTCATTTTCTAATCTTTCATGATGCTGTTTCAGAATTGCTATTTCTAAATCTTTCTCTTTTACAGTATTTTCATACATAGTAACACTCTCCTCTATTTTCCTTACCTTAGCATCCTTACCCTTTGCTAGCATTTGGAGCTTTTTCATGTCTGTTGTTATTGTTTCTTTTTCTGCAGTAATCTGCTGCAGCTGATTATTTAAATCTGAAACCTCTTCTTCCTTAGCTTGTATTTTTGTTTTTAAATCATTAAGGTTTTGAATAAGATCATCCCTTTCTCTTTCTAACTCATCTCGTTCTGTAATCAAAGCATTATAATCATCTTTAATATTCGCAAAATCATCTTCAAATCTTTCTAACTCTTCATTTTTCATATCTATCGCTTCATGAGCTGCATCCAGGCGATCTTCAAGTTCATGACAATGATCACGCCATTCATCAACATCAGTGAGAGCTATGTTTAGCCTATATTGCAGATCTTGTTCAATTTCTTCAAGCATTTCAACTTTACTATTTGACTCTTTCAAATTTTCTTGTAATATAAGAATATCAGTTTCTTTGTCTGATATAATTTTTTGTTGCTCTCTTATAAAATCTTCAACTTTTTTCAATTTCGCATCTTTTCCTTTGCCTAATTTCTGAAGTTTATTTTTCTCCTGAAGAAGTTTTTTGTTTTCACTCAACAAAGCAGCAGCCTTTGCCTTAATTTCATCAGTTGATGAACTAACAGCCTCAGTTTCTTCTGCATGGTCATGTGTTGTATTATCATTTTCAGTTTCAAAACTACTAAATATTCTCTTGGATAATACTTGCTTCAGAAATAAAAGAATCTTTTCTTTTGATCAAATCATCAACATTTGAAGTCATTTCCTTTCTTTTATCATCCTCAGTGTCAATATCACTTTTTACTTTTTCAAGTTCTTCTTTGGCACAATCTAATTCAAATTCAAGAATTATTTTCTCTTCTTTTATTCTTCTTCATCATTTTTTCATTATCAATTAAATTATCTATTTCTAACTGCTTTGTAGCAATGGTATTACTAAGTTCCTTTACCTTAAGTTCAAGAGATTCACACTGTGCCTGCCACTTCTGAGTACACTGTGCAGAACACTCTATTTGTGTTCTTAATTCATCTTCCTTTTCATTTAAAACTGTAATTTGATTATTCAAATCAGAAAGTCTATCTTGTAAGGAAACAATATCATCTTCCTTTTCATGAAGTAATTTGTCTTTTTCTATTAGCTCTGCTTCAAACCTTTTAACCTTAGCATCTTTTCCTTTGTTAACCTTCTGTAATTTCGTATTACTGGTTGACAGTTTTTCCTTTTCAACTTGCATTTTTTCTAAATCTCTTTTGGCCTCGGTCAGCATTGCTTCAATTTCATGTATGTGAACCTCTTTTTCTTGGATTTCTATCTCTTTTGAACTTAGATTGTGTTCATAGTCTTGACTCATTTTCATTATCTGTGCAGTTTTTCCTTTCCCTATTCTCTGCAACTTAGCTGCTTCTAATTTTAATTTTTCATTTTCTCTACTTAAGGTATTTACTTCGAAGGAACTTTCAGTACTTTCTGGTTCTGTGTACCTGCTCAACATCATACTCATATTTGCTATCTCTTTGTCTTTTTCTATTAAAAGTGATTCAAGCTCAGCACATCTGTTTTCAAGTTCAACGCTGCATTCATTCTTAAACTTGTCAACAAAGCTTTCACTCAAATCTTGAACTTTATTTTCTAATGAATCTCTTTCAGACAGGAGTTCATCTCTTTCTAATGAATCTCTTTCAGACAGGAGTTCATCTCTTTCTAATCTTAATTTTTCAAAGTTTTGATTCATTATTTTAAGCTTTGTATCTTTTCCTTTCCCAAGCTTCAAAAGTTTCTTATTATCAGTCTTGAATTTGTTCCTTTCATCTGTTACTGCTTTAAGACGCTCTGTCAATACTTTTACAGTTAAGTCATCTGCAGTATACATATCCTGTTCTTTGTCTGAAGTCATTGAGGAGAAAGATGAATTTAAACTTGATGTTTCATGAGGCAAAAGTTCTTCCATAAACATGTCATTACTGGCTTCTTCAGCAAAATGTGCTTCTTGAGTTATATTCTTTTTTGCAGCAATAATTTCAGAACTTTGTAATGGTTCAGACACCTGTACAACAATCTCTTCCTTTACTTCAGTTTCCTCTGTTTCAGTTTGTATATCTTTCTTGCTTTTTAATGAATCTAACTGCTTCATTAGAGATTTAATACGACCCTCTTTCTTTTTTAATATTTTTTCTTTGTTTGTTAACTGTTCTTGTAATTGCTTCTTTTCACTTTCAAGCTTCTCACAAAAATCATGAAAATCAGAAACTCCTTCTTCAAATGAAGACTCTAATAACTGACCTTCTAACCTATTTGAAAAAATATCATCTTTGGCTTCTACATGTTCTGATTCACCTGATCTCAGAACTTGTTCTTCACGCACAGTAACATGAGCAATTGCGGTTGTATTTACCGTTTTACTCCCATTTTCTGTAGTTGAAGAATTTGATGTTGTCGCTGCTTTAGGTGCTGACATACTATCCAAATGTGTTTCAGCATTATGTAACATTTTTTCTAACGCTTCCTTGTTCTGATTAAGGTTATCAACAGTCACTCTCAGTTGACCTAATTTTTCAATCAGGTCTAAGTTCTCTTTTTCAATATCAGATTTTTGTGATAATAGCAATGTACACTGTTCTTCACTTACTCTGAAGCGGTTCTCAGCTTCTGTAAGCTGTTCCTGTAAGGCAGACAATTTCTCCTTCTTGGTCTCCAATTCTAATGCAACTTCATCATAGGCATCCTGCATTGAAGAATAAAAAAAATACAGCTTAAATATACATATAGGTGAAGCTACTTCATAAACAAGAGGGCCATATGGCCCTTGATCATTCACCATAGTACATCAGCTTATTCAATATGATTCAAGTCACTTCATTTTACCTGGTTTCTTCCAGCAGCAACCAGATTAAAGTTTCAGATTCAAAGAATTCTTCGATTAGTCGAATATCTGGAGGCCTCAATTTTCAAGGGATCAAAAATGCTTAACAGTGTGCAATTATGGTATAAAACCTTTAAGTCATCACTGGTGCAAAACAAGAATTCTGAACATAAGTTTTAGAAGAGAAAATTTTTATAAGGTTCTATATCGAGTATATAAGGAAACTAGACAACCCCTCATGTGACTCATTTTTAAAGGGATCAACTTTATGGAAGACAACCATGAGGTGACCATATGTGCCAAAAGAAATTTAATTCTTACCAATGGTTTCTTAGAAGATTTTTGAAACCTTCTATATGGAGTTAGTATATAAGGAAACTAGTGGACCCCCTAGGGGCCTCATTTTTTCTTATGTTAGCAATTATGGCAGAGTCATGAGATGACCATTTGTGCCAAATGAAAGTGAATTTTGACCACTGGCTTCATAGAAGAAGAATTTTTAAATGTTCTATAGAGAGTAATATAAGGAAACTATGCAACCCCCTAGGGGCCTCATTTTTCAAGGGATCAACTTTATTTCAGCAATTATGGTAGACAGCTATGAGGTGACCATTTGTGTTAAATGAAATAAAATTCTACCATTGGTTTTAGAGGAGAAGATTTTTGAAGTTTTGAAAGTAAAATTCTGTTCATTGCCATGGAAACCAGAGTTCTGCATGGATCAAGTTTATTTTAGCAACTTTTGTGGAGGTTCACCCAAGGGTTTCATCAATTTCTACCCAACAGATTCAGAGGAGATGTTGTTTAAAGCAACTTGTTGATGAAGGACGATGGACGCAGGTTGATCCTAATAGTTCACCTTGAGCATGTTGTGCTCTAGTGAGCTTAAAAATCAAAAGAAGTGTTTCTGCCAAGTCTTACATGTCCATACTGAGGTATCTGGTACAGTGTCATAAAGTCAAGATTGTCTCTATTTCTTCCACCAGAAGGACATACTGAGTAGGGCTGTCACAAAAAATACCTTGATATATTGTGATATATACAGAGCATATTGCGGTATGTACCAAAGTATATTGCTACATCTGACCATATTTAAACAATATTCTATTTTGATGACTCTGCCATGTTTACAAATTTCAATGAGTGTGGTCATGGTATGGCATGTGCAATAATCAGGTTCCTAGTACTCTGCACTCTCATAACAGACAGGTACATAAAACATCCCCTTGCCTAAGGAATCACCCTAAAACAGTTTGCAATTATAAAAACGCGTTTGGTCAGAAGAGACCTGATGAACGGAATCCTTAGACAAGGGGATGTACTTTGTGCTTGTATGTCTACTAACTAGCAAAAGAGCTATATCAGTACCATCTTCTACAACATTGAAATGTTGCAACTGGGGATCAAACCCATAACCTCCTGCTCCCTAGGCAGACGCTCTAACCATGCAGCCACCAGGGACAGTACAACAAAACTGATTTTATTCAGTATCGCAATATACAGTATTCTGTGATAGCCCTAATACTAACACAATTCAACATAATAGCAGTGCCTTTCATAAAGTAATTCAAATTTTAGGACCACAAATATTGATTAACCCTTTGGAGTGATGATGAGTAATGTCTTGAACTAAATACAAGATTTTTTGAGTGTCTTTGCCATAATTATAATGTTACATGCTACATTTGAAAATGATTTTGCAGTAATGATAAACCAAAGGAAAAGTAATATTTTCATGCTCAAAGACATAAAGAATGTTGTCATCTTAAACACTTGGGTTGTCATATAATGCTACTCAAAGTTTGATTGTTTTGCTATATATGATGCTCTAAGTGGGATATTCATCACAGACAATATGCAACATAGATAAGGACACAGAGAACACAATGAAAGATTGAGGTCAAGAGATGATTAATTATAAAGAATGATGATTATTTGCAATAAAAGCTACAGTAAATGCTTCAAAATCTAAGTGAAATTTCTTTGTGGTTATATAATTACATATTTAGACTTAAACCTTTTTCTTTATTTGTGTTTTCCTAAAAATTCACTTTATTTCTCATAGCATCACATTTTCTCTATTTACTAAAAATATACAGCTAATGAAACTCCTCTTATTTAACACTCATTATCCAATTTGTGATTTTTATTAAAAACCCAGTATTCAAGCTATGCAGAAAAGAACAAGCATTAAAAATTACTACTAACTGTAATTCATATCTTTATGCATGCATGTAGTTATCATTCCTGTGAAATCCTACTTTTAAATCCTGAAGTTTTTAAATCGCTAATACAATATGACTGATGATCAAACATCACTTCAAAAAGTGGTTTACTTTCTTATTATTGATTAAAGTACATGTACATCAAAATCTCTAAGCAATGGCATGACAACTAACCTTTTTTACTGTTATCTTCAAACTCCTTAGACACTTATCAAGAACTGCCTTTTGAGCAACTCTCTCCTCAATATCAATGGTAAGCTGACTTTCAAGAATTTGAAACCTGACTTGGACATCTTTGTGTTTCTGCATTACCTCATCATACATGGCTTCTTGCTTACTTAAGGACTCCTCAATGGCCTTTACTTCTTTTTCCTTTAAATCTAATTGTGTACAAGAATCTTCAACAGATTTGAGCAATTTCAATTTGGTTTCTTCATGTTCTTCCTCTTTCAGAGTTATCTGTGACTTTAATTCTTCAATGGAACAGAGCAGCTTTGCCTGTGTGTTTTCATGCTCTTTTTCATCTAATTCTAACTGAGCCTCCAAATGTTCAATTTTACCCATCATTTTCTGTTCCATGTCCTCAAAGTCTTTTTTCAGCTGATCATTTTCCTTTCTTGTATTTTCAATTTCATCTTCCATCTTCGCTAAATCAACATCTCTTTTCTCAACTGTCAATTCTAAAACACTGATATTTTCCTTAACTTTATTCAGCATAGCAGATAATTTCTCAATTTCCTTTTCTTTGTGATGAATGCTATCTGTCATACATTCTGAGCTCTTCAAAATATAGTCTATTTGGTCATCTTTTTCCTTCAAAACTAATGTCATGTTCTCCAGCTTTATGTCCCTTTCAGAATCTGCTTCCCTCTGTTTCAGTTCTTTTTCTTTAAGTGAGCTGAATTCCAACTGTTGGTTTTCTATGACCCCCAAATGCTCTGTCTCAGAAACTTTTAAGACATCAACTTGTGACTGGAGTTCAGAAACATTCTCCTTTTGCCTCAAAAATGCTTCTTTTACATGTTCAATTTCTGTTTCCATGCTTACAATTTCTGTTTCCATGCTTACAATTTGTTTGTCCTTTTCCTTTAATGTTTCTTCCAGTATGGACAAGTTTAATTCTTTCTGTTCTTCTTTTTTGTCCTTTGAAGCTATCATCTTTTCCAGTACTGATATTTCACTATCTTTTCTTACTATGGCATCAACAATATCTGCAAACTTTTGCTTGAATCTATGCAAATCATATCTCACTTGTGATAAAACGGACCTTTCTGAGACTGATTCCTCAATTGCTGATGTAAGAGCATTACTTAAAATCAGTATTTCATCTTCTTTGCTTATAAGCTTATCATTTACCTGATCATTCTTCATCTTAAAATCATCTAAACAAGTAAATAGCCGTGATATCTCACTGTCCTTTTCTTCAATTACTTCTGACATTTTCCTGGAGGATTCCAAAAGCATTTCAATACGTTCATCACAGTCATGTCCATATAATTTCATTTTTTCAATTTCAGCCTTTGATGCAAGAATCTGTCGTTCAAATGAGGTCCGATCTTGTTGCACAACTTCAAGAACCTTATTCAAATTGTCATTTATATCTTTCAGCTCTGTATTTTCTTCTGCAATAACATCAAGTAATTCACTCTTTTCTTTTAAAGTTTTCTCAATATCTTCAAGTTTACTTTCAAAAGTTTCCCTTCCTTCTTGTATCTGTAATTCTAATGAATCTTTTTCAGTTTCAAGACCAACTACCACAGCTAACGATTTGACTTCAGCATTTTTTAACTGCACTTTTAAGTCATAATTATCTTTCAATAAATTTTCTTTTTCACTTTGTCTAGCTTTGAGTTCATCTTTTACTTTCTGCAGATCAGCAATCAATTTATTGTGCATGTCTTCCATTTCATTGGCTGATTTTTCTCTTTCAACCTCCATTTCAGACTTCAATTTTTCTAAATCATGTGAAAGAGACTGACTTAATTCATCTTTCTCTTTTGACAAAATTTCACTACTGCTTAATGCATCTTTATACTTATCTTGCAATTGCCTAAGGTGACTGTTCAACATGATATTTTGTTTGTCTAAATCTTTGATCTTTTTCTCTTTCTCAGAGATTGATCTATCACACTCTTCTTTTGATTTTCTTAATTCTGAAACCCACTGAAGTTGCTCTAACAACTGTTTCTCAAGGTCAGTGACCTGTGTTTTAAGAGAACTATTTTCTTTATTTATTTCTTCCTTATATTTAACAACTGTCTTCAATTCTGCAATGGCACAGCAAGATTGTGCATTTATTGATGACAATTTTTCACCCAGTTCACATATTTCTGTTTGCAAAACTTGTGCCTGTGTTTCTAATGCAAAAGACTTCTGTGAGCTCTCAACTGACAAATTTTCCATGGCAGTTTTAGTGACCATATGTGCTTCTCTTTCATTTTTTAATTCCTCTTTCAATGAAGTCATCTCTTGGTCCATTGAGGTTATCTTTAGTATGTAGCCTTCTATTTCAGTATTGTGATTCTCGATTTCTCTTGAATAACTATCCACTATATGTTTCAAGTCCAATTCTTTGGTGCAAGATTCATCTAAGCGCTCTTCAAACCTTTCAATTGAAACAATCAGTTTCCTTTTCTCTGCATTTGATTTTGTAACAACAGATTCTACAGAAGTAATCTTTTCTAATAATTTCTCTATCTCTTGATTCAATATTTCAATTTGGCATTGCTTATCATTTAACTGCTGGAAAAGGTCCTTATTTACATTTTTCAAATTGGAAATTGCTTCATCTAGATCTGAAACTCTGGATTCTGCAGATTCGGCATTTTTCTTTACTATCTCATTTGATTCTTTTTCTGAAACTAACTGTTGTTCCAAAAGATTTTCTTTTTCTACTGTTGCATTGAGTTGGCAAGCTAAGGAATTACATTGCTCTTCAAACGTGGAAGCTTTTTCCTGAAAATGTTCTTTCTCTTTCTTATTTTCTTCAATTTGACTTTTTAAATCAATTACATCTTTATCTGTTTCTGAATGCAAATGTTCAAGATTAGAGATTTGAAGAATTTTCTATTGACAGACTTTCAATCTGTGAATCTTTATCTGATATCAATTTTTGATGGTCTGTTGTTAGAGTTGTCATCTCATCAAGCTGATGCTGAAGGACAGCATTTTGCTCTTCTTTGGATATAAGTTCTTCTCTTTTATTACTTAACCATCTTTTACAAATATTAACCTCCTGCTCTAGCTCATCTCTTGCTGATTCCGTGTTTTCTAAATTTGAAACAGCATCATCCAATTCTGATTGAAAATCATTTCTTTGCAGTGTGCATAAATCAAGTTGTGTCACTAAATCTGAAACATTACCAGATAAAAGCTCAATCTTCAAGTCACGCTCTTCTTTTACCTTCAATATATTCATCTCCAATTCTTGTATGTTATTAGCAAGAGTTACTGATTTCATTATCTTTTTCAGTAATTGTCTGCAACTGTTCTTTTATAGTGTTATTTATGCTTTCAAATTCAATCAGGGCATTGCTTTTCTCATACATATTTGTTTCAAGTTCTTGATCTTTTATAGCAACTTCTTTCAATAATTCAGTCATTTTCAATGTTAACTGCTCATTTTTCTTTTTAAGTTCTAATATATTGGAGTCAAGCTCATTTCTTTCACCTTTATATTCTGAAACAGAGATGGTCAATTCTTGGCACTGCTTCATGGACAGGTTTAGACTATCTTGTAACTCTTCCATTGTTTCTTTTTGTTTGCCGATTTCTTCCTTCTGTGTTTTGTCTACTACATGCATTTTTTCTAATTCTTCTTTCTGATTATTTAGTTCATCTGTCACTTTGTGTAACTGTTCTAATTTCTCAGTCAGTTCTTTTTCTTTAAATCTAGCATTGTCTTCCAAATGTTCTTTTTCTTTTCTCAAGGTATCAAGGACTGATAATATTCTTTCTATCTCATTTTCTAAGCTTGACTTAACTTCAGTAATGCTTTGAAGCTGAACCTCCAAGTTTTCTTTTTCCTCCATAACACTCTGCAACTCTATTGATGTTTTATCAAACAAGCACTTTTGCTCTGACATACACTCTGATAAGTCAGAGTTTGATGACTTCAAAGATTCAATTTCTATTGTCATTTCTTTATTTTGTTGGGACTGAATATGGTGCTCCTCTTTTAAATTTGACAATTCATCACCTAATTTCTTGGATTTCGTTTGACATGTTTCCAATTCCTTTTCTAAAATCACGTTTTGATTATTTGCAGTCCCTAAGCTCCTTTCCAATTTTTCTTTTTCTACTTTTTCTTCATTAATTTTTTTACTTAAAGTAAAATATTTCTCATTTTGTTCTACCACATGATGATCGAGTTCAGAGCATTTCGCTTTTGTTACCTCTAGCTCTTCAGTCAAAGAATGAATTTTGCTGTCCATATCATCCAGAACACTTTCTGCAGTTTCCAGCCTTTGCTGTAATTCATCTTTCTGTCCAGATAAATCTTCTGCCTCTTCAATAGCCTGGTTTAATTGGTATTTAAGATTTACTATTTCTTTCTGTAAGGTTTCTATATAATTATTCTTTTCCATGAGCTGATCAGTTAAATGACTAGTTTCTGATTTTGATTTTTCAAGGTCTCCATGGATTCTTTGCAGCTGCTGCTGTAATATGTGCTCTTTGTTTAACAGATCTTCTACCTTATGAGAAGCCTTTGTTAATTTTTCTTCAGAATCACTTAACTCTTTCTTTTGATCTTCTATTTGTTCATTTTTGGCAATAACTTGATCTTCAGCACTTTGTAATGTTCCATTTACTTCGTCAAACTGTATTTCTAATCTTTCAACTTTTTCATGTAACTCTTTCTTTTGTTTCAAAAGTGCACTTATCTCTTCAAGTGACTGATCTAAATCTTTTTTCAGTTTTTCAATTTCTTCATTTCTTGATTCAATAACTTGTTTTTGTTCATCATGATGTTTATAGCATGTGGATAATTCAATTTTGGCCTTTCCAATGTCTCTTTCAAGAGCTGAAGATTTCATCTCTTGCTCATTACTTTGAAGTTCCGACATAATTTTAAAGTCAGCATATTCTTTCAAAATGACTTCCAATTTTTCTTCTAACTGTATGACATGATCTTCTTTAAATTTAATTTGTTCATGAACATCACTGATTGTCATCTCATGACCTTTGATTTCTTGTGACATTTTTTCTTTTTCTTTGTTAAACTCTTCATTTATCCTTTGTAACTCTAAGAATTTTTCATTAAGGTTTATTTCATTTATGTTGTTAATTTTCAAACGTTCCTCAGCAGATTTTAAATTTGCCTCCAAGTTTTTAATTTTATTTTCTGCCATGGTTTTAGTTTCTTTTAAGTGATGTTCTAACTCCTGCAGTTCAGATACCTTAGCTTCCAAGTCATTATTCTCCTGGTTTGCCTCTTGCAGTTTTATCACTGTTCCTTGAATTTTTTGTTCCCATATGTTTCTCTGTTTTCCATGCTCCTCTTCCAGAGATACTTTTTTGATTTTAGCAATGTTTATTTGAGATTCTAAAGAAAAACATTTCTCATTTAGATGTTCAATCAAACTTTGAAATTCATTCAACTTATATGTCAGTTCCTCAATTTTACACTCCTTAGCAATGCAGTTTTCTGAAACTAAAATAAATTCATTTGAATTATTTTTAGCTTCTTCTTGGAGATCTGTTATTTTTGCTGAAAGTAATTTTAGAGCATTTTCTTTCTCTGTAATTAATTGTGTTTGATCACTGTTAATTTCCTTGAAGTGTTTGATTTCATTTTCCATTGTGTTAGTAGTTTCAAGCAGTTCATCAAGGTTTTGTTTGAGGCCTTCTTTTTCTTCAATTAAGATCTGTTGATCTTTAGATGCTTTCTTAGCAATATTTTCTATTTCACTGATTTCTTTAGAATGTGACTTGTGTAATTCGGCTATGACATCATTCAATTTCTTTTCAGATAACACTTTTGATTTAATATTTTGTTCAAGTTCTTTGCATATAAGAACCTGACTTTCAAGAGACCTGCTGAGTTCCACAATTTCTTCGCTTCTAAGCTTCTTTTCTTTTTCTGTCTCAGCAACAATTTCTATTAATTCATTTTGTTTTTCATCTAACTGATTTGTTAAGGTACTATTTTCTTCATCTAATCTTGTCTTTTCTGAAGTCAATTCATCTATAAGATGCTGCAATGACTGACATTTTCTCATGGCACCTGTTCATTCTTCTCTTTTTCTGCACATAGACCATCCATTTCATATTTTAGCTTATCAATTAATTCACATTTTAAAGTAGTTTCAGATTTTGAAAGCTGTAACTCATTCTGAAATGATTCATTTTGGGTTTGAAGCTCAAGAACAAGCTTTTCTTTATCTAGAACCCAGGAAGATTTTTCACAGTACAAAGCATTAATTTGCTCACATTTTTCAGATAACAATAGGTTTTGGTCCTGTATTTGTTTCTCTAAGTACCTACTTTTACCACTAGCTTTACATAGCTCTCCCTCTAATGAATGCATTAATTCAGAGTCTAACATAATTTTTTGTTCGAACTCAAAAACAACACTTTTTAATCTTTCCATTTCTTCTTCCATGCAATGAATTTCAGTTTTGCACTTTTCTGAAAATTTCTCAAAATCTTTTGTTTTGTTTTCATATGTTGCATTCACACTAGAAAAACTATCTTGAAGTGTTAGGCATTTTTCTTTTTCAAGAGACAGTTCAATGTTGACATCCTTTATTTCTTTTTCCTTTGTGAGCAGGATTTTTGAATGTTCAGTTTCTAAAGTATTCAATTCCAAATTTAACTTCTCTTCCTGCAATTGAATTTTTCCTTCTCAGCTTTCAATATCACTAACCCATCATTGCTACTATTCAATTCTTCTTTCAGTGTATTAATTACCCTTACTTTTTCATCTATGGTACAAAAGCTTGACTGAAGCTGTGCCTTTAACGTTATAATGAGAGCTTCTTTTTCCTCAATCTGTAATTCATTATTTTGAGACCTATTTTCAAATTCAAGCAATTTCTTTTTCTGTTCATCAATTTCTGATTCTAAATCTTGACGACTATTCTCAGCATCTACTTTGGCAGCAGTAATTTTTTCAATTTCCTGAAGCTTAGTCCTAAGTTGTGATTGTGTTTCATCTAATGAATATTTTAGTTTTTTTTTTTTTTTTCTCGGTCTGAATTGTTGAAATCTGTTCTTCCTTGTCCTGTAAGTTGGAACAACACTCTTTTGTAAGGCTTTCTACCTTTTTATTCAAGCTTAAAGTTTCAGAGTCTCTATTCTGCAGTTCTCTCTGTAATATGTCTTGCTGACAATTCAGATCTGAAATTTGCTTACAAAGAGTCTGCTTTTCTTCATCGAACTGTACTTCCAATTCATTTTTTACAGATTCAAATGAACATGCCTTCTCATGCAATTCTTCAAATAACACTGAGATTTTCTCAGTTTTAGATTCTAATTCTGAATTCAGCTTATCAACTGTGATGCAATGATTTTCAAGCATTTCTATTTTTTCCTTTTCAAAAAGCTTTATCTTGTCTTCTGCATCATGCAAATCAGACTTTAACAAAACCATCTCAGCCATCTTTACAGAGATTTCACCTTCAAGGCTTGAAACAGTTTTCTGTAACTGTTCTTCTCTAAGTGTATGATTTGCATGGCTAGATTCGTTTGTTTTTACGAGACCAAAATTTTCATTCCTTAAAAGCTCCAATTCCTTGTTGCACTTCAGCAGTATTTCTGAATGCTTTGAATTAATTTCTTCAACATCTTTTTCCAGCTTGTGAATGGTAACATTTCTTTCACTCAGTGACTTTTCGCTCTTGCATAAAAGTTTGCATTTTTCCTCTAATTCTGCTTTAGTTTTCTTGGACTCTTCAATTTTAGTTTTTAATTCATTGCGAACATCATTTAATTCTTTTAAAGTTTGTTCCCGGTTTTCTTTAAACTGCATATTTTGAGTCTTACTTTCTTCTATAATTAGCCTTAGCTGTTCTAATTCAAGATCAGATACTGCTATCTTTTTTGTAAGTTCAGAATTATCATTTTTTAGGAGATTTAGCTCTGTTTCAATAGTCTGCATTGATTCTGAAAACTTAACTTTAGTTTCCTCAGCTTCTTTTGTCAACATGTCGATAACTGCTGTTTTGTTTGCTAGTAATTCCTGATGCTGCACTATTAATTCCTTTGAAGCTGACAATTTTTTATTTGATTCCTCTAAATTCATGTTTGTGTTCTTTAACTCTGAAACTTTTGAAGCTAATTCTTCTTGCATAATATTTAGAGTCTTCAAGTTTTGTTCTATATTTTCTTTTAAATTGTTATTTTCGGTTTTGCTTTCTTCTATCTTTGAATGTGCCTTTGTCAATTCAAGCTGTGCATCTGCATAAAGTGTTTCTAACTCGTGTACATGCTGAGACAGAGATGAAATTTCACTTGATGAATTTGAAGCATTTTTTTCAAATGATGATTTTTCTACATGAAGATGGTCAATAATGGATTGCATATCAGATACAGAAGTTTGAAGTGAAGCTATACATTCATTCTTTGAATCACATTCATGCTGATATTTGGTTACATGTTCATGCGCTACATCACATTCATGCTGAAGTTCACTAACCTTTGACAGCAGATTGTCCTTATCTTCCCTGAGTTTGCCTACAGTCTCGGTCAGCACCTGAATTTCGTCCC
>CM037787.1:31433741-31483741 GCA_021229015.1 Solen grandis | reverse complement strand
CAAGTTTTGATTTCATAGTATCCATTTCATTTTGAAGACTTTGCACAGTTTCACGTTCCTGTTCTTTCAATTTTTCGACTTCAACTGAAAAGCTTCCTTGCACCTCTTCAAGTGTGTTTTTTAAATGTACTACACTCTCTTCTGATGCTTTTAACTGAGTCAGAGCATCAAGCAGCTTACTTTCCTCAGAACATTTTAATTCCTTCACTTCATTTTCCACCTCCTGTCTTTTTATTTCACTTATTTCAAGGTGACTCGAAAGTTTCTTTATTTCTTCACAATATGAAGTACACTTATCCTCCAGCTCTTTGGTGACATTTATCTGAGATTCAAGTTCTGAACACATTTGGACTTTATCTTCATGGATTATTTTGTTTTCCTCTTGCACATCATTTAATAATTTATTGATCTTTTCCTGTTCTTCAATCAACACTTCTTCTTTTGCTTTGCTTTCAGTTACCATGTCTTTGAATTTACCTTCATTTTCTGTGCACTTATCTTGCAATGACTGTATTATTTCATCCTTTTTTAGCAAGTCTTGAGAAGTTTCAGATCTTGTTTTCTGAAGCTCTTCTTGCAATAAAACAACTGAGGATTTAACTTCCATATTGTCTTCTAGAATTTTACTTAGTTCTGAAGAATTTTACTTAGTTCTGATTGCACTTTTTCATATTTACTGTTCATATCAGCGTTTTCTTTTTCTAACACTGTTAATTGATCTAAAAGGGACTTCATTTTTTCTTCAGTTTCATCACCTTTTGCTGTCTGAGACTCCTTCAACATGTCTATTTCCCTCTGCTGCTGTTTGACGCTCAGTTCAGAATCCTTCAGCTTGTTTTCTATATCTGTTTTATATGAACACAATGTATCTATTTCTTTCTGCGTTTCATTTTGCTGACTTAATAAATCACTTTCATTTGATTTTAATTTTTGTATAGTTTCATTCATAACTGCATTTTCAGACTTAGTGTTTTCTAATTTAGCATCTAACTCTTCTTTTTCCTTAAGAAGTGTCTTTACCTGCAAAGAGTTATTTTCAAAAACTTGAACAGCACCACTTAAATCACAATCTTTAAGATTAACTGAATTCAAGAAGGTATCAACTGCTTTATCTTTCTCAGTGAGTTGCAGTCTCAAATCTTCATTCACTGATATAGATTCATTTAAGTTTACCTTTAATCCTTCTATCTGTTCAGTTAATAAAGACAAGTCTGCTGCTTTCATTTTAATGGTATGTAAAAGTGAACTATTTTTCTTCATTTCGGTTTTCACTCTCTTTAAGAACACACTCTAGCTCAGATGTTTTATTTTCCAAGTCTTTTTTCATCAGATCTAGTTCAGCTGTCTTTCTTTTGAATTCTTCTACTAAAGAATCAAGCTTTGAAGTCCTGTCTTCTATGTCTCCCTTTAACACTTCTATCTCTTTAATTTTACCCTGAAGATCTTTATAAACTGTTTCAAGTTCCACTGATTTTTCTTTTAAAACACTCTGAGTCTTTTCTAATTCTTCATCTTTACTATGGAGACTGCCTTTAACAAATTCCAATTCTGCATTTTTATTGTCCATGTCATTATTCACTGTTTCAATTCCTAAACTTTTATTTTCAAGATCTGACCTTAATGTAGAAATTTCTTTTATTCTATTTTCTAAATCACTTTTAACTAAAGCATTTTCTTCTGCTTCTTTTTCTAGTTCAGTTCTCAAAGTTGCCAATTCTTCAGATTTGTTTTCTAAATCTGTGTGTGCTGCATCTAACTCTGATTTTATATTTTCTACACCAATTTCACTTTTGACCAACTCATTACTTTTGAATTCCAAGTCTGACTTTAGCTGATTTATAGCCTGAGACTGTTCATCCCGTACTTGTTTTAGATTTTCTATTTCAGTCTCTAAAGTCTGGATCTGTTTTTGCATGTTAGAGAGCGATTCATTGGCACTATTTAATTCATCTTTCAGTGATGAAATATTCTCTTGAGGTTCTGCTTTTATGTCTGGGCTCTTGGACTGAAAGAAAAGAAATAAAATATCATGATGAAATTTAAAAATTTTTTTTATCTTTTTTTTTATTGATATTGTCAGCAGGAATTAAACAGCTAGGCAATATATGTAGAACTTAAAAGCATTTTATTATGTCTAATTTGTATTATTTTGTCTTGGCCCTTAAAACCATTTCATTGCCTAAAAAAATCCTGTAAACTGGTTCTTGCACCTTTTATCCCTTATCTACTTTTTCAACTAGAACAATCACTGAAGGTGATTATAAATAACGAATTGACACAGAAGAACAGCTATAAATTCTTACAAAATCCTTGACACAGTTATCTGAACTTGTCTGCTGACTGGTGTGACTGACTGTGAGTGTAGGACATGGTGTGATGGGACATGTTGAGCCTGATTCCTATTTAGCATGCACTTTACTATGTTTGTTTGTTTATTGGGTTTAACCCTTTCCCTCATATAGACTCATTTTGACACACTCAATAGGTACCACATAAAGCCTGATCTGCAGAAAACCATAGTTAAACCTTACCAAATTTCATTGTAAAATCCTCATTACCAGATCACTGAGGAGCAGCGAACAGCATAAAACCTGATCAGCCTGCGAGTTACTCGCAGGCTGATCTGGTTTTATGTTGTTCGCATAGGTCTTTTCATGGTATCCTCTATGAGGGAAAGGGTTAATGTCCTACTGACAGCATTTCAGTCATTTGGAGACGATGCCAACTTCAGACAGATATAGTGCTGTCACACTGCAGTATCACACTGTAGACATGTGGCATGATACCACACCCAGTCACATTATCCTGACACTGGGCACATTATCCTGTCCTGGAACTACCCTTATATGCTGAGCATCAAGCAAGGGAGCTATACCAGTACCATTTTTATGACCTCCTGGTTCTAGGGCGGACACTCTTACTGGAACCGATGGCGCTTTAATATGATAAGCAGGGATATAAATTTATCATAATAAAAGTTACATATATTATTACTGTGTCTGGAATTAACTGTGGTGTAAAACTTAATCCTGTTTTCCTTAACTATGCTAAAACAACAAGATGTTTGCAGTAACTGAAAGCTTTCTACCCCACATCACCTATCATTAAACAATATATTCACCAAGTTTCATAAAGCTTTGAGAATTATCTTATCAATTGGATATCAGAAATACCTGGTAGCTGCCTTACAATAAAAGATAGTATATAACACAAAGTAAGGTAAGATTTTTATGTTTGATTATTATTCCTGTATGCTGTGCTTATCAGCATAAAACTATTGTAAATAAACTGCCAACAAATATCAGTGACTTAACCCTTTCCCTCATAGAGGAAACCATGAAAGACCTATGCGAACAGCATAAATGGGCTCCTAAGCAAAAATAGTTTATCATTAAAGATCAGCCTGCGAGTAAACTCGCAGGCTGATCAGGTTTTATGCTGTTCGCTGCTCCTCAGTGGTCTGGAAATGAGGACTTTATAATTAAATTTGGTAAGGTTTAACTGTGGTTTTCTGCAGATCAGGCTTTATGTGGTACCTATTGAGTGTGTCAAAATGAGTCTATATGAGGGAAAGGGTTAACGTCTGGGTCAATTTCAATCTTCAACACAGTCTAATCATATTGAGTAGGTGGAGTAGCAAGGGTATGGTTTCTACATCTACGCCAAAAAAGAAAACTTATTCAAACAAAGGCTAAGAAACATGATATCAATTAATCAATATGAGTACAGAGTGTTTACAACAAAAAAGATTGATCAGCATATATTTTCTCACAGATTTTACGGTAATTGTCCTACTGAAGTATTTCAGTCATTTAGGGACTTTTGTCTACTGAGACAAATATAGTGCTGCCACAATGTGATATCATGCTGTAGACAAAAGGTATGCTACCACACCCTGTCACATTGACATACAAGTCCTGGAACTATCCTTATATGCTGAGCTACAAGCAGGTAGCTATACCAATACCTTTTTTTTTACAGCTTAGGTATGCCATGGCTGGGGATCAAACCCAGAACCTCCAGATTCCAGGGAGGACACTCTAACCACTAAGCCACTGGAACACAGGTTGTATATTAGCAGCTGGGACAATTTCAATAATATTTAATGCTGATGATTTAAGGAAAAACATTAGCAACATCTTTTATCATTGCTTCTGATAGCATGAACGTTCATCATTGCTTGTAATAATACAGACTACCAATTGTTTATTGATTATGGATACTTCAACCAATTTCATGTTTTGGTTTTTATCTTCAGCTCTTTGTATACCTCATATGTATGGGCATTCATTTGAAGGGATTAAGGGCAATATTTTCATGTCTTTTTAGCCTTAATTGTACATCTGACATGAATAAGGATTTATTGTTGTTTTACTCTTATTTTTCCCCTAATGAGGTTAACGAGACCAAACCGTGCCATTTGGAAAAAAATATGGTGACTAATCTATGGGCAAAAATAATGGTCTCACCTTCTTCAGTTCAGAAAGCTCATTCTCTAAACTTTTCACTCTTGCTGTCAGCTGGGCCTTCATTTTTAGCATCTTTGTGTCACCCTTTGATGAACCAGCTTCTTTGTCTGTGCTCTTCTTAGTTTTAGCTACGTCGTCAGCTTTACTTAGCATTTCCTCTCTTAATTTAACATTTTCCTCCTCTTTTTCTTTTAAAATTGCAGTCAGACTTTCTACTTTCATATTCAAACACTCAAACTCTTCTACCTGTTTGTCTTTTTCTCTTAAAGCTGCCTTCATTTGGGAAATCTCTGACTCTACCTCTGCATATCCCCACTGCCCGCAGTGGAATCAACATGACCAGATGGGACTGTGTCACCTTTTGTGACATGCTGCTGGTACCGCTCTTGAAGCACACTGTATTGAGTCACAGATTGAGTATAGGCTGTCTCAAACTGAGACGCTGAGGACTTCAAACTCTGAATCTGCAGTTCTTTCTCAGTCAATTCATGTTCATGCTTTTCAGTAATGTCAGAAAGTTTTGTCTCATAGTTTTTCCTCTCTTCCTGCCATTGAGCTTCCATATCAACTTGATTAGCTTGGAACAACAGCATTTGCTCAGACATCTCCTGTAGCTTGTTTTTGAAGATTTTTTGCACTTCTCTACTTTCTTCTAACTCCTTCTCCTTTTGACTAGAATCTTTTTGTAGCACCTCTATCACCTTAATTTTACCTTCAAGAACCTCATTAGTGTCCTTTAACTTCTGTTCCAACATTTGAATGACTGAATCTTGAAGGTTTACTTCTCCTTTTGACATAATTTTCTGAATGTCTCTCTCATGGCGAGTAATTAATTCCCTTAGATCATTTTCTGACACAAGCAACTCTGCTTCCTTATCTTGAATCACTTTACGTAACCTTGAAATACTTTCTTCCTGTTCCTTAAGGGTATCCTCAAAGTATCTCTGTGATTCAGTTAATCTTAGATTGAACCTTTCCCTCTCGTGTTTGAGATCATGTTCAGCCTTTTGAACCTGTTCCCTCAAGTGTCCCAGAGTTTCATCATTGTTTTCTACTTTACTTGTCAACTTGGAGATCAGCAACGCCTGGTCTGTCACATTCTGGTCCTTCTCTTTCATAGCTGACTGCAAAACCTGCAAACAGTATGGCAATTTAATTCACTAGCTGTATTTCAATGATTTTCCATAAAGTAATTAGCCCTAGCGATTTGAAACAGACGTACCTGTGTTTTTAACGTCCAACAGTATGTCTGTCATTTGGAAATGATGTCTACTTGAGACAGATATAGTGCTGTCACACTATAGTATCATGCCATAGACATGTGGCATGATACCACACCCAGTCACATTATCCTGACACCGGGCAAACCAGTCCTGGACATACCCTTATATGCTAAGCAACAACCAAGGGAGCTATACCAGTACCATTTTTTATGACAATGTTATGTCGCGGCCGGGGATGGAACCCACGACCCCCCTGATTTCAGGGCAGATGCTGTAACTACTCGGCCACCGGGACCAGTAACTGCATTTTTAAATACATTAAAATAATGTAAATCTTTACTGCATATCAAATTCAAAACACACACACATACACAGCTTGTTAATTAAATATGCAAGATTATATTTAAATACATTTCTTCTTATCTAAAGGTCTTCTATACAATGCTCTGGGGTCAGAGGCAAAAAAAAATTAAATAAATGGAGTAAGTATGCCAAAAATAAAGCCTTTTCACTATATAATAATTACATAAAGGGAGATGATTTAAAAAAAGTGCTGGTTAGTACAAAATATGCACATCCTGCAATTTTATCTATTCAAGGGCCATGACTCTGGAGTGTCTGGGATATTTTGACTGTTTATCAAACTCAGTTAAGATACTACATTCAAATACACATTGTGACAAAAAGGTTATTTATTAAGTTAGAGGGTGGACACTATTAATTCTGTAATTTTTTATCATTTCAAGGGCTGTAAATCTGGAATGTAAAGACATTCTGGCTGGTTATCAAACTTGGCCAACATATGGTACCCATACACATTGTGACCAAGTATGGTAAAAATTGGTGCATGTTTAATTATTAGAGTTAGACAGTGGACACTGTAATGTTTCATCAAATCAAGGGCCATAACTCTGGAGTGTCTGGGAAACCTGGCTGGTAATCAAACATGGCTGAGATTTTTTCCCACACATATTGTGACCAAGTTTGGTAAAGATTTGTTTATGGTTGTTGAACACTGTTCATTTAGCAATATTTCATGAATTCAAGGGCTGTAACTCCACAGTGCCTGGGACATTCTGATTGGCTATCAAACATAACATCATGTCCATACATATTATGACCAAGTTTGATAAAGATTGGTTCAAGTTTGTTGGAGTTGGAGAATGGATTCTATTATTTCTGCGGTTTTTTTTCATCGATACAAGGGCCATAACTCTAAGTGTATGGGAAATTCTGGTTAGTATCATGCTTGGCCAAGATATTGTGCCAATATATATTGTGACCAAGTTTGGTAAAGATTGGTTTATGTTTGTTAGAGTTACAGAGCGGACAACCTCAGTAGTGTTAAAATTCTTGGTCACTGAACTTCACCTAGTCACCATCTATGTATATTTCAAGTGTTTATTACCCTTTAAGCTTTCAAGTTAGCCCAAAGGTTAAAATTGTCCCCAGACATTTATTTCATACTAATGTTGATATACCTTTAATCAAGAGCGCTGTTGGTACTTTTAAAATGTGAATCAACTTAGGTTGATGTTCCTTTTCATTTTTTTTTCTATTATTTAGAATGGTTGAAAAAGCACATAGATGCAAGCTCAATACTGGTTAAAATGTTTTTCAGTCTTGTTACAATTTGTAGTTTTATAGAGACTAGTTTCTTGTTAAATTTTAATCCACAGTAAAGATACTTAAGGTGTGAAGATGGTCTATCCAATTACAATGAATGAGAAAATAGCACATATAATCTATAATGGATTGAAATTACTTGACAATGAAGTACATGTATCAGTAAATGTTACCTCAATGACTTTGTCTCTGCCCCGGATAACCTCGTTCTTCTCACCGATGAACTCCTGCAGGTCAATCAGGCGCCGCTCCAACTCCAGAATCTTGTTGTTCAGCTCCAGCAGGTTCTTGTCCTTGTACACAATCTGGGCATACATCTGTTGTACACGGGCCTGTACAGGGAAATAGCCACATATAAAATAGGTATTACATTAGGGATGCAAAATGCAGGCAAAAATTACATAGCAGTACATTGCACTATGTTGAAGTATTCTGCAATATTTACTAGGATACATTGTAAACATAATTCCCTGGCTGATAGAAAATTATTTGTAGATAATAATGTATCTGTTATACAAATGTACATACTTGAAAGTATTAACTAATAAGATTATTTTTCTCTTCTGCAATTTCTGTACGATGCCATGCATAAACTTCTTGAAAGATTTAAACTTTTGGAGGAAAGCATTATTTCCATTTCTTTAATTTTATAAAGATCACACTATATTGATATTTGAAAACAAGAGGGCCATGATGGCCCTGAATCGCTCACCTGAGTACCATTGCTTCAACTGATGTCAAGGTTTTTAAAAAGGTTGATGTAACTTAATCTAAAACATTTTACCCCTGACAATACTACACACCAAATATCTAAGCAATGGGCCATATGGTTTCAGAGAAGACTTGGGCGCAGGGTCATTTATCACCGTAGGGCCAAGACTTTGAAAATCTTTGTAATGAACCATTAGATGCTACTACATACCAAAAATCTTAGCTCTAGGCCTTATTGATTCATAGAAGAAGATTTTTTAAGATTTTCCTATATAACTCTATGTAAAACAAGTGACCCCTGGTGCGGGGTCATTTATCACCATAGGGCTATGATTTGTACAATCTTGGTAGTGGCCCATAAGATGATGCTTCATACCAAATATCTAAGCTCTAGGCCTTATGGATTCATAGAAGAAGATTTTTTAAGATTTTCCTATATAACTCTATGTAAAACAAGTGACCCTGGTGCGGGGTCATTTATCACCATAGGGCTATGATTTGTACAATCTTGGTAGTGGCCCATAAGATGATGCTACATACCAAATATCTAAGCTCTAGGCCTTATGGATTCATAGAAGAAGATTATTTAAGATTTTCCTATATAACTCTATGTAAAACAAGTGACCCCTGGTGCGGGGTCATTTATCACCATAGGGCTATGATTTGTACAATCTTGGTAGTGGCCCATAAGATGATGCTTCATACCAAATATCTAAGCTCTAGGCCTTATGGATTCATAGAAGAAGATTATTTAAGATTTTCCTATATAACTCTATGTAAAACAAGTGACCCCTGGTGCGGGGTCATTTATCACCATAGGGCTATGATTTGTACAATCTTGGTAGTGGCCCATAAGATGATGCTACATACCAAATATCTAAGCTCTAGGCCTTATGGATTCATAGAGGAAGATTTTTAAAGATTTTTCTATATAACTCTATGTAAAACAAGTGACCCCTGGTGCGGGGTCATTTATCACCATAGGGCTATGTTTGTACAATCTTGGTAGTGGCCCATAAGATGATGCATACCAAAAATCAAAATTTTTTTTCAAGTTTTTCCTATATTAGCCTATGTGAAATCAAGTGACCCCTGGGGCGGGGCCAATTTTGACCCCAGGGTCATAATTTGTACAATCCTGGTAGAGAGTCATAAGATCATGCTACATACCAAAAATCAAAAGGCTAGGCCTTGTGGTTTCAGAGAAGAAGATTTTTTAAATTTTCATTTTTAAAATCTATTTTTAGCTCCTGTGACCTTATTATGCAATGGACCAGAACCATTTATACAACTTTAGTAGAGCTTCATCCAAGGAACATTCCTGCAAAATATTTTTCAAATTGGCCAAGCCGTTTAGGAGGAGATGTTGTTTGAAGCAATTGTTGACGCCGGACGCACGGACGCACGGACGCACGCACGGACGACGGACGACGGACGCCGGACAAAAGGCGATCAGAAAAGCTCACCTTGAGCACGTTGTGCTCATGTGAGCTAAAAATATTGTGATATGATAATTATAGCTCAATGAATTTCAAAGCCTTGATACACAACTTCTCATGCTGGTGAACATTCCTATCTGGCTAATTAATGCAGTTTCAAAGATATGTGCAAGATTGTATGAAAGAAGAACTGACATGAACAAATTTATATGCTCCATTCTTTTCAAATAAAGGGTGTAAAATTATAGAGGAGAAAGTAATGACCACATACTTCATTGTCCCCTGAACCATCAGCTGTGTTGTTTACACTCATCTCTTCCATTAGCTTGGTTTTCTCTTCAAGCTGCTTTGTTAAACTGCTGATTATTTCTTCTCTTTCTGCTATTATCTTTTCTTTCACCTCTATTTGTTGGTCTTTTAATGACACACTCTCTTCTATTTCCTTAATGACCCGGTCTTTGTCTTCAAGTTTTTTCTTCAGAAGGAGAGATTTGGCTCGGGTGTTTCGATCCTGGTTTTCTTCGACATCCCCTCCCTGTAAAATGATTGGAAGATTCAATGTAATATTTTTTCAAAACACAAGTATATATTCAAAATGGTTTCAGTCATAGCAGTGAAATTTTCTCTGATTTAAAAATTATAGATATATGTCCACTCACTCCACTGGACACAGATGCCCTACTTTGTGCTATTTTCACTAAGTAAGGGGCCATCATTCTGCTATGCCTCCATGAATCTTGAGACGAAACCCCTGGCATCCAACTTCCCATGTTAGTTAACATTCCTGTCAATTCTGACTCTCACTTGTCCAATTTCTTGAGATATTAATGATACAAGATTTTATGATGACAAACAAGGACAGATCTATTTACCACCTGTCAAAGTACAGGCATAAGAAAAATGTCATTCTTTTAAGATACCACTAGATCTTCATTTGCACAAATGCAACATTTCAGTTTTTAGCAGTGAAAATTTAAACCCTACCTTTACATACTGTTATGCCAACTTATTTCCCATTAATAATAAAGTAGACCGCTCACAAACAATATCACAAATAAACCTGCATTCTTGTGTGTAAACTAGGTCAACCACCGACTACCTTTTATTTCAGTATATCAAATAAAAGCCTATAAGTCAATTTGGTAAAATGCAATTTAAAGTACACATGAACATGTTCGTATGTTTGTATAATTGAATAAAGGACATATGAACGTTCATGTATGGCAAAATAAAGGTTCAAATCAACCAAATCGAATGAAGTACCCCATAATGTACTATACATTTACAGCAATAGTAACACGGCCTAGGTTTGTTTTTTTGTTTTTTTTTGTAGAAAGGTACTATGTACTATAAGTCAATTTGAATACATCTGTAAGCACTGGGAAGACCCAATATTCTATTTAGAAAGAGAGCAAGATTTGATACTGTTAAATAGTTTGTGTATTAAAATCATTGTGAATGGGCATATACATGCACAGAATGGCAATCTCGCTTTATCATCTGCATTTTTTTTCAATTTGAGACTACAACAGTTCTTGGGAGGTGGCAATTATATCAATAGTCTTCGGAATAAAATATGAAACTGGAAATTTATATCATTGATCACCCAAATACATATTACTTATTAATGCTTTTACATGCTTGTAATGATGCAGTTTTAGGGGACCTGGGACGGTTTCCTATATATATAAATTCAGCCAAACATTGTATAAGTTATTGGCTAAGAATACTTAATATGCCTAAATATAGATACCTGAGGATATGTTATGATATGCAAGTACATTTTGATAGTTTAGGATATAGTAATTGGGCGAGCAATATCCGGCAACATTTATATTTAAATGGCTTTGGTTATGTGTGGGAAAGTCAATATGTACCAAATCATTTATATTACTAGATTAAAGGACCAGTACTTGCAAAATTGGTATGCACAATGTTGTAAAAATGTAAAATTATCGTACTATGTGAAATACAAAAGAGATTATAATGTTGAATGTTATGTGAATTCAATAAATATTGACAAGTTTAGGACATGTTTAGCAAATGTTAGAAGTTCTGCACACTGTCTTATGATAGAAACAGGGCGCTATTACAATATACCTAGAGAATACAGAGACTGTCCTTATTGTGAGTGTAATTTGGAGGATGAGTATCATTTTATATGCATCTGTCCATTGTATAAAAATATCCGTTCTATATATATCCCAAACATCTATTATGAGAATCCATCTGTTAAAAAATTCCATAGTCTTATGTCATGTAGAAATGTAAATGTTATTAAAAGATTAGCAATGTATATTTATTATGCAGTTAAATCAAGAAATAATTATCTGTGACATTGTATTCCCAACTTTGTGAAAAACCATTTATAATATGTATATTTTTTATGCATTGTGTCTAATTTATATTAAAAGTGTATGTTTGTATACTTGTCATGACACAATATATGTTTGCATGTTTAAAATATTTATGTAAATATTTTGTGTATGGGCTGGAGGCCTTATCATAATAAAATCTTTGACTTGACTTTACATACAGATTATGAGATGATATAATCTTAAATTCCAACTTGAACGAAATGTCTTCTATCAAAATAGCATGCAACTCAAAAGGGGTAAAAAGCAAAATGCACTATTCTAATCACAATTAAAGCAAGACACTCATAACAAAGTTATACACTACATTCAAAATTATCCAACTTAATATCATACTAATTGTGTTTACTCCTTTACTGCTGGACGGATATCCAGCACATGTCAAGCCACTTTAAAATCAGATCAGCCTGATATAACTAAGAGATTGCCATCATTGGTTCAATATTATGTTATCTTCTTATCAATTTTGAGATGTAAAGTTAACTCTGTAAAGCACATTTTCAGTCTGATCTGGCATTTTACTGCGGAGTAGGTTAGCAGTATTTAACACAGCTTCCATCTTATTCTACCTACAGGCTCACTCTCCTTCTCAGCAGCACTGCTGTCCTTCTTCTGTGCAGATTTAGCTCCCTTGGCCTCCTTAGCATCTTTGGCTTCACGGGCAAGTTTAGCTTTAGCCTGCAGTTTCATCTTTGACAGCTTGGCATTCAGATCCTGCATGCAACATCATGCAACATTCATGGTTAGAAACGTGCAGATTATCTTTAAAACAATCATATCATTTTTCTTTCATACACAGTAACTGGGTAGAAGTTCAAATGAAAAATATACATAATACTGCATGGTTTTCCCTTATTGTTTTTTTTTTATTTCTAAATACAGTAGGAGTCAAATGACACTTGTAGATGAAAAGCAATTTTTAAAAAATATTTTGGCCTATTTAGACAAAATGAAGGTCAAAATGGACACAGAAAACTTCTGTGAATCAGGGAAAACACTGATGCTGTCTGCTTTGAATTGGACAAAAATTCTAATGCAGATCTTCAATTTCAGTAACAGTATATCTTTAGGATTTTCTTTACAGTACTGTATTGAAAAAATATCTCCACAATATGTTTTACTTCATTAAACATACGTACAGTTAACTCTCGATACAACAACACTACTAATATCTTGTTCCCAGAAAAAATGTTATATTGACATTGTCAGTATAATGAATTTTATCAACTGAAACTCAGGATAGTGTTACTTAATGATAAAATAATACATTTTTTTAAAAAATATTATTTATTAAAAAGGTCAGTCAAGAATTTCGATATTTGTTCTCTTGAATAGTCAATAGTTGTAAACAGCTACAAGGAATAACATCAGCTTCATCTAAGCTCTGGCCTTTTTATTATTACACGGAGTATCTTTGCCTCTGCTTTAACGGACGTTTTCTCCATGTCTTCATTTACATTTTTATTTACCGCGAGAACAACAAAAATTACAACAGGGGAGGTAACATCATCTGAAAACAAAACTGTATATCTTCTTATTACACTAAGTATAAGTTATTAAGTATAATTTATAGAAATTCCTTTGAGATATCAATTATTTTAATTAAATAATCGTAAAATTTCAAACAAAAATTCAATTTTGTCTGTCTCCAGTGTTACAAAGGTTTGTCCATCTTACACAATCGTAGCAATGACTTGGGACTAGCAAAGACCAAATACACACCTACTGATGATAGGTAAGTAACAATACATTTCAACACCTTCGGGTATCAGTGTATCGAAAATGATTACTACCAATTAGAGACAATTGGTCGCGGATTTAAAGTGTCTGAGTCCGAAAGTGAATTTGTCAGTATAATGGTTTAAATAACATTAATTGCCATTTGTCACCAAGTAATTAGTGTCGATGTAAAAAAAAATCTGGTATAACAGATGTCAGTATATCGATAGTTCACTGTATTAAGGCTTAGGAATAAAAAATATATCATGCAATGTTATTAATTGAATTCCATCTTAAACATTCAAAACAATAAGATTGTTCTTTTTATATTATAATTAAAACAATCAAATTAAAAGTTCTTTATCTGACTAAATATCTTAAGCTTGATTAGTGAGTTTAAGAAAATGTAAGCAATCATTTTACCTTAGATATGTTAAGCTTTGGAGCATACAGAAGGGTCCACATTTTGTCAACGAACAAACAATATGTACATCTTTATCGACATTTATATAGGACCTGCTCAGGAAAACACGCGTCCTTTTCTCACAAACTGGAGTCCAGGTATCCAAATCACACTGAGTTTTGTAACTGGGGGATGGGGGTACAAAACACTGGTTTTCCTTAACTTATAGAGAGTCCTTACAATTTTGGGAGTAAATGGCCAATTTTGTGGGATAAAATACCCTCTACAGGGGGGTAGATGAGCATGCTGAAAAAGTGCAAGGTAAGACTTAAGGAAAAAGGTTTTATCAATATACCAGTACTTCAAATGCTTTAAGGTAAATGCCATCAAATTGATACTTTCTCTCAGCTGAATATTCATGTCTGCCTATCTCTTCCTCTCTCAGCTGATTATGTGTTTGCCTCTGTACACATCTGTTTGCCTTACTCTCTCTCCTGCTCTCTGTCAGCTGAATATTTCAGACAGCCTATCTGTCTACTTATCTAACTGCAAACCCCCCAATCCTTCTCTCTAAGGTTTACCTGGAGCTCTTTGTCCTTCTTCTGGGCAGCAACCTCCCCATCTCGGATCATAGACTTGAGCTGCTCTATGAGCCGCTGCTGCTCCAGCATCTGTATCTCCAGGTCAGCCATCCTTATCTGCTGAAATATCAACACCAACATTTATATCATCGTGAATGCCTGCACAAAGCACGGCTCTCCATTACTTCTTAATTGGGTGAAAAATGCATGCCTTTTAAGAAATTTTCAGCAGGGAAGACAATGATGAACAACCTCTGATAAAGAAGGGGGAAATAATACTTCTTAATTGGGTGAAAAATACATGCATTTAAAGAAATTTTCAGCAGGGAAGACAATGATGAACAACCTCTAATAAAGAAGGGGAAATAATACTGATTTGGCTTTCCTAGAATTTGAAAAATAAAAATGTGTTGTTGGTTATTTTTGCCTTTTCCACATGTATGATCAATTTTGCATTGAAAATATTTTCTTTAATCTATAACAAAAAGCAAGCAATTCAGCAAAAGAACAGTATGTCTGGAATGCCTTTATTTTCTTGACTAAACATTATTACATGACAAGCCCTTCTAAAGTTCTTTCTAAATCGTGCATTCCAACTGACATTTCAAGAAAAAATTACCATGCCGTTTTCAGTATTCCTTCATTCTTGAGCAAGATTTTGAAAGATTTGCTGTTTTGCTTGTAATCTCACTGATATCTGTTAACTTAAACAGTGCTCAATAAGGGTGCTGGATGAAGTGTACCATTGCACAAACATACCATAAACATATCATTTTCGGACATAGCATACCACCTTAGTCCTATATTTACATAGTGTATATATTACAGATTGAGGTGTACTCACTAATAGAGTGTTAACTAGGTGTAAATGTAAAATACAGCACTAAGGTATAAATGTAAAATATCAAAGGTGTGAATTAGGTATGTAATAAGTATGAATTATTTTAACATTAGTAATAAAATGCTCTATCTTATTGCATATCATTATTATTACAGTATTCCCAAATACTCCCATATGGGAGTATTTTACCCACAAATTGGTCTTCAGTACCCACAGCTTTGAGAGTAAAGTAACAAATCTCTTATAGAGAGGATACAAAAATTCAAGAAAAACACAAGTTTCACCCCTTTTTTCAAATTTTAGTGAGAATACTGATAACTACTTTTTATTTTATTTTTATCATTTAACAAAACCTATTTTGTTTCCTTTCTATATTTGTCACTTAATTTTTTTTTTCCATTTAAAGGCTGCTGTCACTGACAGTGAATTCATGTAAACTGTATATTTACATAAACATTGTGATTCTCCCTTACTTTATATGCATATAATATGAAATACTCAAACAACTTTATCTAATGCCTTCTGAATAAAATCCCTATTCGACAATTAGGTGGTAGGTTTCATCCTAAAAAGTGGTGTGTTTCAATCTGGAATGCTTGTGCAATGGTAAGCTTTGTTTTAATCTCTACTGAAATCGGCTCTGGTTATTTTTTACGTATTGGCCTCCGCTGGATCTCTACTCAGGCCTTATATAAAAGCTTCGGGAAATTTACACCGATTACCCTACCTCGTTTCGGTCGTTCAAATCGATTGTTTGAACGAGGTAGGGTATCGGTGTAAATTTCCTGAAGCTTTTATATAAGGCCTGATTAGAGATCCAGCGGAGGCCAATACGAAAAAAATAACCGGAGCGGATCTCAGTAGAGATTAGTTTCGTCTTACTTTCACTCAATAAAGAATATAATAAAGTTTGAAACACTTTCTTGGGCCAAATGCGATATTTTTGCCAGTGATTTTTTTCTGACAGAATTATTCCTGTTTACTGGATTTTTATCATGTGTTTTATCTTTATAAGGATGCATAACTGCAATATGTCAAATGTCTCTGGTAAACACACACACCGAATACCCATCCAGTTTCACTAGAACCAAGCTTAATGCAATGACGATTCAAAAGATTGTTGTTTTTTTTAGCATCGTAACATTTGCGGATATATAATAACGCTTTAATAACCATACACTCTGACTATCGCGTCACTGAACCCCAGCTCTGCGTCTGGAAACGCATTCTTAAGAATCCAGGCATTTAGCAACGGACTAAAGCGGCTCAATAATAACTTTGATCACACAAATGGGACATGAGGTAACGTGATTGGCGGTATTCAAATGTGGAAAACAAAATTTACCGATTAGTTATGCCAGCTTTGGTTCATTTATGCGTAAAATGTCTTCCAACGCGAAATTGCTTGCGTGTCCGATCCGTCATTCGCCATCTTGGCTTCAACGAAATCACGTGACAGCTAGACTGGTTTACACGTAAATCATAGTGAGAGAAAAAAATACCGGAAATAAATGTTTTAGCGCGAAACCATCAATTGTCTTAGAAAGACGGGGACATGGATGCTCACTTCACAAGATAGTTATGGTCTCTCGTTGCAGCCGTTCTGTCCGTGCACACGAGTTTTACTTGCTTTAAACATATCTTAATATTGTTGTTGTTTTCCCATAGACCTCACATGTATTTGACACTAACTTCAGTAAATGTCGGTTAGGCTATATAGATCTACTACGTCTTTTTATTAGGTGTATAATAAAAAAATATGTCAATATAAGCCCTATATATATATATGTGTGTGTGTGTGTGTGTGTGTGTGTGTGTGTGTGGCTTATAGACATATTTTTGTGTCAAGTTGGCTCAAGTACCTGATAGACCATTTAGACCGGACCTTTATATTAGAATATTATATTTAGAATATCTCATGTTTAGGCTGCATGGTCTTGAATCATTGCTCTGTATACAGGTTTCTGATGGGCAATTCTCTGCTCTAAGCACAGGTATTTGACACTAACTTTGAACAGTAATTGTCGGTTAGGCTATATACTACATTTAAGGTATATAGGGCCTGTATAGACATATTGTGTCAAGTACATGTGGCTCTACGGTTAAGTCTATAGTAATCTGACAGTTTCTGGTAATGGCCTATTGTTAAACAGGTCTATATGATTACTAAATTTGAATACTCATTATCAAAGACCTATTAAGCATTATTATGGTGAATATGTCTATGGTCTTTGTTATTATATAGCATATCGTTTCTGTCCAATCTCATATGAGAATCATATCTTAAAACTTAAAATAATTTGCGCTCCACTATTATCGCCGATCATTTAATAGCGAAATTTGAGCAAATATACTGAATCTGATTTTAATGAGATCGTTTCTTGTCCGCTTATTCATGGGCCTTGCAAATCCAAAGACGTAGGAAAGGTCCTTGATCTCGTTTACTAATTTTGAGTATACTCAAGCATAAACCTTTTTTTTTCATATGTGGCGACCAGTGCAGTGGCATATTCCATGTAAAGCTTAATCATTGATTTGTACAGTATTGGGAACATGTCCTTGTCTACATAGGTAAACGAGTTCGTCTGGTGATGACTATGCAATATCTTTATGAAATTTTAAATTTTAACAATTCCAACGTGCACTTTTCACGCTTACAACGTTGGCATAATCTCTGCTGAGATCCGCTCCGTAGAGATTAGGGTTGGCAGTAACCAGGGATAGATAAGCATAAGGTTGCTGTATTGTTGTATTGGGGTTTACCGTCGCTGCGATAGTATTTCAATCATATAGCGACGTCCAGCTAATTACAGGTGGAGGAAGACCCCGAGTACACAGAGGTACCCGGGTAGAACCACCGACCTACCGCAAGCCGACTGGAAGGCTTCCTCACGTGAAAAATCCGAAGTCCCTACCGGGATTCGAACCCACAGCGGTGAGGGCCTGAGAGATTTGTAGTCTGTGGTAAGATGTGGGCTTCGATCAAGGTCTGGAAAGCATGCAACATCCTTTAGTCACATCAATGATCCGCTCGGATCGAAATGCTATTTTTGGTACTGATAGGAGACAGCGCCAAACTGAAAGAAGCACGCTATTACAAATTACGGGTACACAAATGTGGACTAGTAACATCCAGGTCCTGGCGAAACCAAAGGGGGACCGACACGAAAGGTGGGTCACAAATCTCTCTAGTGATTTATAATTAGATTCATTTTTATGAAAGGACACCAATAATCCTTCTCATTGGTTGTTCTATATCATATATTTCCATACCTAGAGAATGTAGGATGTAGAACGCGTTTTATCATAAGATTCAAGAATCTTTATTTCAAGTCGGTTGTACAATTTGAAATATTAGCTATAAGCTATTTATGTAAGAATCTATATCTTGAAGATCTTTACATTTGAACTTCACTGTCAAATTTAGGATATAACACCGCGAGCAGAGATAGCTGGTAGATTTCCGCTGTGTATAACCCAGTATTGGGATCTACGACGTGCCATATTCAGATTGTTTTCTTGCGGGTTGTTTCTTATGTTTCCGGTATGCACTTGGTAAACATAAATGATGTTTATATCGGCAAACCAGTCTGGTAGTTTTGACAGAACGCGCGTGCACTTTCGCGATCGATGTCAACATCCATCGTCTGATACAGGGACGATGTATCTGAAAATTACCTTTCTTTGAATTACGTGTGCAGAGTGAACATAAAATTATTATTATAAATGGAATATATTTCAGGATGAGGAATAACTAGTGTTTTCAAAATGCCTGGAATAGTAGTATTTGGACGGCGCTGGTCTGCGGGGTCGGATGATATGGTCGTGCCGGCCCTGCTTTTGGTGGTATTACATGTAATATGGTAAGTGGGCCGGGGACAATCACACGGTTATCGATCTCAGAATTGTTTTGAACGTGATGTCGCTTTTATTTTTCACTCATTGTCACAAATTGCACACCCATGACACGAGCCACAGGTTCGATCTCTAATGCAGTTGATTGCTTTTAAAGCGGTCCCTTTTTAAAGGAGAGGAACATTGCTCTTTTTTTTTTTAAAATAATAAAACAACCATTTTATGAGTATTATATTTTTTTAAGAATTAAATATAAGAGTAAGTATCTACATAGTTTTAAAGATATTTTTAGTAATATTTTCTATTAAACATGTCAAACTAAAAACAAATATGACTATAGATTTTGTAGAATGATAAAAGACTTATTCCTAAGCCAAATTAGTTTTAATTGCTGCCTCCCTCTTTTCCCATTTTTTTTCCCACTTTCTCTTACCCCCCCCCCCCCCACACACACACACAATATTGTTCTCTATTTCCCTTTTAGAAGATAAATCTCAGATAAAGATAAGATAAAAAAAGTTGTAGTCTTCTTACAAGCTTTCACAGTTTTACTCTGGTGTTCACAATTTGAGTAACAGGCTTTTTTTTATGGGGGGGGGGATGCTAGTCAATATTGGCAAAAAATCAAGTTGTCAAATATCCCATGTTCTTCAGTGATTAAATTTTCTTAATTAATATTATTATTACTATTTGCCTTTTACTTGTGCAACCTTATATGTACAACCAATAAGAAATTATGAAAATCTCTAAATTCAGCATTCTAATAATTTCACTACAAGATCAGTGTATCATCACCATGTATCACACTAAGATACATAACTGTTTTATTTATTTGTGGACATCAGCTAAATTTTAGTTGATTGTGATTAAAACAAAAAAATCATTTGCCATTGGGAAAATAAAGTATAGAAAAAAGGCCTGAGTAAAGTACATCTTTTCCAAGTCAAGTAAGATTTTCTTAAATAACCCACTTTCAAAATCAGCTATGGGGACAGAAGTATAGGTTTAAACATAACTGCTGTTTCAGCTTTAGTTAAGTTTTACCTTGATTTTGAATTGTAGACCATACTTTTACAATTTATTTGTTTTATATTACTTTAAAATTTCAGGTTGATAGCCACGTTTATAATATTTGCAATTGCAGACTTTTTTTCAACAATTATTTGTTATATATTTCTTTATAATTTCAGGTTGATAGCCATGTCTATAATATTTGCACGAGTAGAATTTGATGTTACTCGGAAGTGTTCAGAGGAATTGAAGGATTTAGTGCTTGGATACATCATAATTCTGTCTGCGTGTGTACTGGTGGAGTTTATTGTGGTATGGGTCAGTATGAGGGGAGGAATACTGGATACTAAACCTCGCGCCAGCATGCAGTACCTCCTCTACATCAGGATAGGTAAGAAAAGAAGATGTCTTGAGTTATACATTCCGACAGAAGTTATTGCAGTGTTTTTTTTTCCTCAGCTGTTTATAACAAATATTCAGCTGTATTCCAATGTCAGAAAGTATATATTGTTCCTAATTTGGATTCTAAAAGTTCTCTGAATTTCCTGAAGAAAAAAAAGGAAAGGTTCAAAATGGCAAATTTTCAAGACCTTTCCACATATTTGAGACATCTGTAGTATAAAAAGTAATTGTAGATAAACTGATCAATATATCCTTTGCATTCATTCCCAATAACGGTTGTAACTTCTTGACTAGTTTCCCCAAATTGTAACAAATTGGCCAAATATTGCCAATTTTAAGGGTGTTGGTCATCTTCTAAAAAGAGTGGAAATAATTACATACAATTTATTCACAAGACAGTTATGTGGCTGAAGTTTAATTCTCATTTAGAATAAAAAAAATCTACTTGCATGGTAGTTACTGTTTCATTTTTTCCGATTTATGTTTTTTATTGTAATTAGGCTTATTAGCAATAGGAAATGATTGTATTTTATACAAACAGTACCTATTTCATTTGCATTTTCCCACTTTTTAGACGTTACATTCTTTCTTCTTTTTCTTTTATTGTAATGGCTAGCAATCATTTTCTGGTTATAATGGCCATATTTTAGACCTTACGGTCAAGGATTTCCCACTTGTGGGTCCTGTTTTTAGCTCACATGAGCACAACGTGCTCAAGGTGAGCTTTTCTGATCGCCTTTTGTCCGGCGTCCGTCGTCCGTCGTCCGTGCGTGCGTGCGTGCGTGCGTGCGTCCGTGCGTCCGGCGTCAACAATTGCTTCAAACAACATCTCCTCCTAAACGGCTTGGCCAATTTGAAAAATATTTTGCAGGAATGTTCCTTGGATGAAGCTCTACTAAAGTTGTATAAATGGTTCTGGTCCATCGCATAATTAGGTCACAGGAGCTAAAAATAGATTTTAAAAATGAAAATTTAAAAAATCTTCTTCTCTGAAACCACAAGGCCTAGCCTTTTGATTTTTGGTATGTAGCATGATCTTATGACTCTCTACCAGGATTATACAAATTATGACCCTGGGGTCAAAATTGGCCCCGCCCCATGGGTCACTTGATTTCACATAGGCTAATATAGGAAAAACTTGAAAAAATCTTCTTCTCCGAAACCACAAGGCCTAACCTTTTGATTTTTGGTATGTAGATCATCTTAGGGCCACTACCAAGATTGTACAAATCATAGCCCTATGGTGATAAATGACCCCGCACCAGGGGTCACTTGTTTTACATAGAGTTATATAGAAAAATGTTAAAAAATCTTCTTCTATGAATCCATAAGGCCTAGAGCTTAGATATTTGGTATGAAGCATCATCTTATGGGCCACTACCAAGATTGTACAAATTATAGCCCTATGGTGATAAATGACCCCGCACCAGGGGTCACTTGTTTTACATAGAGTTATATAGGAAAATCTTAAAAAATCTTCTTCCATGAATGCATAAGGCCTAGAGCTTAGATATTTGGTATGAAGCATCATCTTATGGGCCACTACCAAGATTGTACAAATCATAGCCCTATGGTGATAAATGACCCCGCACCAGGGGTCACTTGTTTTACATAGAGTTATATAGGAAAATCTTAAAAATCTTCTTCCATGAATGCATAAGGCCTAGAGCTTAGATATTTGGTATGTAGCATCATCTTATGGGCCACTACCAAGATTGTACAAATCATAGCCCAATGGTGATAAATGACCCCACACCAGGGGTCACTTATTTTACATAGAGTTAAATAGGAAAATCTTAAAAATTCTTCTTCTATGAATCAATAAGGCCTAGAGCTAAGATTTTTGGTATGTAGTAGCATCTAATGGTTCATTACAAAGATTTTCAAAGTCTTGGCCCTGCGGTGATAAATGACCCTGCGCCCAAGTCTTCTCTGAAACCATATGGCCCATTGCTTAGGTATTTGGTGTGTAGTATTGTCAGGGGTAAAATGTTTTAGATTAAGTTATATCAGAATCCTTGTCTGTTTAAAAGCCTTGACATCAGTTGAAGCAATGGTACTCAGGTGAGCGATTCAGGGCCATCATGGCCCTCTTGTTTTGCTGAAGAGACAGCATAGGAAGAGACAGTAGTTAGATACAAGAGAGTCTGTGTGCGATACCCTAGCACATTTTGCTAATAGACCCCTTGGTTCTTTTACGTGACCTGTGTATAGCACCGATACTCGGGAGACAAGTTCCTTGGTAGAACCAGTACTGAGTTCCCATAGCATATATATTATGGTGACATCATTTTCGTTGTCTATGTTAAAAATTTATTGTTATCCTGATGAAGGTGTTAGCCAAAACATTGATGTGTTAACAATATCAAATTTTTCCAACATGCTGATTTTCCCAGATTAATTCTCAGTTGGGGAATTATCTGTAATACAAAGCAGGATTATATTTTTGGAGATATTTAGTGCCCAGTTATATATAACTGCTTTTCTTTCATTTCTTGGCATGGTCATTTACTTTTTGAAAATGTCAAGAAATTACAAGATCTCAAGTGCTTTGGCAAAATCAATCACTTTGTATATTCTGTTTATCTTAATCTTTATATTGAATATGATATAATAATGATATTTTTTTGTTATTTAATGTAGGAAGAGCGTCCATCAGCTAGAAAACTTATTGAAGAGGAATAAGACTTCATAGAAAAGAGCCCCATGGGCAATTAATTTTGTAATAGAGTTAGAAGTATTCTCCTTATGCAATATGTTTCCCTATTGATTATTTGTTGAGATTGCCAGAGGAGAGGGACAGATGGTGAAACAGGTTGATATATTGACACATTTAACCCTTTCCCTCATAGAGGACACCATAAAAAGACCTATGCGAACAGCATAAAACCAGATCAGCCTGCGAGTAACTCGCAGGCTGATCAGGTTTTATGCTGTTCGCTGCTCCTCAGTGGTCTGGAAATGAGTATTTTGTAATTAAATTTAGTAAGGTTTAACTGTGGTTTTCTGCAGATCAGGCTTTATGTGATACCTATTGAGGGCGTCAAAATGAGTATATATGAGGGAAAGGGTTAAGCAAATGAAGCCAGTCAAGGACTGTCCCGTGTCACAAATATAAATCCAGAAAGAATTGCAGGTTGATTAAGTTTTATACTGTTTGCTGGTCAATAGTTTTTTGCGATGAGGAACAAAAACAGTTAATTTTGTTTAGACACAGTGTTACTCTCTGTTGGTCTAGCAACGTGTAACAGTAAGGATATAATATATACTTAAAGTTTAACTAAAGAGAAACTTTCCCTTTCAATGCGTTTTCAATGCCCCTCAATATGTTTTCTATGTGTCTCAAATTTGAAATGGCCAATTGGCCATAGCTATGTATTACTTGTCCATACAATTTCATTTTTCACAACATTCCTTTACATATGGTACCCAAACCTTTGATTTGATGCAAAAATCAAAAATCTCAATTTTGAGATTCACCAAAACATCATTTATTAAAAAGATAATAATAACATTTTTTTATTATAATTTTCAAAGCATTTACAATAATCTATATTGATCTTGTTAAAAATGAGTTGCATTTCCAGTTTAAAATGTTAGCATGAAATTATGACTTGTCATTTGTGAATTTTGATTTTAAAGTTTTGTTTAATGAATGTAATCAACAATTCAAATAAATGTTCATTTATCAAAATCCTGAATTTTATCATGGAATAAATAATATAAATGTTTTGCTGATTCATTATTTTTAAAATATAATTGTACAAAAAATAATGGAAAGTTTTGGTGAAATCTTTTTGATAAAAAATTTTATTATAGTGACTTGTGTATACAAAATTACATAAAGTTAAATAATTTACAAGATCATTGAACACCCGGCCCAACGGGCCTATAAGTCACCTTATACATGTACAATATGTTGTGTTGAGGCTCTCTTCTCCAGAGATATGGAGAGGTACGTCACACATTGCATTAAACTCTTTTTCTCTTGAGATGTATCTTAATTTGCAGCCAAGAAATCAGTCTTGTTTATATTTTTTTTTTCTTATAAAATTTAGTTCAAATTGAAAACATATATGACTTGCTAATAAATTATCTTTCTGAAATGGAAATGTCTGGTCTGGTGATACTTGACTTCTTCATAAAAAAATGTAATGTTTATTTACTGGTAATGCAAGTTATATCTGTATAACTACATTCACTTTAATCGGTATCTGCACCTGCACAAAGTCTTATTAATGTGCAGCATTGATCTTTGATCTTTCATATTAGATATTTCATTTCAAGTTTGAAAGATTCTCAAAGAAAAACACTTTAGAGCCAGCAATCAGTAGGCTTGATGCAATCAATTATAGGGAATACTCGGATGAAACATTCTCAATTATTGATCTGCAGCCATTCTTGGTGCATAACTAGTATGATGAAACTGATGCAAAATCATATGTACAGTAAATTGCTAGGTGGATGACGGGAGAGCATAGTCATTGATAGAATAGACGCCCAGAATAAAATGTTCCATTTTCTTTCAAGTGTGTGATATATGAACTCAACTTTGAAATAGACAGATGCCAGTACCAGAATAGCTGTTTACAGTGGCACAAAAAAGATGATGAACTATTCAATATCATTTTGAAATAAATTACCTTGATGCCTCTCTTAAAAATATTAGATATAATTATTTTAAAGCTGATATTCAGACATTTTTAATATGTTGCTAATATTTAAAACTTTACCACACTATAGCTATCAAGGAATGACTTACACAATCAGTATAAATCCAGATCATAATGCAAGTAACTGGTTTTGTCATGGTTGGAGAGTGGTATGAGTGACCACCCTGTATGCGGGAGATGGTGGGCTTGATTCCTGGCCATAACATACCAAAATCATTAAAAATGATACTAGTATATCTCCAATGTATGCGGTTCTCAGTGTAGTTGGACTGGTTGGCTCAATGTCAGGACAATGCGACAGGGTTCCGAGCTTGTCCCAGAAAAAAATTCAGGTGCAAATTTTAGTGTGGAGTGGGTGGGAGGGATAGGCTCCTTCCTTATTATTCACATGGTATGAAGAAATAGCAAACAGTATAAACCTTGATCAGCCTTTAAGATGTTCTCAGATAGATATGGTTTTTTCACTAGTGCCTAGTTTATTCCTTAACACTTTACCTCATATAGCTATCTGATCAGGGTCACCTCTGTTTGCTCTTATTGTTGCTCAGATTCTAAACAGTCTACACAGCAAAGACATTCTATCTTTTCATGAATTATACCATTCAAAATTAATATTTATCAAGTCATGAATTTGTACATGAATATTCATGAGGTAAGGGGTTAACCTGCTATATAACTTGTTATATTTCTTAACCTTTGCAAATAGAGGAGACCCAGGTCAGACAACCCCACCGTAAGCTGTCTGATCAGAGTCTCCTCTGTTGGCTAATACAACACTGTAGCTCAGATTTTACACATCCTGCATGGCAAATAAAAATCCATTATTTCATATACCATAATATATTCTTGGTTTTTCATGAGGTAAGGGGTTAGGGTTTAAACTTTTAAGTAGCTTAAGCTGAATGAAAACACTTTAAAAATAGAATACAATGGTTTTAAGTCATGCATGTATTGTTTTTCAGTAATGAAAAAAAAAAAATCATATTTTTTCTGCATATAACAATAGGCTACTTCAGATCCTAAAAAGAAACAACAGTGTCTAACCAGGCTTTAGATTATTATAACAATTAACATTTACATAAATTACATACCATATTTGACTCATGCATTTCAAAATTATTATGTAACAATGTGCACAAGCATGGCCTACATACATGTGCATATTGCATGTTAATATCAACAATTACAGGAAACCTGACTGTGTTAAAAGCTGGCTTATGAGGAGTCAGTGACTTAACAGCTGGGAACAAAGGGACGAAATTATGTTCCTCATCTCTGACGACATCTATTGTTGTTTGTTGTTGTTTTTTTTTTTAAAAAGACATCACACTTGTGTTTCTCAACATTTGGTTAGCTGCCATTCTTTAGGATCAGTCATTTGGTGATTGTGGTCTAGAGCTTATTACTTGTATTGTTTTAACCATCTTATGTAAGGATTATGATTCAGTTTAATCCAATCAAAAAAGAATGTGGTCCATTGAAAGATCACATGATGTATGAGTCTATGACTCCTGGTATGAAGAGGAAGTGGGAAGGGGGTTATCAACCCAAGATTGTCCAAGGCATGCAGATGCTGTAATAAATTAAGTGTTCTATGATTGAAAGAATCAGAAAGAAGATGGAATAACTGACATATGAATAAACAGAGGAAGGAACCTTCATGTACACCTACATTATGTTGTGTTGATGTGGCAAATTAGAAACAAATGGAATAAAGAAAAATGGATGGACCAACTTAACCCTTTCCCTCATAGAGGAAACCATGAAAAGACCTATGCGAACAACATAAAACCAGATCAGCCTGCGAGTAACTTGCAGGCTGATCAGGTTTTATGCTGTTCCCTGCTCCTCAGTGGTCTGGAAATGAGGACTTTATAATTAAATTTGGTAAGGTTTAACTGTGGTTTTCTGCAGATCAGGCTTTATGTGGTACCTACTGAGTGGGTCAAAATGCGTCTATATGAGGGAAAGGGTTAACAGACAACGAGAATCCAGTAGAATCCATACATTTTTGTTAATAACTATTAAAGAGAGCAACTTGTTAATTTCATGTATAATTGTATATCCTTAGATTTAATGCTCAATGTGAGCCATTGGTATAACCCTGCATCCATTATGCATATTTGCTTTAAATGTCATCTCCTTTGAAGCCACTGGGAAGAAGTTGATGAAACTTTACATTGAAGACAACCCTTAACAAGACTTGCTAAAATGAACATCATCCTTGCAAAATATAACTGGTTGCCATGGTTAAAAGAATTTAATTTAAAAAAAATAATAATAATAATTCAAAATCGCTGTCCCCTAATTGAACAATGAGTCGTAAAATTTGAATCTCATTTGGTACAAATGAACACCACAATATTTTAAAGCAAATTGGTCCTGATTCACATTTATGCTGGTTGGACAGGTTCCCTTATACTGGTAATTAAAAAGATCTTATATAACTTTTATTGAACATTAAAAAATTTCTTTGAAACAAATGGTGAGAATTTATTTTGCACATATAATTACCTCATGCTCTAACAGTAAGGTTCATCAACCACAAGATGAAATCTAAAACCTGAGGACCATTGGAGCTTTTTGCCTTATACAAGGGCGAGTCAATAAAGAACCAGCCTAACCTATTTCGGGTTGAGATCTACCTCTTCTTTTTCAATATAATTTCCCTCCAGGGCTATGCACTTGGACCAACGGTGTTCAAGTGCCATCAGCCCAGAAGTCAGGTCCTTTCCATGGAACCACTCCTCAACTGCCCCCACGACTTCTTCGTCAGACCGGAAATGACGTCCACGAATATCCTTTTTCAAATTTGGAAAAAGGAAGAAGTCGCTAGGAGCCAGGTCTGGTGGGTAGGCAGGGTGCGGTATTAATTCATACCCATTTCGCTCCACAGCATCCATTGCAACTTTACAAGTGTGGACTCTTGCATTGTCCTGTTGCAGCAAAACACCTTTGGAGAGTTTACCACGGCGTTTCTTGCGGATGGCGTTCCTCAGCTGGTCTAGCAAGTTTGCATAGTATGCTCCGGTCATTGTATTTCTCTTGGGTAAAATTACCAACAAAATAACGCCCTTTGTGTCCCACAATACTGTGGCCATCACTTTGCCAGCAGATGGTTGAGTCTTGAACTTCTTTGGCCTTGGGGATCCCGGCCCTACGCACTGACAACTCTGGGCTTTATTTTCTGGTTCATAATAATGCACCCAAGTCTCATTCACAGTAACTAGATGCAAAAGGAATTCATCTTTTGACCTCAAACGCTTCAACAACGCACTGCATACTGATGCTCTTGTTGCCATTTGCTCATTGCTAAAGGATTATGGGACCCAACGGGCTGTAAGCTTGCGCATCCCTAAACGATCATGCAAGATTGTTGAAACGGTACCATGTGAAATGCCTAATGCCTGTGCTATTTCTTCAGCCTGACTTCGCTTATCTGAGTATACCAGATCTCTGACTTTATTACACATTTCTTCGTTGATGGCATCAACTGGGCGTCCAGACCTGACTTCATCTTCTAAAGACGTTCTACCGCGTTTAAACTCCCCAACCCAGAATTTAACTTGAGAATAAAATGGTGCAGAAGAGCCATACACATCAACTAACTCAGCATGTATGTCCTTACCAGTTTTACCTTTTAAATGCAAGTACCGAATTACAGCACAGTACTCCACTTTTGATGAAAAGCTTGCTTTTACATCACTAGCCATGTTTGACATTCAATATCTGACAAACAAATGACCGTATACATGTGTAGTTTTGTACACAGGTATAGTACATGTATTGAAACAATGCGTGAAAATCGTGGATGTCTCGGTTGATCGGAGATGTCAGAGGCTGGTTATTTATTGACTCGCCCTCGTATATCTGTGAAGGAAATTATGTAGACCAATGCAATGAAAACTCATTATGAATAGACCAGAATATTCATTTCATTTATATCAAGGGACCTCTGTGGCCATGAGGGTAAAGTACCTGACTTTGGCACTCACTCAGCCCCTCACCGTGAGGTTTCAAATCCTGGCAGGGTCAGTCTGATTTTCATGTGAGAAAGCTTTCAAGCTAGCTTGCGGTAGGTCAGTGGTTCAACCCGGGCACCTCAGTGCTTCGGGTATCCCTCCACCTGTAATTAGCTGGACGTCGCTATGTTACTAAAATATTGTCACAGCGACGGCAAACTTAAAAATTAATTGATCATTTAAATCATAGAAAATATTGCTGAAACAAGGATGGTCTATTTGAAAATGTGGCTTCCAGCAGGCAGGCTAATGTTGGTCTTCTATGAACTTAAAGTTGGATGATTAAGTCTTGAATCCTCCTGCTGTTGGTAACCAGGTCAAATCCCAAGTAACCTACAGTAGTTATTTTAGAGGGTTATTATTGTGTGTGTGTGTGTGTTTTTGTTTTGTTTTTTCATTTCAGTTCAGAATATGTGTCACAGAGAGCTGTTCACCCTATAATACATTTATCCAAGCCATATTTATGATTACATAATTGTATATATGGCTTCTTTGTATACAGTAATGACTGCTATTTTGAGATTACAGTCGAACCTGCTTACAAAGGCCACCCAAGGGAAATTACAATTTTGGCCTTTGTTAGCAGGTGGCCTTTGTTAGCAGGTGTCATGTTTTGTCTGATGTTCGTGACTGTACATATATGTATGTGGTCATCTCTCTCTCTCTTTCTCTCTCTCTCTCTCTTTTAAGTTCCAATTATGTGCAGAAAGTTATTTATAGGAGGATATACATATTTTCAATAACAAATGTGAAAACATAATAATGTTTAATAATTGATTTCATAAATGAATAACATTTTGAACAACAAACATGTATTTGTCTTGTGTAAGATTTTCACAGCGTTGTTTTGTTACCATGGAGCTTGAAGACAGAAGAATGAATAGGCAGATACGAAACAGAATGAAAGCATAAGAATGCGTATATGTGTTCGTTTGTTGTAGAATATACGTAATAATCATAGAATAATGTGTATTTGTAATGTGAGAATCGATTCTGATCAACCTTCAATCAATAAAGCAAGTGTTTCTGTGTTAAAACCAACTTTCTCATAACGCGAAAACATGTTACACTCTTTACTATGTGTGGCGATAAAATCCGAGTAATCCACAATTTGAGCGTCGGCTATTATACGGTCCTCAATACCTCGTGTATTTTTAACAGAGATACAGATAAGGTGCTTTTTTTTTCTCTCTCTAAACTCTTTGAAAACAAAACAAACCAAAAAATTATTTATAATTAATGACAAGACCGCATCTTAAACACGCTTGAAGCACCGCACTTTACACTCAATCATTGTTATCATTTTCCCGGATTAAAAATGAGGAAGACATCTTGCTAATCAATGCCAATTAAGGTCATCCACACCTGACAAACACCACCTGTATGAACAGTAATGGTCACTATGGAAACCATCCTCGCCACCCTCGATGATTACGGTATTGTCTCAAATCTATTGTTCGGCTCTCACCTAACGGTGTTAGCCATTACGCAACTTCCTGATGGGGCGCGTCAGTGACGCGTGGCCGTTCGTACCAGTGTGGGGTACCAAATGGGGTCAAATATGGTGGCCGTTGGTCGTAGTAAGCAGTTGGTCGCTGATAGCAGGTGTAATATAGAACGAAATTGGTCGGGGGGAATTTGAAGTGGCCGTTGTTAGCAGTTGGTTGCTGCTAGCAGGTGGCCGTTGGACCAGGTTCGACTGTATATACTGAGCATGTTTCATGTTTCCATTTAAGATTGTCTGAAAATGGAGATTTTAATCACACACATCTCTTTATTTCTATGATATAGATAGACACAGTGCAACTGTGCAATATTAATGTCTTGCAAGTCCCATTTTCAGGATTTATTGTGTAAAAGAAATGGCATTTTGTGCAATGAGGTTCAATCAAAAATATGGTTCAAGATTTTTGTTTCAGAATTGAAAATCAAAATATAACTGAAATCACTTGTAGGATATCTAAAATATTATTCAGGAGCAGTTATTCTAAATCAAGATAAACCAACTTCATTTGAGCTGTTGAATCAGAAAAAAAAACTGAACACTAAAATAATGAAGTTAAGTCCTATAATTGAATGATATAAAGGAACAGAAATGTTAAAATCAATAATGAATCAAACAGTAGTGTCAGGGAAAGGAAAGTGCTCATAAAAGATGTCATTTAAAATCTTTAAACGTGCTCAGTGTGTTGCATTGAAAGAAATTTTTGCCTAGCTACTCGACTATGACTATTTGACTTGACTATTTGAGTTTACTATCACTTTGACAGTATTTCAGTCATATAGCGAAGTCCAGCTAATTACAGGTGGAGGAAGACCCAGAATGCACGGAGGCATCCAGGTAGAACCTCAGACCTACCGCAAGCCAGCTGGAAGGCTTCCTCACATGAAAATCCAAATGACCCTGCTGGGATTCGAACCAACAGGTTTAGGGGCTGAGTGAGTGATAAAGTCAGCGACTTTACCCTCTCGGCCATGGAGGCCCCTGCCTACTTACTCCTCAGAATGTTAAACAGTTTGAAAAGGATAGCTATGACCTTGTCTTATACAGGTCTTAGTTATATACATTTTATCATTCTGGATTTTACATCTGGAGTCCTTTTAAAGAAAAGGTGCAGAGCTGGATCCAGGAGTTCAGGTTAGTGGGGACCCAAATTAAAAAAAATGTTGGCACTAACATTGCAAATGGCTTACTGCTTTGCCAGGGCCATGATAAGGGTGTAATTCCGGTTGGACTAGGGAATTCCTGTGCGATTTTTGTTTCAATTTAAAGCTGTAAAAAAAGTGTATTCTTGTGAGTTTTTTTGGGATTGTGTGTTTACATTTTTGTATGGTCGGACTCGGGGAATTTTAGAGGGGGCGTGCGCCAGGTGCGACCCCCATTGAATACGCCACTGTGATGGAGTCCTATACATGTGTATACAATTAGTATATGGTAAGATATGCTAAGAGAACCCAGAGTCCTTTTCCCAAAATTGGAGTCCTTGTTTCCAAATTAGGAGTGGATGAGAACCTTGATAAAACTTGTATACCAGCAGCAGTGGTCTAGTTAGAGGGTCTGCCTTGAGAGTTGAAGGTTGTGGGCTCGATCACCCACTGCATCGTACCATGCATGAAATAGTGTTATCGTTAAAGGTTTTGCTTGGTACTGAGGCTGTCAGGATGAGTCTTGAGGGCTGGTCAAAATAATGTTATAGTATCCTTCTGCCTGTCTTCAGTCGTGTTACAGTGCTTTATACCTGGTGGAGGTAGGTTGAGGTAGAGTACCACAGGTGCAAAATGTGAAAATAACAAACACACTCAATGCCAAGTCCTGCAGTCGATTTCAAGGCTTTATTTGCCTCACGGAGTAGTGTGTGCCAAAGAATTTTTAGATGTACATGTAGTATGTTTCTTGAATATTGAACAGTTTCAATAGCTATATGAATTTGCAAAAGTTTGCCCATGCATTGCTTTCGAAGCATTACAAGCTGTGGATAATATTGATCCATTGGAATACATGTATAAAAAATTAAGAGAACTAATTATTTTAACAAACATGATTTTTATAGGCCTTAGCTTTGAATTTAAGCCTTTAATTACTTTAAGAATGCTCTAAAAAGTTGTCAGCTATTGACATGCTAGCTGGTCTGGTTTTATTATATTAACAATTCTTCAGCATTTCATTCTGGTAATTGTTTTTAGTCTGATATTGTCTTCACCTCATGAATATTCATGTACAAAATTATGACTTGCTGAATATTTATTTACTGGAACTTTAAATGGTATATGAAACATTTAATTTTTCTTTGCTGTGCAGATTGTGTAGAATCTGAGCTACAAACAGAGGGGACCCTGATCAGACTACTCCTTGAAGAAGCTGTCTGATCTGGGTCTGCCAGGAACTGTCTGATCTGGGTCTTCTAGGAGCTGTCTGATCTGGGTCTGCTAGGAGTTGTCTGATCTGGGTCTGCTAGAGTTGTCTGATCTGGGTCTGCTAGGAGCTGCCTGATCTGGGTCTGCTCTGTTTGCTAATGCATCAGAATGAATCTTTATGAGGTGGTGGTAAATAAGTCAGTATTTTCAACTTATTCTGTCCTGTTATAAGCCCTATGTGTGCTCACTTTGAAAATCTTCTTCTGTAAAACTGCAAGGTCTAGAGCTTAGATATTTGCTGTGTAGCATTGTCTAGTAAGCCTCTATCAAGTGTGTTTAAATCATGGCACTGGGGTCAAAATTGGCCCCGCCCCAGGGGTCACTTGATTTTTACATAGGCTAAAATAAGAAAATCTAGAAAAATCTTCTTCTCAGAAACCACAAAGCCTGGAGTTTAGATATTTGGTTTGTATTATTGCCTTATGGACATCTACCAAGTTTGTTCAAATCATGGCCCTGGGGTCAAAACTGGCCCCACCCAAGGGATCACTTGATTTTACATAAGCTTACATAGGAAAAAAATCTTCTTGTCAGAAACCACAAGGCCTGGAGTTTAGATATTTGGTGTGTTACATGGCCTTATAGACATCTACCAAGTTTGTTCAAATCATGGTTCTTGTGTCAAAATTAGCCCTGCCCCAGGGGTCACTTGATTTTACATAGACTTAAATATAAGAGTCTTTGAAAGATCTTCTTGTCAGAAACCACAAGATCACGGGTTTAGATATTTGGTATGTAACATGGCCAAGTTTTCAAATAATGGCTCTTGGGTCAAAATTGGTCTTACCCTAGGGGTCACTTGATTTTATAGCTATAACCATCAAAATTTGGACCACAGGTACAGTTTTTGTGTGGAATTAAGATTATTTTGCTGTACTTCTGCATGGATTTTGTCTTCAGTATGACTGTGTTATAAAAGACAATGAAGGCAATATTTCTCAGGTGAGCGATTCAGGGCCATCATGGCCCTCTTGTTACAAAGTATGGCATTCTGTTAACACTTATCTCTCCCCAGCCAACAGGCAGCGTACCTATCAAAACAAACACTGTATAGCATCTGTTGTTTGTATTGGTGATAGTGGTACATAAGTATACCATTAAACGGTTCAGATTTAGTGTAAGATAATCCTTTACATTAACAATGAGTATAAAGATGCCATATCAACTCTTCGCCAATATGTTGTTATGTATCAGTCAATATCTCATCCCATTTCAAAGGACAGAATCACACCAAGGGGATTTGGACAATTTGCAAAATTTGTTTTCATATAATTCCAGTCCCTTTTGTTTATTTCCCCAGTGTCAGAGCTATGTCAAATTTTCTTGTGTCTTAAGTCCGTAGTGTATGGGGATAAATAATGATTTGAGAAGTTAAAACTTGACACATGTTGCCTATATATTAATTTACCATCCTCTTAGCTAATTAAGTTGAGGTGTTAGTCTTACTGTGTCTTATGAAACTTCTTTTAATATTGAAAAAATTTAAGACAAAAATGTCTGAAAAGTTAAAGAAACATGGCATGCCAAATTTGTCTCTTTTTGTGGTTTTGTCTATCAACTTAAAAATGATGTTGCATTTTGTCTAATTAGTGTAGCTAAGATTTATGCTTTCTGTTTTCCTTACTGATTTTACTTTATGGAACTTTTATCAGTTTTGCCAGTAATTGTTTTTTTTTCTCATCTGAGGAGTAGTCAGTTTTTGAGAATTTAAATAAAAGGTTAAAATTAATTTTTGTAATTCTATGAAGCACACAAGCACTTTTTGGATAAATTGTCATTTGACCATTGCATTCAAGATATGGCTTGCATGCACCTGAAATGAAAGTCAGTCTTTATAATTGCATTATATGCTACATCTCTTTATAAAATTCATTTGAACAAATAATGTTAAATAAAAACAAAAAAATAATGTCTAAATTTGAGCTATTCAGTCTTGGAACGGCTTAACATTGCCTTTAAAAAAACTCCATCACAACAGTATGAAATCACCAAATGGAGAAGATAATACTCTACTTCAAACACGTTGATTGTGATGCAATATTTATACTTAATATGTTTTCCAGAATGCATGAATCATTTTGACTACTGAAGATCAATATGACTTGTATTTGTGCGCAGTACACATGAATTATGCACCATAGTATTATGAGTAATAATGACATCATTTTCATAATGAAAAAATCAACAACAGGGAAATAATATCAGTATCCTTTCTTTCTGGTGTCAAGTCTTAATCATTATGTAAATGGGTTTTGGTACCATTTGTTATGAAAAATTCTGCTATTTTATTGAATTGAAAGGAATGCATATATCAGATATAACTGTTTGGTTCTACATTTGCAACATCATTTTTCCTGTTATCAGGCAGTGTGAGCATCACTGTACGCCTCAAAAAATATTCCCCACTGTGACACCTTGCTATACATTTTTAATGTGACACAGTGGTAATGCATTATTTTTCAACTGAAAAAGGTTCAGTTTCCAAACAACTGTAAGATGTCTTTTTTGACATGTTTGGGGGTGGGGGGACGTGTGTCTCTACCCTATATATAACTGTAATGTTCCCAGTGTTTATCTGTTACAGGAGTGCACCTTGTGACTGTAATGCTCCCAAATGTTTATCTGTTACAGGAGTGTACATTGTGACTAAAATGCTCCCAATGTTCATGTTACAGGAGTACACATTGTGACTGTAATGATCCCAATGTTTATCTGTTACAGGAGTACACCTTGTGACTGTAATGCTCCCAATGTTTGTCAGTTACAGGAGTATACATTGTGACTGTAATGCTCCCAATGTTTATCTGTTACAGGAGTATACATTGTGACTGTAATGCTCCAAATGTTTATCTGTTACAGGAGTATACATTGTGACTGTAATGCTCCAAATGTTTATCTGTTACAGGAGTATACATTGTGACTGTAATGCTCCCAATGTTTGTCTGTTACAGGAGTATACATTGTGACTGTAATGCTCCCAATGTTTATCTGTTACAGGAGTATACATTGTGACTGTAATGCTCCCAATGTTTGTCTGTTACAGGAGTATACATTGTGACTGTAATGCTCCCAATGTTTATCTGTTACAGGAGTATACATTGTGACTGTAATGCTCCCAATGTTTGTCTGTTACAGGAGTATACATTGTGACTGTAATGCTCCCAATGTTTGTCTGTTACAGGAGTATACATTGTGACTGTAATGCTCCAAATGTTTATCTGTTACATGTTTATCTGTTACAGGAGTATACCTTGTGACTGTAATGCTCCCAATGTTTGTCAGTTACAGGAGTATACCTTGTGACTGTAATGTTCCCAATGTTTTCAGTTATAGGAGTTTACCTTGTGACTGTAATTTCCCAGTGTTTATCAGTTACAGGAGTGCACCTTGTGACTGTAATGTTCCCAGTGTTTATCAGTTAGAGGAGGGTACCTTGTGACTGTAAATTCCCATGTTTATCTGTTACAGGAGGTAACCTTGTGACTGTAAATTCCCATGTTTATCTGTTACAGGAGGTACCTTGTGACTGTAATGTTCCTAGTGTTTATCTGTTACAGGAGGGTACCTTGTGACTGTAACATTCCCAGTGTTTATCTGTTACAGGAGTGTACCTTGTGACTGTAATGTTCCTAGTGTTTATCTGTTACAGGAGGGTACCTTGTGACTGTAACATTCCCAGTGTTTATCTGTTACAGGAGGGTACCTTGTGACTGTAATGTTCCAGTGTTTATCTGTTACAGGAGTGTACCTTGTGACTGTAAATTCCCAGTTTTATCTGTTACAGGAGTGTACCTTGTGACTGTAACGTTCCCAGTGTTTATCTGTTACAGGAGGGTACCTTGTGACTGTAACATTCCCAGTGTTTATCTGTTACAGGAGGGTACCTTGTGACTGTAATGTTCCTAGTGTTTATCTGTTACAGGAGTGTACCTTGTGACTGTAACATTCCCAGTGTTTATTGGTTACAGGAGTGTACCTTGTGACTGTAATGTTCCAGGTTTATCTGTTACAGGAGGGTACCTTGTGACTGTAATGTTCCTAGTGTTTATCTGTTACAGGAGTGTACCTTGTGACTGTAACATTCCCAGTGTTTATCTGTTACAGGAGGGTACCTTGTGACTGTAATGTTCCTAGTGTTTATCTGTTACAGGAGGGTACCTTGTGACTGTAACGTTCCTAGTGTTTATCTGTTACAGGAGGGCACCTTGTGACTGTAATGTTCCTAGTGTTTATCTGTTACAGGAGGGTACCTTGTGACTGTAATGTTCCTAGTGTTTATCTGTTACAGGAGGTACCTTGTGACTGAATGTTCTATGTTTATCTGTAAGGGTACCTTGTGACTGTAATGTTCCTAGTGTTTATCTGTTACAGGAGGGTACCTTGTGACTGTAATGTTCCTAGTGTTTATCTGTTACAGGAGTGTACCTTGTGACTGTAATGTTCCTAGTGTTTATCTGTTACAGGAGTGTACCTTGTGACTGTAATGTTCCTAGTGTTTATCTGTTACAGGAGTGTACCTTGTGACTGTAATGTTCCTAGTGTTTATCTGTTACAGGAGGGTACCTTGTGACTGTAATGATCCCAGTGTTTATCAGTTACAGGAGTGTACCTTGTGACTGTAATGTTCCTAGTGTTTATCTGTTACAGGAGGGTACCTTGTGACTGTAATGTTCCTAGTGTTTATCTGTTAACAGGAGGGCACCTTGTGACTGTATTGACTTTAATGTTCCCAATGTTCATTTGTTACAGGGGTGTACCTTGGGGAATTGACATGGTTGGTGATGGGAATCAAGTGGATGGCACAATACTTCACAGTGTGTAGCCCAGATTCTGCCAGGCAGGCCGTACTAGGTAGGAAACCTTTGTTTTTCCCAAACAACAAGAATATGACAGCTGCAACAAGTAGAAGAATCCTTAGTTCAAACCCAAGACTTCTGATTGTGACTTACAAATTTTTTGAGATTAAAATGAAAAAGTTCTCATCTGCAAATAGTTCTTCCTCGGATCCTGGAAACTGAAGTCTGTCACAATGATTTTCTGAAATGTTGGAGTCCTCTCATATATTTGTATAGGATATGCTGAAATTTTTCAATAATTGGAGTCAAGGACTCCAAATAAGTTTTATAAGTGAGAACCCTGACAAGTTTGCAGGTGCTTTAATTAATATCTCCAGTGCTTGTTCACCAAGGATAACTAACCATTGGGAAATGACCAAAGATTGTTAAAAAATGGAATTTAAATTCTGCACTTAATCAGTCATATACAACCAGAATGAAATTAGATATACTTCCTATCTAGTTTGCAGGCTGAACAAGTTTTATAGTGTTTGGTTCTCATAGATACCTTTTCAATGATGCACAACTGTGTATCCATGTGATGAAGGGTGAAGAAACTGAGGTCAACCATCTAGGGGTCACTTTGGAAATGGGTCAAGATTAATGTAATCTATCCTCCAATTAAGTGATGATGGTGCTAGGAGGAGTGGAGGTTTGTAGGAGGGGATCCCCATAGATTGATTGACTCACTAAAGTAGGAGGGGATCCCCATAGATTGATTGACTCACTAAAGTAGGAGGGGATCCCCATAGATTGATTGACTCACTGAAGTGTGTGTTTGTGTGTGAGGGGTCCATTGATTGACTCACTGAAGTGTGTTGGGGGGGGGGGGAGGATCCATTGATGCACTCACTTAAGTGCATGTGTGTATGGATTTCCATTGATTGACTCACTGAAGTGTGTGTGAGGGGGGAATCCATTGATACATTCACTTAAGTGCATGTGTGAATGGAATTCCATTGATTGACTCACTGAAGTGTGTTGGTTTGGGGAATCCATTGATACATTCACTTAAATGCATGTGTGTATGGAATTCCATTGATTGACTTACTGAAGTGTGTTGGGGGGAGGATCCATTGATACATTCACTTATGTGTGTGTGTATGGAATTCCATTGATTGACTCACTGAAGTGTTGTGTGTGTGGAATTAATGTGTCATTTAATATCTAAATGTGTCATAATTATAGATAATACCCTGTTCCTTGCTGGTATTTTCAGTAGACCATTACAGTGTGCCCATTTCTATTTATCCTCAGAAATTAAGTTAGTGAGTCAGAGGCACACATTGCATCTAGCATATATAGTGCAGCTGATATGGTAATGAGGGGAATTCAGGAATATTTATGAAAAACATTTTGTCGTTGCCCATTTCTCATTGGAGTATTTTAACCCTTTCCCTCATAGAGGAAACCATGAAAAGACCTATGCGAACAGCATAGAACCAGATCAGCCTGCGAGTAACTCACAGGCTGATCAGGTTTTATGCTGTTCGCTGCTCCTCAGTGGTCTGGAAATGAGGATTTTATAATTAAATTTGGTAAGGTTTAACTGTGGTTTTCTGCAGATCAGGCTTTATGTGGTACCTATTGAGTGCGTCAAAATGAGTCTATATGAGGGAAAGGGTTAAACAGATATGAAAAAAAACATATGTATGTAAAGGATATTCCCATTTCGGTTATAATATTTCTGTTATTGATGTAATATTGAAAATTACTTTTGTTATTTTCTGTAAGCAGAGACATTTTTTGTACATGAGTGCCTTGAGCTACTAGATATGGCTGTACTTTTGATTAAAATGAAATTTCATTTCGTTGGGACATTGCTTCTGTAATATAGAAAAATTCCCAAGTTGTTATGATATAATCTAGCAGCTTGAAGTAATATCAATCCAGCCCTCTGTCCTACATTGATCAGACACTTATCCAATATGGCCGACGTCTTTCATTACTGCATAATACATTTATGGCACAATACTATTTTCAGGTATTATTTCCCAGTTGTGTCTTATACTCAAATTGAGATTATTTTTTTCCATATGAGTTCTTCCCAATGGAATTGAATAGTCTTGTGGCTTTTTCTTGAAATTGCATGATGGGAAATAGTTCTGACTTTTTATTAAAGCTTCCAATTTCAATTAGTTAACAGTGGTTTCTTGAGGAATTAATGGTTCACAATGTATGTATGTTCTCAATAACTAAATTAACAATCTGTTGTAGTCTGTACCCAGATGTTAATGGCAAAATATTGAACTGTAGCATTACTGCAAGGGGCATCTGTCACTCAATATTTAAAGTATACATACAGGACATACACGTTTCACAGCAGATGTTGATGTGTTGGTATTGATGACCATTTTTGGCCTGAGTTTCATGAAACATCTAAAATTGAGATTTTCCACAGTTTTTTTTTAAAATAATTTAACAATTACCATCTTATAGTCAAGAATTTACAGCTTGAAATGTTTCAGGAACTAAAGACCACAGTCGGAAATATTTACAGCATTTCATTTCTCTAGATTGACAGTTAATGGATCTTAATTAACCCTTTCCCTCATATAGACTCATTTTGACGCACTCAATAGGTACCACATAAAGCCTGAAAGCCAAACTCAAACCTTACCAAATTTATTTGTAAAATCCTCATTACCAGACCACTGAGGAGCAGCAAACAGCATAAAACCTGATCAGCCTGCAAGTTACTCGCAGGCTGATCTGGTTTTATGCTGTTCGCATAGGTCTTTTCATGGTTTCCTCTATGAGGGAAAGGGTTAATCCTTACAATGCTGTGGACTCTTATGACTGCATTTGAGACAAGTGCAGACCATGATCACATCCATGCAGTCTGGTCAAGGTCTGCACTTTTTCGCAATTCAGTCAACATATTTTCAGCAAGCACGCTCATATTAACAACTGATGGTAGAGTCCAAAATAAAGGAAGGGCAGGTCCAATACATTAAGCATTGTAAGGTTAAATTGAAATTTTATCTTGAGTTTTGTGAGATAGGGCCTAGTAGTTACAGGGAAAATATAGTTTCAATTTTATTTAGTTATCTATAGATTGCCTAATTAAAGATAACTCATTCAGTTACAATATGTATACCCAAGGGGAAGTGACATTTCACATGAAAAAAGAAAAACTATATATTTCAACAGATTCCAGAATAACTCCCACCTTTTATCAGTGAATATTATTGTTGTTGTAATTGTGTTGTTTGCAGCTTGGTATCAGTTCACAAGAACTTCAGCTTTTATCTCTGATTTGACTTGAAGATAAGGGAGGGTGGGGCGTTAATTTGTTTGAGAGCGTTCCTTAGGGGATTTACGGTACCCCTCTATATACAGGGTTGAGAGTGCATATAGATGCAGTCTTAGGAGTGACAAGTGACTGTGATATGTGTGTGCAGGGAACCAGTCTCTGAATTCCAGGCATGATTGATACTGGCAACAGTTCCAGCTTGGAGCCATGTATTGTTTTCCTCTATGCAGAAAACAAGGCTGTCAAAAAAAATATGATGGCAGAATGATATTTCATTTTGTATTTGTAGTTGAGTTCATCATAGAAGAATTCTGGCAGTCTTGTTGATGTGGATATTTCAGCTGTTCCCCAGGAGCTGGAAGTTGCATGTTTGATCTTGTTTTTGAAAACCAGTGTGGTACCGTTAACATTCCAGCAGACATACAGGTTTTGTAGCCATATTACACAGCCTGTTTCCAGGATCCTACATATGATAGTGCTTATTTAAGAATACAGCACTAAGATTTGAGGGAATAGCATGGCAGGTTAATTAAAGTGTGAATTAAGAATATTAATACAGAAATGGCAACTGAAATTGAGAGTAGCTTAACCCTTTCCCTCATAGAGGACACCATGAAAAGACCTATGCGAACAGCATAAAACCAGATCAGCCTGTGAGTAACTCGCAGACTGATCAGGTTTTATGCTGTTCGCTGCTCCTCAGTGGTCTGGTAATGAGGATTTTATAATTAAATTTGGTAAGGTTTAACTGTGGTTTTCTGCAGATCAGGCTTTATGTGGTACCTATTGAGTGCGTCAAAATAAGTCTATATGAGGGAAAGGGTTAAGATGTGCAAACCAAAGCTGCCAAACTGATATCAGTTTCAGTGATTATACACATCATGTGATTAAAAATGTATTCCCTGCTGTATGTCACCTTATTGAATAAGAGATGACTTTGTAGAGAATCTTCTTTAGTATGATATCATCATCAGATTGTGATAGAGATAGGCCAATATAATTTGCTGCATTCTTAGATATATTGTCAGTTTCATGAGGAATACAAGCTTGTCTGGGCTTTTCTTTGCTAAGCCCAACACCTGCCATAAGTAAGTCCTGGTATCAGTGAACTCACTGCCTTGTTGTGGTCAGATTCAGATCATCTGACAAAAATTGTTGCAGAAGCAGTATACTTTTGTGTGCTGCCATTGGTCAAGGAATATCATTCCGAATAAGAAGATTATACTTGACACTATGGGGCTAGCCCTGAGTTGATAGCTGCCCGAAGGTGTCAGATGTCTCGTGGTTACAGCTGTTGTACACACGGTGTATATCCATTAGGGACCGGGTGACAGAACTGCCAGTATGTCGTATTGAACTAAAATCTTCGTATGCATATTTCCTAAGTATGACAATACACACCTAGTTAATTATCTGACCTTTCATACCTGGGTCAGTCTGTAGGTTATACTATGTAAAATCATTATTTGCTAATGCTGACATATTTAACTTGTTTCTTAGCAAGGAAAGAAATTAAACTGTTTCTGTAAGGTATTTATGAAATATAATTAAGTTTTCTTGAAGTTTTCCTTTGAATAACTAGCTAAAAATAGCCCATTTGTCAACCACATGTTCTGTTAGTGCTGTGCTTGAGTTGACTGTCCCTGTAGTAGTAGGTCAGGGACCTTAACCCTTTCCCTCATAGAGGAAACCATGAAAAGACCTATGTGAACAGCATAAAACCAGATCAGCCTGTGAGTAACTCGCAGGCTGATCAGGTTTTATGCTGTTCGCTGCTCCTCAGTGGTCTGGAAATGAGGACTGTGTAATTAAATTTGGTAAGGTTTAACTGTGGTTTTCTACAGATCAGGCTTTATGTGGTACCTATTGAGTGTGTCAAAATGAGTCTATATGAGGGAAAGGGTTAAGGGGCGTTCAGTAATTACAGATGATCAAAGTTGTGTTGATGATATGAGATTTTTATAAATTTAATATATAGAGGGACTCTGCTTCACATTTTAAGAGAAACTATGTCATGTGCTCCTCGGTATATATTTTTATTTTTAATTCAGTTATTAAACCAGAGGACTGTCATTTGATTTCTACAAGTAATTTTGTGTTTCGGTTGATTTCCTATACAGAAGAGTACTAATTTTTATGTGTAGGGACAATTTTCACCTGCTGAATTAATGTTCAGTGTGTATATATTATGTAGTGATTGTTTTCGTTCATTACTACATTATATTGATTCTCTACTTACACAAGTACGCTCTTAATATACTAGGAAGTAACAATTAAAAGTATTTGCATTGACAGGATGGATAACTATTGATTTCCGTGTAAAAGAGGTCTCTCGCATTCACAGTGCGCGCTACAGCTGTCCCCTCAGTATCCTGTGGTAAAGAGTGGGTGGTTGGATTTTTTTCCCCATTTGCATCCTTCTAAGTGTTCTGTACAGTTTTGAGATCAATATATTTCACCCCAGGTGAGATACTGGTCTACAGAGTGCTGTAGCAAGCCAGTTATAAGTAGCAGGTAATTAAAAGCTATTAGGGATCAATTATTAGCAGTATGTGCCAACAATACTACATGTATAGACCTTATTGGCTGTAGATTTGTCAATATTTTACTGTTATCTGTTATGGAGGATACACTAAAAGTACTTAAGAAAACTCAGTTTGTTAAAAGTATTAAATATAATTGGGTATCAAAATTAATGGGGAAACTGGGGTTATATTAGTGCTGTCCTCATTCCTCCAAGCATGCAAAGGTAAAAGTTGCTAATTAACCCTTCACCTCATGAATAGTCATGTGAAAATGAATAACTTGATGAATATCATGGCAGGGAATCACATGACTTTTGTGGTAATGCATACTGACAAAATGGTGGACTGAAACCCTTGATTCAGACCCATTTTTCAGGTAAATTTATATTATATCATTCATACTTTGGAACAAGACCTGCCGCAGTCTAAACGAAATGGAATATTGTTATTAGCCATACCTTATCTTCAATCTTTATGCTAACACTTTTTAGCTCACCTGAGCACTTGTGCTCGGGTGAGCTTTTGTGATCGCCTTTTGTGCGTCGTGCGTCGTCAGTCGTCCGTCGTCCGTCGTCAACAATTGCTTGTGAACACTCTAGAGGCCACAGTTTTGGCCCAATCTTCATGAAACTTGGTCAGGATGTTTGTCTACATGATATCTCGGATGAGTTCGAAATTGGGTCATGTGGGGTCAAAAACTAGGTCACCAGGTCAAATCTTAGAAAAACCTTGTGAACACTCTAGAGGCCACAGTTTTGGCCCAATCTTCATGAAACTTGGTCAGGATGTTTGTCTACATAATATCTCGGATGAGTTCGAAATTGGGTTTCACCGGTCAAATCTTAGAAAAACCTTGTGAACACTCTAGAGGCCACAGTTTTGGCCCAATCTTCATGAAACTTGGTCAGGATGTTTGTCTACATAATATCTGGATGAGTTCAAAATTGGGTCATGTGGGTCAAAATCTAGGTCACCTGGTCAAATCTTAGAAAAACCTTGTGAACACTCTAGAGACCACAGTTTTGGCCCAATCTTCATGAAACTTGGCCAGGATATTTGTCTACATGATATCTCAGATGAGTTTGAAATTGGGTCAAGTGGGGTCAAAAACTAGGTCACCTGGTCAAATCTTAGAAAAACCTGTGAACACTCTAGAGCCACAGTTTTGGCCCAATCTTCATGAAACTTGGTCAGGATGTTTGTCTACATGATATCTCAGATGAGTTCAAAATTGGGTCATGTGGGGTCAAAAACTAGGTCACCAGGTAAATTCAGGTAGGATCAAAATGTAGGCCACTTAGTCAAATGTTAGAAAAACACTTTAGATGCCAGATTTTTTGTCATTTTGCCTAACACAGCCATCTTAATCAGGTGAGCGACACAGGGCCATCTTGGCCCTCTTTTTTTTTCAAACACTCAAAAATTCAACTGGCATTTTCAATATAACCATTGGTATTTTGTTTAACTGTGCAGATTCTAGCATATTGACTTGACTATTTGAGTTTACCATTGCTTCGACAGTATTTCAATCATATAGCGACTCTGGCATATTGTATAAGCAAACAAAAGAGACCCTGATTCGACAGAAGGAGCTGTCTGATCTGGGTCTGCTCTGTTTGCCAATATAACAACAAGTATATATGATGGAGAGGTTTGAAAGCTTCATAATTTATGCCAGCATTGGAAAACAAATTTTTTTTATGCAAACTTGAATTGGTTTATGGTGGAAAATTCTAAGAGTCAAGATTTGTTTAGTTCCAAAAAAAAAGAAAAAAAGTTTTGGTATATGAATGAAATACTACTGCAGATTAATTATGTCTTTATCAATGTGCCTGACACTGGGTCTGAAGGATGTGGGTTCAAACACAGAAGTGGGCATGGAATTTTCATTACCTTCAAGTTGCTAAGTACTGGTCCAATCCAGGAACGCTTCAGAGGGATTAGTATAAGTTGTAAAAACTTGTTTCCAAATTTCCGTAAAATAAATAAGTTTAAATATAAGTTTAAACTAATATTTTTATATCACATGCATATTAAAACATTGAACTCATTCAAGCTCACAATAAAATGCTGCACGCTTTGATTCTGGAACGAAACATTGATTGCAATTTGTATACATTCTAGATGGTTCCCAAATGACATTAACTTTTAGTAACCATTAGAGTAATGAGTCTTTTATTTTACTTTATGGGATTTATAATTTATATTAGTGATAAGAATAAACAGTGCTGAGGTTTAGATTGATTTATGCGGCTTCATAGCAGATATAATTGATATTGATTGCAAATATCACATGTTAAAAAGCAAAAGTTGCTTTCAGGAATATAATCATTGACATGTTCTAAATGTAGAAGCATTGATTGGCAGTAAAATGAACTCTGTTTTGAGTTTTAGCTGTAAGATACAAGAAAATTAGGTTAACATGAAGGCATTCAAATATTACAGATATTTGTCATGAATGGATAAATGTTGAATTTGTTTTCTAGAAGGTTTTAGATATTGCATGATTAAAGAAAGACTATATTTATTTCATGTCAGAATAAAAGTTTTTTTGTTGTTGTTGTTTTTAGCTCACCTGAGCACAATGTGCTCATGGTGAGATTTTGTGATCGCCTTTTGTCTGTCATCTGTCGTCCGTGCGTGCCTCCGTCGTCAACAATTTCTTATTTCTTTAAACAACATCTCCTTCTAAACTTCTCACTGGATTTTGATAAAACTTCACAGGAATGTTCATTATGGGGCCCTTTACCAAAGTTGTTAAAATTATTTTGATTGGTCAAAAATCTAGTCACAGGAGCTAAAAATAGATTTTAAAAATGAAAATTTTAAAAATCTTCTTTTCCGAAACCACAAGGCCTAGCCTTTTGATTTTTGGTATGTAGCATGATCTTATGATTTTTGACCAAGATTGTTCAAATTATGACCCTAGGGTCAAAATTGGCCCCGTCCCAGGGGTCACTTGATTTAACATAGGCTAATATAGGAAAAAAACTTGAAAAATCTTCTTCACAGAAACCACAAGACCTGGAGTTTAGATATTTGGTATGTAGCATGATCTTATGACTCGCTACCAAGATTGTTCAAATCATGACCCTGGGGTCAAAATTGGCCCCACCCCAGGGGTCACTTGATTTAACATAGACTAATATAGGAGAAACCTGAAAAAAATCTTCTTCTCAGAAATCACAAAGCCTGGAGTTTAGATATTTGGTATGTAACATGGGCTAATAGACCTCTACCAAGTTTGTTCATATCATGACTCATGCAATGTCTAGTGGATCTATAATTAGTTTGTTCAAATCATGGCCCTGGGGTCAAATTTGGCCCCGCCATAGGGGTCACCTGATTTTACATAGGCTAATATAGAAATAACTTGAAAATTCTTCCTTTTAGAAAAATAGAAAACACATGGCCTGGGGTTTAGATATTTGGTGAAAATTGGCCCCGCCCCAGGGATCACTTTATTTTACATAGACTTATTTTGGAAAAAAACTAGGGGGTCACTTGATTTAACATAGACTAATATAGGAGAAACCTGAAAAAAATCTTCTTCTCAAAAACCACAATGTCTGGAGTTTAGATATTTGGTATGTAACATGGGCTAATAGACCTCTACCAAGTTTGTTAAAATCATGACCCTGGGGTCAAAATTGGCTCTGCCCCAGGGGTCACTTGATTTTACATAGCCTAATGATACCAGGTGAGCGATCCAAGGCCATCATGGCCCTCTTGTTTAATCTTGTTAATGGACCATTGGTAATCCATTGCATACGTGGTTAGAGACGTCAATATTAAGGCAGGCTTTAGCACTGATTATTTGTGTTGTGGGTAGATGGAAATCCCTTAATATCACATTGTAATGATTTGATACAAGTGGGAACGTAATACAAAATGAAAATTATACATATGACATTGACTGAATACACCTTTCCAGTTTTTTCACCAAGAAAGGGAACAATACCGCAATGTTTCCATGCTTATTGATATACTTATGGTGATTATTCTTTGAAGTAATGTCCACCATAGATTGAACTGAGAGGACAAGAAGTATAAACAGTCATGGACTAAGTTTATAACAGGCTATAATGATGAATGTATTAATATGTGATTGAATTCAGCTCATAATCAAATGGTGACCCTTGTTTGTATTAGTATTGTCTCAAGATTTGTTCAGACTGAACACTATTTTCAGAAAGAGTTTTGCAAGAAATTTTCTTAATAGGATGTATGTGTTTGTTGGTATTCTTTCTTTTTCTTCATTGGCTTCTTTATTATGAGCATTACTGCCAACAAAAAACATTGTTTCTCCTGCATTTATCATTTTATAAAGGCAATTTGAAGCCATATACTTCAAAACATAAAAAAAATAAAATCTGATTTAAACTCTTAGCATATTTACTTGTTTGTATTTTAACACATCCTAAATAATAGTTTTAGATTATCTAATATATGCTTCAATTTGAAAATTTTGGAATTGGTATTAAATATCTTCTATGAACAACAGTTTATTGTCTTTCTGAGTTAACCGAATCAGGGTGATGCAATCATTATGTACTCTTAAAACCAATACCTTTGGTTTGAAACGTCTATATTTTATAGAGCTGGGTATCACCAGCAAAATAGTATCACGATGTATCTCAATATTGTAGGCCCGATATGATACAGTATCACGATACTTGATAATATATAAATAATGTAGTTCTGACATGGCCAACTAATAGATATCTGCTGTAAATTAGATTTCCATATCCATGTTTCTATGATGATTAGGCACATGGAAAAATAATAGAAAAATGCCTTTTCAAGTTAATTTTTATTTTAAAAAATCTGTTTTATTTTATTTTGAAATCTAGTCTACCAGTCAATCTAGTCAACAAAAGGCAATGAAGACTTATGGAAATAGACACTTTATGCTTGAGATATAAGCGGCAGGCCAAGCAGCATATTCAGTTTCGCTGGTTTACACTAAAAACTTTCGTTCATTTAAGTATCACTTGAAAATTGATACTTGAGGTAAGAATCGCCATTCTGTATCGTCAACCAAAAATTGCGATATATCAATGCATCAATGAAATCGGCCCAGCTCTAATATTTTACATTTGTCACAAAACATTTTCTCACAACATAAATCACTATTGATTGTATAGATAGTGACTGATGTGCATGGTCTGTGGTATAGGAGAAAATCAGATAAATGAATCCCACGCTTCTGGACTGACTACAATCATGTGTGTACCCCAACACTTACATGTCGGGAATTGAACCTGGTAGTCATTGATGAGAGGCAAATTGTGTTATCAGTATGTTATACAGGCACTTCTGGTGTATCTACCTCCTCCTTTTTGGCCAGCTGTCTCACCCCCATTCCCAGGGATTGAGATACTGACACAGGTAAGAGAGGCTGCAGCAGTCAGAGGAGAATGAGCAATTAATGACACGTCTTGTTTGAATACAAGCATGGTTTGGGATTTCCGCATCTGGGCAGCTTGTCATGATTGCAGTTTGCATTGTCTTGTGCAGTTCTGTTTTTGTTATTGAGTTGAGTTCATTAGTTTTATTTTTCTCAATGATTCAGAGTATTTTTTATTAGAAAACTTTTTTTTTGATGGAAGAGGTTGTCAGATTTTTAGTGAAATTTATGCTTTTTATTTCTGCAACAGTCTGTTAAGATTTGATAAATCATGCATTTTGTTGTTGTTTTTGGTTTTTATTTTTTTGATAATCATTATCATTCATGCCATAATTACATCTGTACCAAGTTTGCCACATTTTTTGCCCAATCTTTACTAAACTTGGTCAGAATGTTTGTTTCCATAAAATCTTGGACAGGTTCAAAAGTGGGTTATATAGGGTCAAAAAGTAGGTCATGAGGTCAAATCTTAGAAAACCTTGTTAACACTCTAGAGGCCACATTTTTGGCCCAATCTTTATGATACTTGGTCAGAATGTTTTGTTGTTTTTTTTTCATAAAATTTTGGACAATTTCAAAATTTGGTCATGTGGGGTCAAAAAGTAGGTCATGAAGTCAAATCTTAGAAAAACCTTGTTAACAATCTAGAAGCCACATTTTTGGCCAATCTTCATGAAACTTTATCAGAATGTTTGTTTCCATAAAATCT
>CM037787.1:31410349-31433641 GCA_021229015.1 Solen grandis | reverse complement strand
TCCCGGGCGGCGTAAAAAAATATAAAAATGGGGCGGTGATGATCAGGATCAAACAAACCCACCTTGCAGCTTAGTTTCAATAGTCATGTCCCAAGCCCAGGGAGGGAAGTTGTTGGTGAGGTAATTCACAATTCCTCGTTACAGAAGATGTGGAACAGAACACTTTGGGCCAGGATACTGCTGTCATGGTGAAGGTAGATTGCCAGCAGCTTCCTCTGTAAGACACAACAATTAACCTTTAGCCACTACACAGGCATACTTTTAAAAATAGGCTGAAACAGTCGACTGAAAATATTTCATATTTTAAATATGGTTGTTCTTAGAAGTTATCTCATCAATTAACTCAATCAAAGGAACACTTGATCCATGCCATTGTATATAATACTTTTTTTTTGAGATATCTGGATATATGGAGATTTTGGTAATTTTTTTTAATTTATTGTAACATTTATATAAATGATGCATGTTAAAAAGAAAACACTGGACACCACCTAAAATGAAGCAAGATTCTTTCATAATTCTATAGGGCATTTGGGCGCCCCAATTCTTCTAAAGCAACAGGAGGAATTTTAAACCTTATTTCTAGTCTACCTCATCAAAATTGAAAAAAACCCAAATAAAGTCTTATTTATTATGAACAATATCCTGTGTATATAATAAGTTTTTTGATCATATATTTTAAAGATTGTTTTTTTTAAGCATGCAAAAGCATAACCAGAAAGAAAAACTTCCACAAAACATACCTCTTTGGCAGAGCAGAGTATTGCATCTTTGATTGCATTGTCTACGACCCAAACTAGAATATGGGTGGGTTTCACCATACCTGTAAACACAAAAACACGAATCACATCAAGGTAACATGTTCATAAAAGAGATACTTGATATCTTTTCACTGAAAAAAAATTTATCCTCCTTATAACATAGAAATAAAAAAAAGTAAAAAAAGCTAGTTTTTACTTATTTTTTCCTCTCATTTTTAAAATTCGAAATTTTTCGCTTAGTTCAGACAATTTCATTTTTTTTTCTTGTTTTAAAATTTCAACATATAAAGTTTTCATTAAACACAGAAAAGTAAAATTTTTAAAAAATCATTTTTAGTTAAAACTACGCAGTAAAAACACCAAAAGTGAAACTCTAATTGTTTGTCAATCATGAATATATGAAAATAGCTGAAACCCGAGGGTTAAATTTTTAGAAGTCAGCATTATCCATTACAAAGTGATTTGTGAATTTTAATAAGGCTGTCCATTTGTGGAAAATAAAATACGATTCAAAAATACTGATTAATACTCAATATGACTAAAGAGATTTTTATCTGTATTACATGCCAAGGGAGACAACCCTGTTGTGTTTTTTTTTTTTTTTTTTTTTAATTTGGGTTTTTTCCAAGTTTCTCTAAATCAGCTTCATAGTTTCAGATTTCAGAGGAGATGTCATTGAAAAGTAAATTCTTGTTGAAAAATGGGGACTATGAAGGGTGATTACAATACTTAACCTTTAGCGCACTGTCGCCAAGGTGTGGCTCAGTTGAGCTAAAACAATGCTTCATATTTGAATTACCTCCCTTTATATTTGAAACATGGAGCATATTATAGACAATGTTATAGAATAAAAACACTTTACCTTTCCTGAATTCACGTGTAAACAGTTCTAATGTTTTAAACCCTCATCTTTAACTGATTCTGACACTGAAATGATATCAAGCACAAAGTTACAATATCCCAGAAGAAAAAGTATACATACTTAACAGTGCTCCAGCCAGGTTTGAAAAGGGCAGGGTGCTAGTAGTTCAAGGGCATACCGAACCGCGAAACGATGGGAATGGGGAGGTGCGGGAGGGGGGGAACCCCCTCTTGGAAGGGGGCTTGGGGGATCTCCCCCTGGAAATTTTTTCAAATTAGGACTTTAAATAAGGCCTCTGGGAGATTTCCTGGTTGGAATTTTTGTTCTTATTCCAGTTTTTTTTTTGTATCAAGATTTTTATTTTATTATCCTTGTCTTAGATAGCAGTGGGTTGGGGAAGCATCCCACTAATATCTTACAAAGAGTTCACATATGTATATTAAAATCTCTCAGCATCATACATGTGAGATTTTTTATAAACAAAAAGAAAATGCTATCTTAACATGTAAATAATTAAAGCTCTTTTTTTAGAATCAAAGGATAACAAAAAGAGTTATTGAATCTTACCTAAATTATTGATAATACTAATAGGAGAGGAAAGTATACATAAGAGAAAAAGGTGCTTTTGCATTTATGTGCAGATTTGATAAGTTGCTTGGAAAATTTTTTGCAGAGTTTAAAAAATGGAATTTGTTCCAAGAACATTTGATCACTAATCTTATAATTGTAAGGTTGCTTTTTCCGGTCATCTTTACCAAAAGTAAAAAAGAAAAATTCCAATTAAGCTCACATTTCAGTTGCATATTGCTGGAAAAATTTTGACTACGTACATCCAAGTCGCCTCAGAAAATCATGGATCCCAGATAAATTCTGTTATTAATTTCTTAATATGTATACCATAGAGAGGCCCCCATTTTGATGACTCCAAAGTGCTCTTCCCCACCCCAGGACATGAAAAAGGCATAGTTAGTTGCCCTAAAAGGGCATTATTTTTTTTCAGAAAATATAATGAAATTCAAAATATGAAGCTTTCTTCTGTAACATTGAATATAATCCAAATAAAATGTATAAGATCTAGAATTGTTTATGTAGACATGTATTATCCATTGTGACAGGATAATTAACAATACATACAGGAAATATCTTTTCAAAGTTGAATTGGTTATGTAGAGACTCGGATTAAAATTGTAATAACTTTTAAATAAAATTCCATTTTGATAAACATAATTATTGTTTAATTAGATTTTTCATTATAGTTTGTTTTTTTTGTCTCCAAATTCTTTTTTTCTTAACACAATAAATCTCTAAATATATATATTTTTTTTAAATTTAGATCTGATATTTAAAAAAATAAATAAATAAAATAATAAAAATGGAAACTTATCTCAGTGCATTACCCCACACCCACTTCACTTTATTTACCCTACGATCATAAATATTGTAAGTTTAAAGCCTATCTTTATTTAAAAAAATGATGTAAAATCTGTATTTACAGTTTCTTATTTCAAACATTTATGTTTTAAAACAATTTTTAATTGTTTGATGGCTGTAAACAAAATTTATCAGTACATGCTTTTTAAATGATTATCTTCGAACATACCGGAACGTCCGGAAGTAAACATAGATACATTTAAAAACTGTAATAATTTATGCTATTAACATGATTAATCTATAGAGACAGATAAATTAAACATTAATGATAAAAATTATTATGACAATTATCCGCCTCTCATAAAATACTTTTATCGGAAAATTTCATTGGTTGATATTTTTGGAAAAATGGAATTTTTCGTCTGTAAAGTTTTGGTCTGTCTGCAAAGGACTAATCTGACTTTTGAATTGTTGACACTGATTTGCCTAAGATAAGTTGAGACTTTGGAGAGAATAAGCTTAAGAATATTTTTTATAAATCTGATGGCTGGACTAGGGCATGTTTTCCACTTCGTCATACTTGGAATTCAAAAGATGGCAGAATAGTGTTTTAGATGAATAATGACAACGTACTATATTTTTCCCCAGGTATTAGACAATAATACTTACCTTCGTAATAAATGCAATATACTTTTTTGTGCCAAATATCCGGACATAATTGTGTTGATACTTATTACTAGAATAGCCGACTGTTAATTATGGCTTGTGCCGGTTGATTGACACCGACTTTGAACATTGGGTGACTACGTCTGTGTTACACACACACACACGTTAAGGTTTGTCGGCAAAATCAAAGGGTGCCGAGAGTTGAGGCTTGGGGGAAAACAGTATGGGGTCAAACTTTTACCAACAAAGGCAAAGCAGGGCACTGTCTGAAAGGGGCAGGGCGGAGATCAAAGGCAGCAGGGCGTATATCAAAGGCGGCAGGGCGCGGCGCCCTGCCATTTCGGCCTAGCTGGAGCACTGCTTAATCATTCTTGCTCTTTAACTTCCTTTCTTTTTTTTTTCTTTTTTCTTAAATATATAGTGAAATCTTGATCATAACTGAACATTTAAGATTCCTTACAAATGATGACAACATTTTGAAAATTCAGAGAAAACAGTTATTGTTATAACATTAAAGCATCTTGTTCACAGCGTGCCACTGACCTGGAATTAGAAGTTTAACTATCACTGTGTATTAAGAAGCCACAGTGTGAAACACGTCACATGGTTCCACACTATACTGTATTCTATATTTAACCAATTTCTCTGAAGTTGCTGTTTACGAAAATAGTGTGTCATTTATCAGGAAACAAGAAAGTTCTTTGGAGCACATGTGTCGCCTGCTGAAGTGTGAAAGGAAAAGCCTGACGGACAAACAGACAGTCGGCGGAAAAGACACCAGAAAAGTGATCCCTATGTGTCACCTCTACTTACAGCAGGTCACACAACAAGGACTTCACCAACATTGAAAAGGGAGAGTAGCATAATTTTTTTTTCTCCAACTTCTTCCTATCATCAGTGAACAAGCTACTTCAATTTGGCATAATCATTAAGTTTATTTTTTTAAAAGGAAACAGTAAGGAGCAGTCCTTTGACATCAAAATTTCATGTTGACAAATTTATCCAAAACCATACCCAGATGTTATAAAATTCATCAAATCATTTTTCATGAGTATTTACCCCACAAAACCCCTACATTAAATATGGACCAAACCCTATTTGAATATTTGAACCATAAAACTGCTTTTAAAACACTCTCAAACTAAATATCTAAAAGGATTGTGATAACAGAGTATGCAGAAGGAAGGTTACGTTACGAAATTGTATCAATGTCATGTCACTAAATGATGCTTCTCAAATTAAGCTAACAAACCTGTCACATTGAGTTTATCAGCTATTACAGACAGAAGGCATCTGTTATAATCTTAAACTTTCATTTGAGACAGTCTGAAACACTGTATCTAATCAAACAATTAACCATTTTCCCTAAATAACATCATTTTACACCATGGCATACCATTTAAAACCTTGATCGGATTGAAAGATTTTACTCACTTTAAACAGTGCCCCCACCCCATCTCCATAATACTGAGGAGTAGCTAACCCATTCCTTCCTGGAGTTACTCAACCTACAGATCTAGTTTTATACTGGTTACATAAGTTGTTTCTTTAAGGTGGCAGAACATATATAACCCATACCATTCAAAGTTTCTTAACTGGACTTATCCTTTTTTCATTTTACTAGCTGTTAATGGTGGATGTTTGATGAAAATTTATTTACTGAATACAGGAGAGTGCAGAGATGTGCAGGCTGATCTTGGTCTGCACTTGTCACAAAAGCAGTCACAGTGCCTACACCATTATAAGGGTTATACATACTCATTGGGTCCTGTTTTCGACTGGATGGCAGGTGGTCATCGTGTGAGAACAGCTCTGAATCATCATACACGGGTGACATCACATCATCGTCGTCATCATCATCATCACTCATCTCCATCTCCATGGCTACTTCCTGCAAGTGAAACATATTACATATGCATATTCTTTTTTAAAACATAAGGAAATCCATCCATCATTAAATTGTGATCATGGTTGGGAATTTCATAAAGCAAATGAGCCTATAACTCCTTGTCAATGGATATTTGCATATGCACATAAGTATTTTTAAGCATTTAAAGTGCCATGATTATAGTTTAAGGATGGATGGATTTCCATTAAAAACAGCGAGCAATGATCCCTGATTCATATATATGTATTTTCATATTGAAACAGATATAATTATAATCAAAAGATAGAGAAAATTGAAAAGAGAGAGAGAAAGAGAGAAAGAACATATGATTAAAGCAGAAAGGAATGTATCTGACATCTTGATAAAATATATTTCAATAAAATAAACAATGTGTAGTAAAAGCATAAAATGTAAAATATTTTTCATTTATCATAGAAAAAAATAAGTTAAAAAAAATCAGATATCACTACTGAGATTACTAATTATTAGACTGCACTACCCTGTTACCTTAAATACAAATCACAGCTGTTGTACAAGTAGTCATTAAGTGGATGTATGGATGTGTAACACCATTTCCTGCTGCCTTCAAGTGGAAACATAGCTAGTGTAGAGTTTCAAGGTCAACCACAATCGTTATTTATAAACAAGTAGAAACCCTCCAAATGTAGCCGTCAGCTCTCACACAATATTAAATAATGAGTTATAACTGACAGTGATTAATTTCCTACAGCTTAGTTACAAGCTTGTGTCATAAATCCCATATATGGCCTATGTAAGTTTGATGGTAAAAGTAATATAGCATGCACCAAATTTAACTGCCAATTCACAAAAGAACTGTTAAGAAAACCTTCAACCTTCAAATATCATTTGTCTAACCAGTTGTATGGTATCTATTTTCAAGGGTTTTGAAATGGAAATTTAACAATTCCAGTTAATGAGTTTTGTAGGCTTTAAACATAGAAACAAATTGTATAACTACACACTTGACACATAACATCTTCAATTATCCAGGACAGCTGTAAATAATCCCAAGATGAAAATGAAGTAAAGTGAACAAAAGACTGATACTCGCACTAGCCTTTACATCAAATTTAAACCCTGAACCTGCTGAATTTCTTAAATGGACTTAGCCGGCATCTTTTTTGGAACAGTCCATTATCAATTTTAGGGATAACAAGATGAAAACTTGTAGTTGGTCAGCCAACAGTAAAGAGCCAGGCCAGCAGGGCGTATATCAAAGTCGACAGGGCGCGGCGCCCTGCCATTTTGGCCTAGCTAGAGCACTGCTTCAGAGTACTTACCTGTGCTGTCCTTGGTTTATTGCTAAGATTTGATTTGGTAAGTTCCAACATGTGGCTTGGATAGGACAATCCAATATTTCCTATGAACAACTGTAGAAGAAAAGAGTAAATGTCAAACACTTGGCCAATTTAGACACAGGTAGTTGTTATCAAATATGAAGTAGCAGTGCTTTAACTTTAATCAATATAACTTACAACTGCAGTCTACAAAATAACGCACAGTCTGAGAGACTGTAAGTACCAAAATTAAAATCAAGGTTCCAAATTCTTTCATTTTCCTAGCCTGTTCACACAGCAAAATTACAAAATTACCATAATGGATGCAAAAACTTTTGCCATGTTAGACCCAAATGAAAGGCATTACTTTCTGATAATAAATCTCATAAAAAATCTTCTTAAAATGTTCAATATTAGGAAATATATTCAAGTTTTCAAATTTTCTCAAGGTTACTTATTTTTTCCGAGAAAATTTGGAAATAAAGAATTCTAACTATCATAAAAACATGCTTTTCAATTAATTCTAAAATTATTCAAAATTTTGAGCAAATAAATATTGTAATACTGTACTGCAAGAATTAGTTCAATTATACAAAATCAAAAGAGTGAACAGGGTCAATTCTGTAATTTTAATCAATTCCAGGGCCAAATTTTAAAGCTGACTGAAACTATATGGCTACCGTATTTACTCGACTATAAGACGGGTTTTTTGCTGTCTGATCAGGGTTTAAAAGTTGGGGGGGTCGTCTTATAGGCGGGGTCCACCAGTCTGGTAAAGTTTCCCCAACTTTAGTTGCCGTATGAATGAAGCTTCGTAGCGGTATGCAATTATGCAGCCGTATATTCTTCTCATTTTCAATGGTTAGATAAATATTAGAAATGAATTGCATGACATAAATGACTAAATATTATTGTAAGATTGTTTAATCAAAAGTTTTTTGCACCAATATGAATTTATTGAAACATTTTAAGCATTTTATCTTTTCTGTAAGCGGTTTCGGGGAAACACATAGTGCTCATTAGAACTGCTTGTTCATAAAATCTTCTCATGACACCTCGACGTAAATAAAGCATTGAAATACACAAGATGTTTTCGTTATGATTTGTTTAATTTATGCTTTTTTTAATAAGTTAATTAACATTTACAATGAAAAGAAAAATGGTATTGATTAACAATCCAGAAAAATTGGTAAGAAAATCGGTGTAGTTTCACACTAACGGTTCTCACGGGCACCGTCAAAACCCGTACATACCAGACCGTACACAACCGTAACATTACAAGTTCTGAAAATGAAAATGAGTTGTTTTCGAGATTTATTATGAAAATTAATATTAAGGTAATGCATTTAATCAAAAGTTTGTTTCATTTTTTGTGAAATTATTCCGCACTTAGCGAGATTTTCATGGTATACTTTTAAAATTTTCGGCAGTAAATTACCGTTCGTCGAACTGCATTTGAATTTTTTTTACCCCGTCTTATAAATGGTTCAAAGCAAAATACTACAGATTTGGGGATTGGAAAGGGGGCCCCGTCTTATAGGAGAATAGTCTTATAGTCGAGTAAATACGGTACTTATTGAACTAGAAATAATGCAAAAAAATGAACATTACACTTGATGCCATGCACATTTTTTAATAAATCTATCCTAGTTTGAATTTACAACAAAATGAACCCCTCTATAGAAAGTGTAGAAAGTTGAGATGGGTGGTACATACATGATCCTCAGCACCTCAGGCCAGCCCGTCCACACCTGGTGTCTCACGGGGGATATTACATACACTGAACACATCTCGCTTCACCTGTACACAACAACAGAAAACATGGCATATACATATTTAAAAATAATAGTGCATATACAGGTTTACACAGGCTTCAATATTTTGCTTTTCATATGAATTAGCAAATTGTTTGCTTCATAGAAAATTTTATAAATGATGGGACTTACCAAAATGCTGCTAACTTGAGACATTATATAAACAAAGAAAAGAACTTTCACTTGAGTTAATTAATAACCCCACATACTGCTTTGACACAGAAAAACTTACAAAAATCCCTGACACATTTATCTGCTGATTGGTCTAATCATGATTAATCATTATTTCAAGTGGTATGCGAGTGTAGGACAAGAAGGGACAAGCAGAGAGGGAGATCCCTTTATAGCCCCTCATCACCATGTAAAACAGAAGTATAGTAACTTTCAAAGTTAAACCAATTTTATCTTGATAATATTAGGCATGAAACATCAATATAACACTGTTACATATTTTAACATTAGAACTACTTCTCTCTATGTGACCCCTGAACTCACCTCCTCCACAGTCTTGGTGGCAGCAAACTTGAGGCTAAGCTGATGGTATTTACTGCCATCTCGACATGTGATCCTTAGATTGTATGTCCTGGAGTTGTCTTGACCACTGTAGAAAACAGTTGCATTTCATAATGGCGCAATATACAATTTGTTCATTTGTTTATTGAATTTATACAAGCAAGGAGCTGCCAGTGCCATTTTAACAATTTTGATCAGAGATCAAACCCACAACATCCTGCACCTGACTTAAGTTGAAGACATATTTTTTTTTGTACCTTCCAGTTACAAGGGTTTATCAAGACACCTGACACAAAAAATAAAGATTTCAAATATTACTCTCAATTCAAACGAAATTTATGAAGGGAGATAGGATTAAATTATTTTCCATTAAAAAAAATATATTAATAATTTTTCCATTTAAAAAATATAACTGGATGATTGGCCGACTTCTGACAAATCCATTCTGATTCAAAAAGAGCACTCACCTTGAGGAAGTCCCAGCTGTTGTTTCTGTTGGATGAAGATCTGGTGTTAAAAGGAAGAGAGTGTTCTCTTTTGGCAGATGGAGATCTCGCAACACAGACTGAGGAGAGAGACAACAGTAGTTGGAATCACAGAGAAATACTAAATGGTTTACAAGGTAAAATGACTTATGAGAAAATTAAGTTTAGTTTTCAATGACTTTGCTTAATTATCATACTGTAATGCTTTAAATTGTGTTAAAACTGCATAGTGCTTAAAATGCTATTGGCCATTTTTAACACACATCTTGGACTCAATATCTTGATTGATTTTCTGTGTTTTTTAAGTAACATCAACAGTATTTCAGACATTTAAGGATTTTGTCGACATGAAACATACAGTATTGACTCCCAGCAGTATCAAACCATTAACAAGTGACATTATACCAAATTGAGATATCCTTACACCAGGCCAACCAGTCCTGGAACTACCTTTATGTGACAAGTGCTATTCACAAGGGAGATATACCCGGTGCATTTACTACTTTTAAAACTTTCATATGTTACAGCAAGATATCAAACCCATAACATCCCAGCAGCTGGGCAGATACTCTACCTCTATATCTTACACACATATAAAAATATATTAAGGTATAAAAGAGAGAGAAAAGAAAGAAACCCACATTATCATGAACTTTTCTGTTTGTCCAACCTTTTAGCACCATCTTACTGACAGGAACTGATAACTCCTGGCTTAGGGATTCCTTTATTTGCACTGCAGATATATAATTATATAAAAAAAAGATTTATTAATAATTAATTTTAGTCATGGATAAAACAAAACCTATAACATAATTATTATTTCAAAGTTTGTCTTTATTATTTCAAAGTTTGTCTTATCATTCTATTTTTTTTTTACTTAAATAAACTGTATACAATATACTCTCTTTCTGTTTATGTAATGCTGCATTTATAGTTTAAGTATAGGGCTCCGTACTGGTACACAATATTTATTGAATACCGGTATTTCAGGTACGATAAATTGAAAGATTTAAAACTTAATATTTTAGTTTGTTTGTTTATTGTTTTTGTCTACTTGAGACAGATATAGTGCTGCCACACTATAGTGTCATGCCATAGACATGTGGCATGATACCATACCCAGTCACATTATCCTGATACAGGGCCAACCAGTCCTGGAACTACCTTTATATGCTGAGCACCAAGCAAGGAGCTATTTCTTACCAATACCATTTTTTACGACTCTGGTATGTTGTGGCCTAGGATCAAACAAACAATCACCAGATTCCAGGGCGGACACTCTAACCACTCGGCCACAGGGAGAAGATTTTAGTATCAGTCAAGATATCAATCAAGACTAGAGAAACAATTTAATAGGTCTAATACATGATTGAAATGATTCACTTAAGCATTACTAATTTGGGGTATACTTTTGATTTCTGAAAACCAACAAATAATCAGACACATTATATCAAATCATGTCGGACAAATTCAAGAACTATTTTGCAGGAATATATATATATGCTACTTTTAAATTCCTGTCAATGAAAAAGACAACATTTCTCGTGGTTTTTATCTACTTTTCTGTATACTGAAATATCATATGGTATATCTAATGTTGATAATTTTGCCTACATTACAAATACTGTATCAATAATTCTGACCAATACAGAGCCCTTGTGCATGTGTAGGATTTTAAAGTCTGTTACAAACTGTTTCTGAGTCAGCCATGAACACGTCAACATTGTTGTTCCTATACTCTTACACTAAAGTGAACACCCTCCTGTCCTGCACCCGGGATAAAGCCGTTCCGACAGTGCTGGCCCAGGTCCGAGCTGCCCCTGGACTAGTGGTTGCTGCGTCAAAGCTGCATTGACCGCCATGGGATGGGGTCACTGAATATACCCGAACTGAAGAACTCTTCACCAGGGGGCTTTGGAATGGGAGACTGGATGGGTGGCGGAACAAAACTGGTGGGTGAGTCTGCCTGCCCCATAACACTCTGTACTGCTTGCTAAAAATGAACAGATTTCTTTATTATTATTTGGCTTGGAAGATTGGACATTTTTATGAAATTAATTAAGTAATGAATCATGAGCAACTATGATAGTGAATTAACTTAAATCCAGTTATGGACTATGGGGATTATCTTTTTGGCAAATGCTTGTATATATACTACATGTATATTTAATTATCCTATTATATATAACTTACTGATCATAACATGTTCTTTTTTCAAAATATGTATTTATAATATGAAAAAAAATCTTTATCAGTTTATGACATAAACAACTTCTTTAAAGTATTTTTCTTTAATTCTTGCTTTAACTGGAAAAAAAATATCAAATTATCTATTTATGTTCAAGAGAAGGTACCATTTCAATCTAGTATATCACCTTTCATTCTGATTTCAAATTAACAGAAAACCTACCAAGAGATTCCAGTCATGCTGATCCAAGATGGCGATGCAGGTTTCTATTATCATCCAATTGTTTCCCATGCTAGACAGAAAAAAGAGGTCTTTTTTTACTTTTCTAAGTTAAGTAAAAAAAAAATATTGTCATTGTGGAAAGAAAAAACATATTGGCTTGAATAAAAAAATGCATGGGTAGTCATTTGAGGTGTATACTTTGAATATAAATGTTTAGTTAAAATCGAGGAAAAGTGATTTTAATATATTTTAAATAAACTTATTTATTTTACGTTGACTGGGACAAGTTTTAAAACTTCTACCTAATCCTTCAAAGGTTCTGGCTAATCCTGTACTTTGCGCCTAGAGGTCATCAAAAATCCTTCCCCCCAACCAGGTTAAAACCCACAACCTTTGAATCCGCAGTTGGGTTTGTTACCATGCGCACTTCTAATAATAAAACTTTTAGATGTTTCATTTTAACTTCTAGCAGTGACATTTTTTGGAAGAGGAGGTTAACAGACTTCGAAAAAGTCTCAAAAATCGTCAGACATTTGGTCTGACGGGCATGGAAATTCTGTTTGACTGAAAAAAAATCTATGGACCAAAAAACAAAAGAGAAAAAATAGCAAATTATACCACTTTGTCAACATAAGAGTCCAGTTCTTATCACACAAAGTTTCGTTACATTTTATTCTATTCAACTTATCTTCATAAAACAAGAAGGCCATGTTGCCCTGAATCGCTCACCTGATTATAAATGAGCAACATATGTTGGTATTTCATATGGCCCTACTTTTTGACCCCACATGACCCATCCTAGAACTTGTCCAAGATATTATGGAAACAGACATTCCGAACAAGTTCTTGAGATATGGCCAAAAATTTTTCCCTCTAGAGTGTTAACAAGGTTTTTCTAAGATTATCCCTCATGACCTACTTTTGACCCCACTGACCAATTTCAAACTTGTCCAGATTTTATAGAGACAAACATTCTGACCAAGTTTCTGATGAGTGTTAAACAAGCCAAATTGTTGATGACGCACGATGGGTGACAGACAAAGGGCGATCACAAAAGCCACCTTGAGCACGTTGTACTCAGGTGAGCTAAAAAAGTCTTGATATATGCCTCTTCATCATTACATGTTCATTATTCTTATTGTTTGCATTTTATATTCTTGACATATGTCACGTTGTAGTTTAGATTTTACCCAATTTAAAGGTCTAAGCATCAAATCCAACGATATGTCTTAATTTTAATTTTTCAACTATAGATAGAACTAGGGAAAAGCTAAACTGACAAAAAAACATGATACAGTTTATCATATTCTTGTTGTGACCTACGTGTTGTTGATTTTTGCTTTTGTTCAGCAAATCTTACAGTGTCATGTGCCGTCAGAATCTTGAACATACATGTGTACCAGGTAAAATCGTTGTGAAAGTGTTGGTTGTAATTTTATATAGCTCTCATTGGCCTTTTGTTTCGCATCTATAGCCCTTTTACTAAGTTTATGCTTTTGGGATGACTTTTTCAGTCTTTTCTCAACTTGAAAGCGACACAACATTCAGGGACTTTTACACACACTAAATTTCAGACAGCAATCAATTACTAGAGGTCAAGCCTAGGCACAATTACGCATTGTCTTAAGTTCAAGGTAGCAGTAAAAATTTAAGAATTTGTGAGGTTTCGTTTATTTGATTAATAATTTCACAAACCATCCCAGTGATAATATGCAGTGTTTATTGACTGACATAGAAGAAGGACTTTGGGAAAATTTTACACACATGAGGTCTTTATGGAGTCAAGTTTAGTGCTTAGATTATTTAAAAATTGCGGTCTCTGGACCAAAAAAAAATTTTTATCGGACCGGCCAAATCGTCGGTGGGGATGTCCACAGGTCCAATGTTTTTGCGAAGTCTGGGTTAAACACCAAAAGTAGAAATTAGAAAAAAAAAAAAACAACTTTATACATGTAGAATGTTCATTATCAGAGAAAAAATCCGTTTGGGTGTTTTGGGTAATCTCTACTGAGATCCCCTCCGGTTTTTTTTTTTTTGTATTGGCCCCCATGGAGGCCAATACAAAAAAAAAAACCGGGGCAGATCTCAGTAGAGATTGGAGTTTGACACCCTGACTACCGCTGAAAAAGATGATGACACAACATTGCCATTAAGAATAGCCTAATGGCTTGTAGCTAAATAAAAAACCTCCTATTTAAAAAATTAAAAAATTAGCTTTATCTAAGGAAACTTTTAGATTTAAATTTTAAATTTAATTTATGGATTTGTAAGGTTTGGTGCTTTTCAGTTATTCTTCTATGATAGAAACATGCATTAGATCCTGTTTTAAATCTATGACAGATGCCTTTAATGACAATCCACCGATTTTGAAATTTCGACCAAAAAATCCCATAAGGAAATGATCATTGTTTTGGAAATTTTGTAACTGAAATAAAAGACCTTGTCTAATAATCTAACAAATTTATTATGTTTAATACATTCATTCAACATTTTTATCTTTTTTTAGTTAATTCTGAAAAAAAAAAAACGAGTTCTTATCATCATCAAAGACGTTTTAAAATTTTTTTAAGGTCTTTGTCATCATCCGGTTTTTAGTCATCCAAGCTTTTTCCTAAAAATTTGGGGGGAAAATATTCTTTTTTAAATAATCGTTTTCCCTTTTAAAAGAAAAGTAAAAATTAAAGGATAATAGGTATAAGATATGGGGAAAAGGCTCAAGTTCGAATTCGCCCCCTTTTGTAGAACATATTCTGTCATCTAACCCCGTTTCAGCTGTTTATTGTAAAAAAAAATATGAAATTTGTACAACACAAATCCTATGCGTAAACCCAAAAAATGGTGTTAGGTTTTGGAAATTTTTTAACTGGCTTTTTAAAATCCAAAATATTGTCTAAAACCAATATTATGAAAGTTTTGTCTTTATAAATCACTTTCCGCCCCATAAAAAAGAAAATTTCTCGCAGATTCAGCAAAAATTTCCCTTACTAAAAATCCGCTAATACCTGCTCTCGTTCACCAGGGGCCATTGTTGTTTCATGTTACGCATGCGAAAATTTTATTGGGGGAAATGAATTACTGTCCAAAAAATTTTTACGTAAATTTCTTGTATTTTATACTGCGGTCTTATAACCTATCCCAAAAACAAAAACCCCTACTCATTCTAGAATGTTGTTTTCCTTACAAAAAAAATAAAAAAAAATAAGCATTACATTGATATTTGTGTGAGCTTAGGGGGCCCAATAACATAGAAATAATTTTGATAAAGTAGGGGGTGAACCTGCTTTTTCGTATATATAATAATATATTTTATAGGCCTACTTTTTTTTAAAACAAGATTTTGTAGAAAAAAAACTGAAAGCTGAAACGAGTCCTCATTTCCCCGGGTATCCGTCATACAAATACCGGGGGGTCCCTTTTAAATTTCCGTTGGGTTCCATCCCCATATAAAGCAGGCGCGGATCCGGGGTTTGGGGGGGGGGGGGGCTTTTAAATCCGGGAACTACGAGGGGTGTTCAAAAAAAAGTACCCGGAATATTTGCCATACCTTATTTTTAGTATGGTTATCAGAAAATTTTAAAAGAGATACTTTGATATATTTTGAACAAATCGAAAAGGAAAACAAATTGCCTTTATGCAAATTTTTCCGTTTACTTGGGAAAAGTCAGGTAAAGTTGGCGGGGAAAAAAATTTTAAAATCTTCACATGTTTTCCCGTCTTTAAAGAAATTCCCAACGTCAAAAAATGTCCAAATTACGGACCCCCTTCCAAAAAAATTTTTCAAGGCCTCTACAAATTTTAAAAAAGGGGGCGAAATCTGCCACCCCTTTCCGTTGATTTCGGAGGACGGAAATTTGTTTAAAAAAAAACGTAAATTTTGGCACTAAAAAAAGCGCTAAACCCCTTCGGTTTTTTAATTAATTTATTAAAAAGAAATCAGAGCGCTTTTCATGATCTTTGGGCATAAAAGGGAAAGCTTTTAAAATAGGAAAACAAACATATATGGGGGGGTTTCCCCGCTTTCCCAAAATCCCCCGCGCACAATGTTTCCGACCCCCAAGATCTTTTCTTTATATAACTGCACAAACTCCCCCTTTGGGTATTTTCTGGGCGTTTCCCTGGGGGCGACGTCGGGAAAAAAGGGGACAAAAATTATGGAGTTGACGGGAAAAAAATCAGTTTTAAAATTCCCCTGAAGCGTTTCAGTTTATACTTTTTTAAAAATGGATCTGTAGGGGGGAGATGGGTTTTTTCGTGCAAAAAAAAAACTATTAAAAAAATATATAAAATTTTAGGAAGTTTATAGTATTTTTAAAGAGGAAGTTGCCCCCCTTAACCCCTTCCCCGACTTGCCATAGTGAATGTGGGTTTTCATCGGTGCAAACTGTATTTTTTTGGGCTCGGTTAAGTTTAAAAAAAAATCCAAGTATACTTTCGAGGGTTTCTTTTTAAAAATCTTTTTTTAATTGGGAAAAAATTATGGGTTTTTTCCGGATATTTTTTGAAAAACCCTCGTAAAATTTCATTTTTTTTAATAATAATACCGTTGAATGCATTTTTTAATACGATATATATACACACCTTTATTGTTTTTAAAAGAAGAAACTAGTTATCGGCATAATAGTTTGTTTTTTGTTGTTTTTGTTGTTGGTTTTTGTTGTTGTTGTTGTTGCATGGCTTTTTAAGAATTTTTTCAACGTAAAAATAGAAATTACTACATGTATATTATTAAATTTGTTCAACACAAAAAAAAATCATCCCAAAAAATGTATAATAAAAACATTCGCTGCCTAAAACGAAAAACGGAGGATTTATTAAAAAGATGTTTTAAAAAATTTATTTACCCGGGGTTTAATTAGGACACCCCGGAAAACAGATAAATCTGCAAACGAAAATTCAAAAAATGAGACAATATTTAAAAGCAAAAACACGCTGTCTCTTTTCTTCGAACTTGTCGAAAAAATAAACATCTCGAATCTGTCTGAGACAACGTTAACTGGATGGTCCAGCTTTTTCCGCTTCGAGGGGGCCGGACATTTTCGATGTATCGATTGTACTGCTTGTTTAAAATAGCGGAAAGGTGACACACAAGCGAAAATGAAACTTTTTTAGGGAGAAAACTTAAGTTATCAGCGAACTGCAAATGATTTTCAATTGATCAAATTTATTAACTCAAATTGTTAATATAAACTTTAAGTTAATATGTGGATACAAAAAACACTTTGTCAATTTAAGGGGGTTTTACGCCGCTTCCCCCCCCTCTAAAATCCTTCCTTGTGAAGGAAATATCTGAAACGGGAAAACACGAAATCACAAAAATCGCGAAAGCGTGAAAACAGAGAATCACGATAATTTGGGGCTTTACGAACAAAGAGTCTTTACTGGAGTGGTTTATTTATCTATTTTATATTGTTTAAGCGAAACCCTTATAGATAGATCAAATAGAATAAAAAAAACTAGATTTCATTCGTTGATCGAATGATAGGACTTTTGTACATTTGTTAAACACTTAAAAGCTAAAAAATTTAAAAGATATGAAATTCCACCCTTTAACTTGCTTTTGTATGGCCATAACTTCAATAAAATTTGAAAATATAACCGTTTAACTTGGGGATATGGAAAAAAATAACTGAAAAATAATTTTTTTATATCGATTTATTTAACTTGGATTATTTTTAATAATCTATGTTACAAATCAAATTTATTTAAATGCTTCAATTCGAATTTCATCCTGTAATAATTGCCGAAGACCGCATAACAGCTTGTGTAGACAGCTTTCAAGTTTGATGTCATGGGGACGTCATAGGCATAATAAAATCAGTAAAAATGAAATATTAAGTATTTTGATATATCAAGTATTTTTTCATGCTCCTTACAACTTTGCAATATAGAAATTAACGCGTAGTTTATTTTAAACATTCTTTTTGACTTATGACGTCAATGACGTTAATCCTCAAGAATTTGAATAAGTTCAAAGACTAATATTCAGTCCAAATATCAACTTTCTAAATCATCTGGAGCGATTTTATATGTATTTGAAATTGGACGTAAATTTGGTTCGAAACTTGGATTCGCCATAGAACCAATTGCTTTTTCGAATTGTAAAAAGGGCCCCGGGATACACATATAGAGCGTTACATATACATTCTGTGAAATTTTGATGAAAATCGGTCCGAAATTAATGGCTGTAAAACCGCGTAAAACCCTTTTTGTCCTGACGTCAAATCTTACGTGATATAACGTCACATTAATATGAATTACATTGCATTCAAAAGCACACGGATTGATGTACATACCATTAGCTTTCCAGGTCCTGGGAAGTAAACAACATATTTAATTAACGCGTATATTCAGAAAATTATTTTTGACCTTATGGGTCATATGACGTCATGTGACGTTCATCTTCATAGAATGTAAAAGCACTCTTGGAGATGATTATATACTATCCAAATTAATATTATATTTCTACTCATCTGGAAACGATTTTATACGTATTTGAAATTTGACGTAAATTGGTTCGAATTTTGGTCGCCAAAAAAACCTTTGCTTTTCGAATTTGGAAAAACGGACACCGGAATGTACAACTAGACTTTTAACATACACATTCTGTGAAATATTAATGAAAATGGGCCCCAGAAATATGGCTGTAGACGGTACAAGCATTTTAGACGACGTCAAGTTTGACGTCAAAACACGTCATAGTCAAATGAAAATTATTGAAATGGTAACGTTTATCTGAAGCAAAGGCTATTAATTTTCAAGGTGCTCGGACGTAAAAACATATAAAATTAACACTAAAAATTAGAAATTACCTTTCACCTCATGACGTCATATGGGCGTAATGACGTTCATCTTCAGAGAATATAAAGTAACCTCGAGATTTTATTTCTGTCCAAATATCATCTTTCTAGTCATTTGTAAGCGATTTTTTACGCATTTGAAATTTGACGTCAATGGTTCGAATCTTGGATTCGCCATAGAACCATTGCCATTTCGAATTTTGAAAACGGACACGGAAGGCACAAAATAGAGCCCAAAATTACAATTTTGTGAAATTTTGATGAAAATCGGCCCGAAATAATGGCTGTAGACGCGTACAACACTTTTTCACCTTACGTCAATTGACGTTATATGACGTATATGAAAATGAAATTCATTGGGATTCGAAAGGTCATGGTTTGAAATATATGCCATAAAATTTTCATTGTTCTGGGCATTGGCAACACATCGAAAATTTTCACAAATACAAGAGGAAGAAAAAAGAATAAGAAGAATAAGAATAATAAAAAACATAACAAACCCCAAAAGGACTTTCTGCCGAAAGGGCAGAAAGTCCTAATAACGTTACACATAATAGATCTATACACAGACATAATATTAATAGGCATTTAATATCAATATTAAACAGATGTTTTATAATTAATAACATTCATCGTGGGTATGTAGATATTTGTTATGAAGATTTTATTTTGACGAAGTAAATGATTTGCGTAAGAATGTTGTCTCGCTAAGCTGATTACCTGTTATCTTTTATGGGTTAGCCGTAAACTTATGTTTATTCAGTTAAACTGTTGGTCTAAAAATATTTAAGACCAAATAAATAAGACGGATGTTCGTTTTTAGCAGAGATGTGAAAAACCTGATGTACCTTAATGTTTGCTCCCTGGTTGTAGCATAGCCTCTCTCAAAATAAAATAGTTTTTGCATGCGCATGCATACCGGAAGGCGAAAATACGGTCGAAAACGTGAAAACATGATGACGGAAAACGCGAAGAGTACGATGACAAAAACTCGAAAAAACGATGTCGAAAATGCTAAGTTAGTTGATGAAAATCGCATTTTCATCATCGTTTTTATGCGTTTTCGCCCTCGTAATTTTTGCGATTTCGTTATCGCACCGTCGCGATTTCGTGTTTTCGCGTTTCAGATTCCTTTTTTTCAAAGGCAAATATGTAGATGGCCCCAACGGAATTTTGTAGGTACCCCGTTTCCCATGCAGTTTGTAATTTCATAACAAACGACTGACTGGTATACCACTGACAATAAGGCTTGAACGCACGCTAAGATCATTTCTTAACAGAACAACGCTTTATATTAAAGAATATCATATGACGTGTTTTAAATGTTATACAAAAAAGAAGTTCATGGGGTACTATGATTAGAAAAGGCGACCTCGGTTTGTACCCAGGTACAATTTTCTACCCGATTTTTCTACCCGACCTCGGGTACTCGTTTCAACCTACTTCAAAGTAATAATCGATACAGATATTTTAACTTTTTTTCTACGTGATTTAGAATAAGTACCATAGATGACACATAGAAACAGGGAGGTAGAACAATTTCAGTATATCAAAGATTTTGTAACATTTTCTCTTTTAACTTGGTAGAAGATAATCCATTTCGATGTTTTTGCCATGTTTTGACTGGATAAGAGGAACTTTACATGAGCAAGTCCAAAAAAAAAAATTAAAAAAAAATAAAAAAAAAAATAACCAAATAAAAAAAAAAAAAATTAAAAACCTTTCTATGTTGAAAGTGAGAAAAAAAAAATGTTTGGCCATTTAAGGTTCTCAGAAGACTCTGACATTTTATATGGGAAATTTTGCTAATTTGATCATTTAAAATCTTTTTTTAGTAATTTTCTAGTGAAATTACCATCAGGGATTTCTTATCAGTATATGCAGAGTTGGTTTTTTTCGTTTCAATATTACCGCCCCGGTGGCCGAGTAGTTAGAGCGTCCGCCTTGGGAGCGCGAGGTTGTGGGGTTCGATCCCAACCAGACATACAAAAGTCGTAAAAAAAAGGTACTGGTAAAGCTCCCTTGCTTGGCGCTCAGCATATAGGGTAGTTGCTGACTGGTTGGGCCCGGTTTCCAGGATAAAGTGACTGGGTGTGGTATCATGCCACATGTTTACGGCATGATACTGCAGTGTGGCAGCACTAATCTGGCTCAAGTAGATATCGCCTCCCAAAAGACTGAAATTTTGTCGGTGGAACGTTTAAAAACCCCAAAGAAACATAAAACTTAAATTTGTATACATGAGACAGATATATTTTTTTTCAAAATTCTTTGCAATGGGACCATACATTCTGAAAGTTGATAATCCGTGCATTTGTGATCTTCGCTAAATTAAAGATGTTTTGCTCATAGTTTGGCAGTTGAAGAAGGTCGATATAGAAACATTGAAAGAAATAAGAAAATGATTTTTGTAATATGAATGTTATAGAAATGAATATCATTTTTTGTTTTTGTTTGTCCTTTGATCTGAGGCGTAAGATTTTAACTAATATTTTTGTTATTGGCCAACTATTACTAAAATTCAATTTAATGATGGAAAAAGTATAAAAAGGTGTCAAAATAGCCAAATTTGCATGTACAAAAGAAAGGTTTAAAACTCGTACTTAGTGATAAAACATTATTTATAGATATGCCTAATATGTATTAATATATTCCAACTGTGTATGAACCATTCCAACTGAGTTTGCTTGTCAGCAATTGATATATTAATTTGATTACAAATGAAGAAATAAAAGACTTAATGCCAGATAAAGAACACTTTCACCAAACAATTAATACCATCATTTTGATATAAGAAGGGTGTAGTTCCCTTTAGGAGGAAATTGACGAACTTATCGTGAACAAGCGGAATGTGTATTCCACGTGTTCGGCAAAAGTAACTGAAGCAATTAAAATTCACTCACAAATTCAAAAATAATATGGACATATAAAGAAGCTTTACTTTTATCTCAAGCGACTTGACGAAAAATTAAATGAACTCATAGATTCAAAGTTTTATTTCAAGAAACAAAGCGAAATCATGCCGCTGTTAGCAAAGTGTTCAAACCTCGAACTTCTCGGCGGTAAAGGGTATTCTATTGCAGAAGTCAATGCATTAATGAAACCATGGACTAATTAGTGCTTCTATTAAATAGGATATCAAATGAACTATTTCAAACTTTTCATGAAATTTTGTCTACGTTTCGAAATTTCATTGATGATATTCATTCTGTGATATTTTTACATTTTTGATATACTGGTATCTAAATGTTTCAGTTTTCAGATTGCGGGACGCAATCTTTTGCGAGGCGGAAGGGTATGTTGTAGCGGTAAATTATTCACCCGAATAATTTACGCTACGACTCTGTATTTTTCTTTCATCTCTCTCTCTATCTTCGTTTAATGTTTTATACACAATTCAATTAGTTATTTAAAAGCTGACATGTATGAAGTTATGTTGGTCTGTGTTATTTGTATATTTAAATAATTATATATTTCCATTATTAACATTATTATGTTCATACAAATTATGTTTATTAAGTTTCATTTATATTTCGCTAATTTTGTGCTTCTTGAATAAGTATATTATCTAGATGTAAATTCTTTTCATAATTTGTATATCTGGCACGTGTCATGACTGATTAGTCACCTTTAATGGCTTCACTGATTGTACCGGCATGATAAGTTTTGTTAATCCGCTTTGTCAGTTTTATGGCTTTTCAGTAACTCCGCCCACTGTGGCGTGATTGACATATCTGTTTCCTCTGCAATTAGCTTTTAATTGTTGATTTTGATTAAGAAAAAAAGATTCGAGTTTTAACCTCCGTTCTGTGCAGAGTTTTGTCAGGACAAATCTCTACATATTTGATTTCAAATATCGTGCTTAAGATTTACACAAAACTGTATATTAATAATGATTGGATATATCTGTGTTGAAATTGATTTATTTAACAACACAGAGACTTGTGTTTTATACATCCAAAAGTGTAACCACGGAAGAGCAGCAGCATCACGGACTACCGGATCTTAACTGAACCATACTATCTTTTTTCACCGGGTTACCAACGACCCGGCAGTTTTGTATCAGGCACGTGCACGATTTTCGCCTTTTAGCACGAGGAAATGTTGGTAGCAAAACTATCGATTTTTATTTACATTTAGCTATTTCTATATTTAGATTTCCATTAACCCTAAAAAACATACATTGATTTAACTTTTAAAGTTGTTATGGTTAGGCTATATAAAGTTCCAAGTCGGACATTAATAAATCGGGGTTTTTATTTAGATAACTGTTTCAGACTGTGAATATTACCATTTTTATAATTTTCACTGTTTTGTAATGGGATATAAAGACACTATCATATTTTTCAGACATTTTCATATGAAATATCGGAAGAAGTTGATTACCGCTTTCTTGTGGTCATTTTTGGACTAATTTTTAGACGAAT
>CM037787.1:31360249-31410249 GCA_021229015.1 Solen grandis | reverse complement strand
GTATTTTTGAGACACACTATTCAGGCTGTATATTATTCAACCATGCACATTTCGATCCTTTACACAAACTGATTGCTGGTAGACAAATTTGTAGACATAAGTATTTATATGCCCATCGCATACGTAATTGCCTGATTTGATGAAGTGATTCATCAAGAAAACTGTTTTTATCGTTCACTTGTCCGAACACCTGTCACCAAACGACAAATAAGCGACAGGCACGCGCGTGATGATTGCGTCTAAAAACACGACCTGATTGGTCAAGAGGGCATCAGAGTAATCATTTGATTGGTCATCTCATAGTAGCGATTGTTACGTTCGGATCTACGCAAATTCTGATTGAGATTTAGATCTGTCAAAGTATCCATTGTCGCCGGGTCACGATGCCTGGTTTGTGGTTGGCCAGAATTATTTCGCCTGATGACCATTAGATTTTTACAGCGCGGGGTTGTTGCAATCATTGATCCCTATCCACAATATATTGTTATTTTAGAAATTATCATACTGTGACAGTTATTTCGAGTATCTCAGTCGCATAGCGATGACCAGCTAATTGCATGCGGTAAAGTGCTAAGTAGTAGTAAGTCAGCAAGACTTAAGCCACTAAGTGACAGATGCAAGAGAGAGAGAGAGAGAGAGAGAGAGAGAGTTACTATTATATGATGGGTTATTTTTTCTGCATTCTCTTGTGCCTGTATTTATTACATAAGTATTCTAAATAAATAAATAAATAAATAAATACCCATCTAAGATAAAATATATAGTAAGTGTTATTTTCACCTTAAAGTGTCCTTATCTATACTCCTTTATTATTTTGCATGACAATGCGCCTGTCGAAAGACAAAACAAAACATTTTTTTTCATATATTTCTAGGTATGGTCATAGAACACAATATTATCACCGTGACTAAACCACAAAGAAAATCTGTTTTATATGACCACATATAAAGGATATTATCTTCCAATATAGTATACAAATAAGCTGTTCATTGCAAGCTTTTACATTTCTTTTTCTCCCTCTCGCCTCATTAATACGACGTGGCATCACTTTTATTCATCAATGTTAAAGATTATTTTAAGAGGTTACTGTAAAGTTTGTTTGTTTATAGGGTTAAACAAACCGTTGACAGTATTTCAGTCGTTTGGAGACTATGTCTGTTTGAGACAGATATAGTATGGTCACACGGTCACCACAGTATCAAGTCGTAGACATGTGGCATGATACCACACTCAGTCACATTATCATGAAAACAGGTTAACCAGTCCTGGAACTACCCTTATGAGCTGAGAGCCAAGCAAGGGAGCTATACCAGTACTATATTTTACACTTTTGGTATATTGTGGCTGGGAATCGAACCCACAAAATCCAGATTCAGACGCTCTAACCACTTACCCACCAGAACCATTAAGTCAGACATCCAGAAACATCTATCACAAAGGACATGCTTGTCTTTTACAGTGAAAAGATATGGTAATCATTCATGGATATTTCAAAGTCTTTTCAACAAAAGAATGGAATGAAATAAAGGAATCATCAATGAGGACAAAACTCTTGACTGAGCAATAGCTTTATTATTCATTAAGAAATACAATAAAGTGACATGAAAAAAAAAACCATCAAAGAAGACGGAAAAGTTAAATTATTAGCACATAGTGCCTCACAGAGTCCTTAACTTGCTCAATAACAAACATCCTTTGATCGTTAACATCTTCAAATTCAAAACATTTTCAAAGCTCAGAACAATTGAAAACATGTTAATGCTACAATTTTATGACATAACATCTTTCAACATCACAAAAATAAGCAAACTTTTGTACTGTCAAAAAAAAAATACATGTACAAAATGGCCATTATTCTAATGTTTTGGTTTGTGTTTTTAGTTAATCGTTCAGTCATATAGCAATGTCCAGCTAATTACAAGTAGATGAAGGCCCCCAAATGCATAGAAACACCCATTAAGATTCAAAAACCTACTGGAAGCCAGTGAAAAATGACCAGGCTGGGATTCAAACACAATTGTGAGGGCTTGGTGATAATACTTAGTCAACGACTTTTTTTTCTGCATTAGATATGCATGTTAAAATCATATGTAAAAAGACATAATATGAAAAAAATGTTTATTGGGTTTAAAGTATTTATATTGTCGTTTAAATGGTATGGACATTTAGCAAACATGTATCTTCTGAAAAGAGTTACTAAAGTAGAAACAGCACTTTAATCATTGATTGGCTTGAAAGCTATTGATTTAGTTTGACCTTCAATCAGAAAGATAAACTCCCTCAGTACCATTTCTGTCTACTCCATAACAACCAAAGCAAACTTTCTGACAACCACCCACATGGACTAATATTTCAATTTTTTCTTTACAAAAAGTCAAGCAGTAAAAAATCATAAGTTACATATCAAACAAATTATGAAAAATATGTAAAGTCATATCTTTTTCACAAAATGCCAATTAAGTTCAGACGTGACACAAGCTGTCACACCAGAGGAAATACTGATGTATGAAACATGAAAATGATTACAGCTGCAAAATAATTTATTTAAAAATAACTTTGGATGTTTAGTAAAGTTTTTTTCAGCTTTAACATTAAATTTCAAATGAACCTTGAATCTATAGCTTTGCTAACATAAAACATTTCACCTACAAAATACTTTGGTTTCATAGGTTCAGATACTTTTTTACTTAAACTGTCTTATAAGTGCAAACATTTTAATACAACAAACAACATGCGATATCTTAATTTCAAAACATATGCAATAACTTCATTCCTTTATACATGTCCAAAATTGAACATATATGTTGCAGATCATGTCATTTAGTGTATACATGTAATATAAAGCTGAAAACACTTACAAGTTCAAAAATATTTCATTAACTCTTAATGTTTTAAATGTGGTTCAATAAATTTCTTGGTCTGTTTTATGTGACTAAGGAATGCTTATCCAAAGAAAACAGTTCATTTTTAAGACATATTGTCAACTATAGATATGCTAGCTATTCATTAGTCCTTAAGTTTTCTGAATCTTGATTCCACCAAACTAAATATTGACAAAAAAAATGTTTCTTTCATTTCACATTACTAATGGAGCCATAAGTCACTCTGCACAAAAAGTAAATGTCAAATATTTTGATAAATCTAACAAAAGTTGAAAAGACACTCTAGTAAGTTTACATTTTTTCATCAAAGTCTTCAAATTCTGACAAAAAAGCTTTCTAGCAATGATATTACATCCAGAAAAAACTGTATAAATTCCACCAACAATACTTAACATTCAGAATTACAGTACTAAAATACTCAGGGGCTAATTTCCTCATTATTGATTCCCTAAAAAATAAAAGTATATAAATTCTGAATAAATATTATTTGCTGTTAAGGTAATATGTCATGACATTTTACTAGTCATGTACCTGGACATTTCATAAAGCATGAATGGCAGTATGCTTTTATTCTAAGTTTAAGTATATTACTTAGTGCTAGTATTGTTGTTGGTATTCAAGTCTTTAGTAAACCTATAAATATGATATCACAGACATGCAATTAAAAATACAGTAGAAAATAATAAAGGCAATCCAATACTAATATATGTGGTCAGGTAAAATCTGACTGCCCCAAACTGGAATCAAACACGAGACTTTGGGTATACATGACGGACACTCTACCAAATTGCTACAGAAGCTAGCACAACACCAAGGAAGCACATATGTCATAAAACAAAGGTGACATACTGGGTAGACTTTCACTGGTGAAATTCATAAACAACATAAAAAATATTAAGCTAGAGAAAAGTCATCTGTCTCCATTTCTTTTTTCCTTTACCTCATTGAGAAGCATTTTGACATCTTGGCAAAGAGAGCAATCACAGATGTGTTTCCTCTGTTTGCTCATGCATTATTGTAGCTCAGATTCCATACAATCTGCATGGCAAAAAAAAAGAGTTAAAAGTAAATTTAAGTTATATTCAAGTCATAAATGAATATTCATGAGGTAAATACTTCAGAACACATCAAGATTACACCTTTATTTTGCAGTATTATTCAATATTCCACTGAGTATGAGAGATGAGCTAGATCTTATGATTGAATCAAAGTATTTTTAATAGATGGTCCATGAAAAATAATGCTATTACATTATAAGGAGTAATGTTTGTGTCAAAAGAGTATAACTACATGTAAAGCATAACATAACATAACAACATCTAGGATATCTAGTATTTGGCATTTGCAAAAGTTTACCCCAATATTTAATACATTTAGTGTAATACGTAGTACATAAGGGCAGCCGCCCACATTCACCAAGTACCATGCAATTATTCACTGAAGTGTTAACTCCCAGAAAATATCTACAAAATTCAATTTGTACTTTTTCAATCTCTAATGAATATGAATGACCCCATATTTCCGCCCCGTACGTCAATATAGGTACAACCATTGAATCAAACAATTTAAACATATCTTGGTGTGAAAATTGACCAAATGGCAATTGATAACGTCTAATAGCGAAAATAGCTTTCCTAGCTTGTGATGCTAACCTGCATTTAGCAGCAGTCCATGTTAGTTTTGACGTAAATAAGAGCCCCATGTACTTGTATATAGATGTTACGTTTACGGTCTTGCCATTGAATGTCCAGTGCTCCGAGTTTCGTAAGGGGCCTCCATTTCTAAATACAATTATTTCTGTTTTATTTATGTTAACAGACATTTCTGAACAATTGCAAAATTCTGACAATGCATTTAATTGTTGCTGTAAGTTATTAACTGTATCGGCTACGGAGGCGACATCGTCTGCAAAAAGTAGGCATAAAATATCTGGTATATCAGAAGTGATAAAAATACCGCTACAAGTTTGTCGTAATCGTGCAATCAAGTCATTTATGTAAAGTGTAAAGATTATTGGGGAACTGACGTCACCTTGCCTTGTGCCAATGTTACAGTTGATTGGCCCAATGATATGGTCACGTGATGTATTTTCCCGCCTATTTTCATAAGGTTGGTCGTTTAAAGAATGTCTTGGCATTTTGATGTAATTTTCTAATTTAGAATACATTGATATCAACACATTTGTTAATACATTGTAAAAAAATTGTAATTTTCTTTGAGTACCCTGATCTAAAACCTGCTTGTGCTTCATTGACTTTATTACAATCAGTTGCCCACTTATTTAATCTATCCGTGACTATCTTTGAGAATATTTTATATATGACGTCCATAAGTGAGATTCCTCTGTAATTTGAAGGGTCGTTCCTGTCACCAGATTTATGCAATGGGACAATTATGCTTTGACCCCATGCATCCGGAAACTCTCCGGTTAAAAGTATTCGATTAAACAAAATGCTTAAAATAGGTATTATGCTGTGACAGGTATTTATATAAAACTCGGCACTAATACCGTCTTTTCCTTGAGCTTTACCTGATTTTAGACTTAGAATAGATTTGGTAATTTCATCGTCCGAAATATAGCAGTTAAGAATTTGATCTGCGGTTTCATCAGTCTGATAATTATTCATATTTAGTTCTGATAATGGATTCTGATTAGGTTTATACAACAGTTGCTCAAAATAATTCAACCATGACATTGACGTTATATTAGACGTTACATATCTTTGTGATGTCTGATACTTTACTAAAGACCAAAACGACTTTGGATTATTTCTTGCATGTACAAGTTTCTCCCTGCATTCAGACTGATGTGTCATTTTTTTATTATGACATATGTCTTTGAAATCTTTTTTGGCTGTTTTATACAACTCATAATCTTGTAAATTATTTGTAAATCTGAAACGTCTTAGCAGAGAATATTTATGTTTCTTATTACGCTGACATTCCTCATCCCACCATGGTGGTTGGCTATTCCCCGACTTGTTTTTACTAACAGCAAACATTTGACTATATATAGCAGACCTATGATAAACATCTATAATAGATGAGAGACACTGGTTAATATTTGTTTCAGCATTTTGTAATATATTATCTCTAGCTCTGTCTATATTTGTATTAAAGATATCTAAGAATGTATCCTTAAGGTGGTCTTTCCACTTGTACTTATCAATGTATATAATGTCAGGTTGTTCATCGTTTACACTTCTACATCATACAGTTTTTCACTGAGATTTCTGTTAATTGAAATGACTTTCTTTACATGGTGTAAAATAATGTACTTGAGTGTAACTGTCCAAGGGACACAACTCCTGATATTGAGACCATGTACACCCACAGTAGATGTTTAAAGGGATCAGTAATTGGCCTGAGGCAGGCTCCCTTTCTCCCCTGTCCACAGTTCCTTAAGGTCGACCTGACAACCCAGATCTCGCAGGGCGGCTTTGGCCTCGTCTTCACACGAATTGTATTTGCGCGCAAGTGATATCAATTCCTCAGCATGCAGCTCCAGGAACGGAGTGCAGTACTCCCTGGTCCGAGCCACAATATTCCTGATGGCCATACAGGCATTCTTCTGCAAAAAATTGATAAGGCAATAGTTTTTATAATTCACTTTACAGAACTCTTGTTTCAAAATTTCATTTTCAAAACAATTAATAGAAATAGAAAATTTACTCTATATCCATTCACACCAATTTCATTTTTAACAAGAGGCCCATGAGGCCCTAAATTGCTCACCTGAGATAAATAGGTTGACCCAAGGAACATCTGTACCAATTTATTTTAAAATCTGGCCAGTAGTTTTGAAGAAGATGATTTTTAAAGTTTTCATTTTTTCTCTCTTTTTGTTGCCATGGCAACCAGAGTTCTATATGGATCAAGTTTATTTTAAGAACTTTTGTGAAGGTTGACCCAAGGATCATTCCTGCCAAATTTAATCAAATTCTGTCCAGTGGTTTCAGAGGAAATGTTGATTAAAGTTTTCCCAATATACATATAAGGCAAATAAGCCCTGCCCCTGGCGGCCATGTTTTTTATGGATCGGAAAAATTTTAGCAAATTTGGTAGAGGTTGACCCAAGGAACATCTGTACCATTTTATTTTAAAATCTGGCCAGTAGTTTTGAAGAAGATGATTTTTAAAGTTTTCATATTTTTTATTCTTTTTGTTGCCATGGCAACCAGAGTTCTACATGGATCAAGTTTATTTTAGCAACTTTTGTGAAGGTTGACCCAAGGATCATCCCTGCCAAGTTTAATCAAATTATGTCCAGTGGTTTCAGAGATGTTGCTTAAAGGTTTCTCTATATACATATAAGGCAAATAAGCCCCGCCCCTGGCGGCCATGTTTTTTACGGATCGGAATAATTTTAGCAACTTTGGTAGAGGTTGACCCAAGGAACATCTGTATTAATTTATTTTAAAATCTGGCCAGCAGTTTTGAAGAAGATGTTTTTTAAAGTTTTTTTTTTTTTTTTTTTTCCATGGCAACCAGAGTTCTACATGGATCAAGTTTATTTTAGCAACTTTTGTGAAGGTTTACCCAAGGATCATCCCTGCCAAGTTTAATCAAATTCTGTCCAGTGGTTTCAGAGGAGATGTTGTTTAAAGGTTTCCCTATATACATATAAGGCAAATAAGCCCCGCCCCTGGCGGCCATGTTTTTTTACGGATCGGAATAATTTTAGCAACTTTGGTAGAGGTTGACCCAAGGAACATCTGTACCAATTTATTTTAAAATCTGGCCAGTAGTTTTGAAGAAGATGATTTTTAAAGTTTTCATTTTTTTTTTCTTTTTGTTGCCATGGCAACCAGAGTTCTACATGGATCAAGTTTATTTTAGCAACTTTTGTGGAAGTTGACCCAAGGATCATCCCTGCCAAGTTTAATCAAATTCTGTCCAGTGGTTTCAGAGGAGATGTTGTTTAAAGGTTTCTCTATATACATATAAGGCAAATAAGCCCCGCCCCTGGCGGCCATGTTTTTTTACGGATCGGAATAATTTTAGCAACTTTGGTAGAGGTTGACTCAAGGAACATCTGTACCAATTTATTTTAAAATCTGGCCAGTAGTTTTGAAGGAGATGATTTTTAAAGTTTTCAAATTATTTTTCTTTTTGTAGCCATGGCAACTAGAGTTCTTCATGGATCAACTTTATTTTAGCAACTTTTGTAGAGCCTCACCCAAGGAACATTCCTGCCAAGTTTCATTAAATTCTGTCCAGCGGTTTCAGAGGAGATGTCATTTAAAGCAAATTGTTGACGACGCACGACACACGACGGACGACGGGTGATCACAAAAGCTCACCTTGAGCACGTTGTGCTCAGGTGAGCTTAAAAGACATAAAAATTACAATTCCACCAATTATAAATAAATATCCTACAGCACTTTGTATGTAATCAGTGCCACCTGTTCATATGCATATGTCATAGAGTTGACAATACATCAAAATATGTAGTTGTAGTAGATTGTTCGGTCTCAAAACAAAATATATATTAAGAGATTGAAATCATCTTTTGTTGATTTATTGCTAAAGCCATACTTTGCTTAATGACACATAACTATGTTGTGATCTATGTGTATGATTTATGGATTAATTAACTCAATATGTAAGACAGGTGTGGTCATAATGTTACCTGGACAGCTTCGTCCGTTGCATGGACCTTCATGGCCTGCATGATGACCTGGTGTCCGTTGTTCTTCATCACCACGCTGCATTGGTCCGGCTGTCGCAGCACGATGGTTGTCAGTGCCATACATCCGGCTGAAGCTACCTGGGGGTTACCTACAGAAATATAAATTATGTTGTTTCTGTTGCTTTGTAATTTATCATTGCCACAATTAATTTTAGTCTAACATTTACATTGTGACTGGGACACTCTGGCTGGTTATAAAACTTGGATGAGATATTGTGCCAATACATATTGCATTTAAGTTTGGTATAGACATTGTTAAGTTTGCAATTTTCTCATGAATTTAAGGCCCATCACTCCAAAGTGTCTGGGATATTCTAGCTGGTTATCAAAATCTTTGCCTCATTATTGTGCCAACACACAATGTGATCAAATTTGGTAAAGATTGGTTTATGTTTATTTGGGGTAGAGAACAGACAACTACTTTAGTTATGTCACTCAACTACCAACTGCCACAGGGGAATCCATTATACATCCCACCATCTGACAGGTGAATAAAAAAGATTTACCAAGACTCATTGTTACCTTGGTGACGTGTCATGGCATCCAGAACCAGCTGTATCCCACCTTTCTCTACTATGGCCTTCTTGATGTCATCGTTCCCCGCCAATGCCTTCAGTAATCCAAAACCTTTTCTGATGATGTCCTGCATAGAAATGCATTGTAATCTATTGTTAAATTTCCAAATTTATAATTACATTCAGTTTTTCAAACAAATATTAGAACAGTAACTAGAAATGTGTCCACTGGACACAGATTTCCAAACTTTGCATTACTTTCTGTTTCACTTAAGGCATGGGCCATAAGTCTTCTATGATTTGATGAATTTCGAAATGAAACTTGGAGAAAGAAAAATCTATGCTAGTGAATATTCCTGTAACATTTTACAACTCTGGCTAAATGGTATGCTTTGGAGACATACTAAACACAGTATTTGAAGAGAAAGAGAAGCATAAAAGTTTTCACATATAAATTCACAAATACATGATTAAGTTTTGAAATTTTAACTGAAAACAATGACAATGACATTCAAAGATATTGATAAGTAGCTGCAAATTGTTTCAAACATGTGTGTAGAACAGCAGTCTCAGAACTGACTAGTGAGACACAGAGAATTATCATTTTCTTTTTTAAATGATGGCAGCATAATTATTTGTTGTAAATGTTTAAAATTATATTTCTTATGTAAGTTGTTTAATGTTATTATTACTAAAATAAAGTTGTTTTAAAGTTATTATAATTAAATAAAAAAAAATATTTTTTTTTAAATATTTTCAGGTCCTGATATTTTCAAATAACATTTTGAAACAAAACCTAAATAAAGCATTAAAGAGAAGTGACATGGGTAATAATTATCAACATAAGATTTGTTATAATCAAACCCAAATCCTTATACAGCTAATGTCTATAGTGAAATGAAATTTGCAACAAGGCTAACAATAAATGTATATCAATTAAAGTAATCCATCATTAAACTATAATCATGGTCCTTCAAATGCTTAAAAAGACTTCAGTACTGATAAAAGCATCCACTGATTCAGAGTTATTAGCACTTTTGCTCATAGTCTATAAAGGCTTGCATTTATCATATCTTTCCCATGACCACTTATTGGACCAAGATCACAATTTAATAATGAATGGATTACCTTAAGTTCCATTTATGGGCAGGCCCAAAAAATACTTTCCAGTCTTAGGCTTGTGGGCTTAACATTCATTGAAATCAAATCACAGTTTTAGTTGAAACAAAAAAACCTTTATAGTATACCTTATTGTCGACATTTCTCTGGCAGGAGGTCAGGATAAGGTCAAGGCCACCAAGATCCATGACCTCCTTACAGAACTCATTCCTCACAACCAGTTTACTGAGGGTGGTGAATAACTCCCCCTGGACAGTGATGTTATCTGTGAAGTCTGAAATTTGAATATATACATGCATTAAAGAAATGAATATATTCACTCATGTAGTTCACAAAATGGGATTTTACTAAACTGATTCAGTCACCCTTAGCATATGTTACTAATAACTACAATAATAACAAGAGCTGTCAGAGGACAGCACGCTCGACTATTCAAAATGCTTGTTGGTAAATCAAATGAAATCTATTTAAAATTCTTGCCCTTCACATTCCCTGTACATAATAATTGTCAAAAATGATATACCTTGATAGTCTGATACCCCTTAATATATTTATGATGTCTAAAATCAATCCCATGCCTAGTTACTGAGACATAAGCACAATAACACTTTGCATGCAAAACTTAAACCAAAAATCCAAGTTAGAAAAGGGCCATAATTTGCATCAGTCCAAAAGTTATCCTTCTGTTTTCTGATGCCCTTGAAGACACTCCTTAACTTTCTATTCAATTCCACAAGCAATTTCTGAGATATAAGCTGGATAGTAGCTTGAATGCAAAAATATAACCAAAATTCTAAGTTAAAAGGGGGTCATAAATTTTAATTTATTCCATCAAGTGTTATCTTCCTTTATAGTATGATACCCCTAAACATATTAAAGATGTTTCAAATCAATTCCATGCCTGGACTCTGAGATATTAGCATGAAAGTACCTTGCATGCAAAACTTTAACCATAATTTCTAAGTTAAAAAAGGGGCCATAACTTGTAATATATTCCATCAAAAGTTATCTACCATGAAAGTATGATACCCTTAAACGTATTAAAGATGTTTCAAATCAATCCCATGCCTGGATACTGAGATATTAGCATGAAAGTACCTTGCATGCAAAACTTTAACCAAAATTTCTAAGTTAAAAAGGGGCAATAATTTGTAACATATTCTTTCAAAAGTAATCTACCATGAAAGTATGATACCCCTAAACATATTAAAGATGTTTCAAATCAATCCCATGCCTGGATACTGAGATGAGAGTATCTTGCATGCAAAACTTTAACCAAAATTTCTAAGTTAAAAAGGGGCCATAATTCATATTAAATTCAGTCAAGAGTTATCTACCTTGGTTGTCTTATGCCCCTGAACATATTTATAAACTTTCAAGTCAATACCATAAATGGTTATTGAGATATAAGGTTGATAGTAACTTGCATGCAAAACTTTCACCAAAAGCTGCGACGCCAACGCCGACACCGACGCCAGGGTGACTACAATAGTTCTCATATTCTTCGAATAGTCGAGCTAAAAATGTAAGTGTTGTATGATTTTTTTTTTCTTGAATTTCCACGAGTAAATGATATTACATATAGACAAGAGTGTTCTTTGGATTAAATGTGTCAAATGTTGAAGCATGACAGAAAAAGTGTGATGAACAAAGAGTGATGGACAGAATTGAAGATGTTTGATGCTTGGGTTTAATTAATGCCCATCAACAGAAGTTTGGTTGGATGTTGGGGACTTTGTCAACATGAGACAGTTATAGTTCTGCAATATCACAGCATTGACAGGAGGCATTATAACACATCCAGTCACATTATCCAGATAGAAGGCCAACCTGGATCAAGCATGGAAATACCCTTAGATGTCAAGTGCCACACAAGAAAGATATATAACAGAATCGTTTTGAACAACTTTTAAAATCACTTAAATAGGTAGACTGAACCCACAACTTGTCTGAACTGATAAGAAGGAATCCTCAGATATATACAAAATGAGATATACTGATTCTTCCACCATACTTTACAAATAAATTGCTAAATCATTAAATGAAAGAAAGACAAAATGATTTATACAGACAGTAAATATGATATAATCTTAATGGAAAAGAAAAATTCCTACACACTGCTATACCTTGGCAAATCAACAGAAGTGTTCTCAATGCATCACCCTCAATAACAATCTGTTTAGCATTTTCATGGGCCGACCCGAAGGGAACTCTTATATCATCATCCAGCGTGAGAACTGTGAGCCCAAAAGCAACTTCTTTCACCACATTTGGACTCGCCTTATACGCAACTAAAACCTTCACCAGTTCCTTTATTAAACCACCCTTCACGTACATTCTCCTGTTCGCTTCATGCTTTACACAATTCAATCGGATGAGTTTAACAATGAGTTCAGCAACATCTGCATCTTCTTTATGTTCCTTCAGAATCTGCATCATCAAATCAACCCCATCATCATCTAACAAGTCTGGTTGAGAGTTACATAAGGAACACATGGTGTCAAGTGCCTTTATCAACAAATCCTTTTTATTCTTATACACTTTTAAGCACTTTAACAACACTGGATAGGCATTGTTTTTGCCTACAAAACATCTCCGGGGCAGGTCTATGTCACACTCCTCTTTGATGGTTTTAAGGTACCCACTTGATGCTGTGATGCTCACATCATCTTCTTTTTCTGCAGACTCAGTCAAGGCTTTTAAAGCTTGAACAACTGGATGCTCAAGCTTGTCCCCATTTGGAGCATACTGGTTTGCATCTTTTACTATCATACCAAGGCTGGCTCCCTATCATAAAGACAGACAAATGCATACATGCCTTGTAAATAATGATAACAATATCATTTCACAATGAATTATAAATTTAAACATTCATTTTATACAGAAAATCATTTACAGGATATTGATTGAATAAAATATAAAACATGTATCAAAAATAACTTTTTTTTTTTCAAGCATGAATTGATTAATGTTCTCAATATATAAACCGTTGTAACTGATATTCACACCTACATAAGCTAAATTATGAACACTATATCAAATAATAATGGTATGCTTTGTCCCAAATGCCTAAAAAATGGTCCAGTTCTATGCTAAGACAGTGGTACGCTTCACTTTGCAACCTGTAGAACAAACCTGCGATTCTAACTGCTGAACAGCTTCATCAATAGCTTCTTGAACACTCATCTCAAACATCTGTATATTTTCCTTAACAATTTCATCAAAATTCTCCTGCGATGTTACCAATGCCATCTTTACCTGAAGGAAAATAAGGTTTTAATAGAAAAAAAAACAAAACATACTCCTATAGTGTACAAATCCATCTTGCTTTTTTTTTTTTTTTTTTTTTTAACTATATGTCAGTCTTTTTTGACAGATGAATTTTTAAAGATTTGGCAATCTCTTTATACAGAAATGTCACAAGACGAAAACAATGTAATCTAAAAATTCTAGAACCCACTATTTTGTTTATGTATAGTAAACATGATGTTTATTGTATATAGCTACATACCATATATTATAATATTAATGATTATCCGTCCTGGGATTGGATAGATGAATGCCGGCATCCAACTTAAAATTGTTTTATCAATGACCATATATCATTTGTAAAATGGATATATATATATATATGTAGCAGAGCGTAATTTTAATGGTTTGCCTCATGTTCTCATTTGTTTATGTCTCATGTACATTGTTCTGTTATTGTGATCGTCTATCTACTTCCTGTTTGTAATGTCACGTGCACGTTCTGTAATTGTCCAAGAGAATGAGAGAGTATATGTCAGAGAGAGTCCGAGTGAGGTATACCCTAATTAAGAGTTATGTAAGGTTCTTATGATGCGAGTATGATGCAAGTTTTCTATTGGTTGGCCCGTCCCCCGTGCTTCTTTCCCGCGCTTTGTTCTTAATTTCACCACCAATTTTATAACTCTAGGCACTTCGATTTTCGATGTCATTTGATAAACATCCAGTCGTCGCTCTTACCTTTGAGTTACATTATCATTTTGATGTTATATTATTCGACGTGCCTGGTGAGTTGTGGAATTGTTACTAAAACAATAATAGTATAATTACTATAAATATTTTAGTAGATTTTATCAGAAATACAATGTAAATCTTAATATTTTATCTTGTGAGTAAACGTTGGTGATTACATGTGTAATTACTCTAAAATATGTTCAACTTGTTTATTGTATTTTGTATGTTGCAGGTTTCTTTGAATCACGTCAAATATATTCATTGAATCCCAGCTGGTGTTCTTGTAATTAAAACCCACTACATATGTATTGAAAACTTTTTTTTTGACTTATTGATATTCATTTTTAAACTTACCTTTCTCAACTAAAAACGACCTAAGAAGAATGTACTAGAATCTTGTGTTTGTAAAATATCAATGAATCATGTTTAAACAGAGCGTCTCTGTGACCTAGCAACACCTCCACGGAAGTTCCAACGCATAGAAAATAATTCCAAAATATTGTTTTGACTTTTTGCTGTAATGTATGATAAAAATCATTTATAGTGCTAAGAATTATTCAATATTACATTTTATTTCAACGTAATTATAAAACAATGAATTTTTCTCTGTGTGTCTAATAATGTAATGATATGTAGTTTGGAACTATTTTTCCAGATTACCCCCACTACATATGAATGACCGAAAAGAATAAACGAAGGTTCAGCAAAGAGTTAACTACTCTTCATGGAAAATGCCTTCAATTATGTAACAGATATGCATCCAAAGATGCAGGGTATGTTATGATAATTTATGTATTTGTTTAAAAAGTAAAGAAATAAGAAGATGAAATTTGATGAACGATCTGTTTAGAATCATGTAATGAAACAAAATTAATTTTGTAGATATATATTCGGACGTTAATGTTTCGGATAGAAATATATATTGTCTAACATCAAGTAGTGAGATATACAGCATACAAAATTTGGGTTCAGATAATACTGTACTGAAAATGGAGATCGCTATCATCATTACTGCTTTCAGCCCAATTTCTCAGATGTAATTTATTATGAATACTTAAGTAATTCATATTAAAAAGGCCAAAAAGTAAAAAATGCTACTGAAGCCTATCTCATGCTTTTCGTTATTATATCAAAGTTTGTCTGGAATACACACTGGGTTTTCACCAGTATCACCTCAGTTCAATGCTTGGTCCAGCTCTGTATTTGGAAAGGTCATCTATTTGGACATGTGGATTTTCAGTTTAACGGACCCAGTAATGCAACCATCAGTGCCAATCAGAAGATTTGCATAGAAGATACTGCTGTATGTCCAACTGTTTAAGTTTAAACCATAATCTTCGATCGAAAGAGGGAGGCAGGCTAATCTAGTGCATTTACTCATTCAGAAGAGGGCTGAGTTGGTATCTTATTCTGACAGTTGTAGGTTTGAGGCCCACACTGGATGCACTTTTCACTGGTACTAGGGGTGGATTGTTGGATACATTTTTTAGAGTTTAAAGTAGTGTGATGTTGATTGATTCTGCCAGTGTTCTGGCGATTGTGAGTTCAAATATCAAACTGAGCATTTTATTAATTGAATAAATGAATATTATTTTTTTATTATTCTTATTTACACATTTTTTGTCTGCTCCCTAACTCAAAATAGTTTTCATCAAATCTTCACTTAACTTTGCTTAGAATGTTTTTAGGTATAAAATATAGGCCAGGTTTGATAATCAGCCAAATCGCTTAAGGCACTTCAGAGTTATGACCCTTGGCTTAGACAGAATTGGATATTTTAGCTTTGTCCCCCCTCTACCTCAAATAGTTTCAACAGATTTTCACCAAACTTGCTGAGAATAATAGTTAGTAGGTATAAATTCTAGGCCAAGTTTGATAATCAAATTGCTGAAGGTATTTCAAAGTTATGGCCCTTGAATTACAGTAGTTAAAATTGGATATTGTAGCTTTGTCCGCTCTCTAACTCAAATAGTTATCATCGAACCTTCACCAAACTTGCTAAGAATGTTTGTAGGTATAATATCTTGGCCAAGATTAATAACCAGCCCAATCGCTTCAGGCACTTCAGAGTAATGGTCCATGAATAAGGAAATATTTGATAGTTTAACTTTGTTAGCTCACCTTTGGCTGACATTGATTCATTAGTCACAATAGCTCACCTTTGGAAAAGGTGAGCAGTTGTAACTAATGAATGTTCGACTTTTGTTGTCAGCTGTCCAAAGTCTGTTGTCAACATTTAATATAAATGACATCTCCTCCTAAACTACTGGGCCAATTTTCATAAAACTTTACAGGAATGTTCTGTGGGTGGTCCATCAAAGAATTAAATTCCATGCCAAAATCTTGTTGCCATGGCAACTATAAGGGGAAAAAATATGAAAACTTCAAAAATCTTCTCCTACAAAAGTTCTGACTGGATTTCAAAATATTTTTGCACAGATGTTCCATTGGTCACTTCCTACCAAGATTGTAAATTTATTTTGATCCATCGAAAAACATGGCCATTAGGGGCGGAACCCATTTTCCTGATATGTATTTACTAATTTAGGACAAATTTGAAAATCTTCTTGTCCAAAAGTACTAGCTGGATGTCATAGTGTTTTGGCACAGATGTTCCTTGGGTCACTATCTACCAAGATTATAAAAATTAATTTGATCGGCTGAAATGCATGGCCGCCAGGGGGTGGTGCCTGTTTCTTTATATGTATATAGTACAAATTTTAAAAAATCATCTAGTCCAAAAGTACTCATTGGATTTTAAAGTCACTTTCTTTCAAGACTGTTAAAATTATTTTGATCCATCGAAAAAAATACGACTGTCAGGGGTCAGAGCCCCTTTTCCATAATATCATAATTAAGATATTATTTGCTGTTTCTTTTCTTCCCATTAATACTCACTCTCTGGTGAGTAATTCCAGGGCCTTCATGGCCCTCTTGTTTATAATTTCAGGTGGGGACAGCAGGTATAATCGACATGCTCAAGCCCAGATGTTTAGGGAAGCCAACCCAGATCTGGAACTTGAGGCCAAAACAAAAAAAGGTTCAGTGAAAACAATGTTTATTACCAACATGCAAAATGTTTGTTTACAATTACTTTGCTCAGACTTTCGCATTAGTAGTATTTTGGATGTATTATTTTATTCAGAAAAAAACTTTGTAAAAAGAAAAAGGTCTACAAAAAGAACTGAATGACTGAATTTATGTCTTACAGTTGAATTTAATCCAGAAGGAGAATGGGATAGCATAGACAGAGGAAAATCTCAATTGAGAAATTTTCTATAATGCAGGTCGTGGAGGCTAAAACTTCTTCTTTTTTATGCTCACCGAAGGTGACGCATATAGTCGCCGCTTCGTCCGTCCGTCCGTCCGTCCGTCACACTTTCCTTGTCCGGACTATTTCTCAGGAACTAATGGCTTGAATTCAACGAAACTTTATGGGAAGCTTTATTACCAAGAGGAGATGCGCATATCGTCAGCATGACCCGATTCCTAAATTTTTCACAGAGTTATGGCCCATTGACTTTTCGGCCTATAGTACATATTGCATGATTCTTGTCCGGGCTATTTCTCAGGAACTAATGGCTTGAATTCAACGAAACTTTATGGGAAGCTTTATTACCAAGAGGAGATGCGCATATCGTCAGCATGATCCAATTCCTAAATTTTTCACAGAGTTAAGGCCCCTTGACTTTTTGGCCTATAGTTCATATTGCATGATTCTTGTCCGGGCTATTTCTCAGGAATTCATGGCTTGAATTCAACGAAACTTTATTGGAAGCTTTATCACCAAGAGTAGATACGCATATCATTGGCGTGACCTGGTTCCTCAATTTTTCACAGAGTTACGGCCCATTGACTTTTTGGCCTATAGTACATATTGCATGATTCTTGTCCGGGCTATTTCTCAGGAACTAATGGCTTGAATTCAACAAAACTTTATAGGAAGCTTTATCACCAAGAGTAGATACGCATATCGTCGGCATGACCTGGTTCCTCAATTTTTCACAGAGTTATGGCCCCTTGACTTTTTGGCCTATAGTACATATTGCATGATTCTTGTCCGGGCTATTTCTCAGGAACTAATGGCTTGAATTCAATGAAACTTTATGGGAAGCTTTATTACCAAGAGGAGATGCGCATATTGTCAGCATGACCCGATTCCTAAATTTTTCATGGAGTTAAGGCCCATTGACTTTTTGGCCTATAGTACATATTGCATGATTCTTGTCCGGGCTATTTCTCAGGAACTAATGGCTTGAATTCAACAAAACTTTATGGGAAGCTTTATCACCAAGAGTAGATACGCATATCGTCGGCGTGACCTGGTTCCTCAATTTTTCACAGAGTTATGGCCCCTTGACTTTTTGGCCTATAGTTCATGTTGCATGATTCTTGTCCGGGCTATTTCTCAGGAACTAATGGCTTGAATTCAATGAAAATTTATGGGAAGCTTTATCACCAAGAGTAGATACGTATATCGTTGACGTGACCTGGTTCCTCAATTTTTAAGAGAGTTATGGCCCCTACTACCATGTTGTTGACTAATATTCATGTCATTTGCCTAATTTAACAGGAGATATCATTTAAACAAAACCCCACAAAATTCAATATGCTAGTAATGTCAATCATAATCATGTCAGCTAATTGTTGTTTAGGCCATTATACACTATTTCAAATATCCAGTCATATGTCAAGAGTGTTGGTTAACCTCTTTGATATGAGCACACATTGAAATGTATGACTTAATTTTTAGTAGTATAAAAACTTAAAAAAAATCAATGAAAGATCTGATGAGTAACACGTATTATCATATTAAATAGTAAACTGTTACTAAGTCTCCAAATTAGAGTTGGTAAAACATCTCATCTGATGAGGAGAATAGATATGATTTAGGAATGGGGATTTCAACATATCCTCCCACCCATTGACCAAGGCCTTATTTGTAACAATGAAGTTCTTCGGGGAGCATCTGTCAGTTCTACTGACTTTCTTGTCTTTTATTGTGATGGATAGCAATAATTTTCTGATTATTATGGCCATATTTCAGACCATACGGTCAAATTTCTCACATGTGGGTACTGTGTTTTTGCTGAAGAGACAGTATCAGAAGAGACAGTAGCTGGATACAGGGTAGTCCGGGTGTGATACCCGAGCTCATTTTGCAAATAGACCCCTTGGTTCTTTTACGTGCCAAGTGTATTGCACCGATACATGGGAGATATATAAAGGTCCTTGGTAAAACCAGTACTGAGTACTCCAAGTTCCCATAGCAACCCCTTTTGCTGATTGCCAAGCATGGGTGCATCTGGTACCAGTTTAGTATGTCTTTGGTTTGACATGGTCACCGAAGTAAGTATCCCGGCTGGGATTCAATCCCCAGACTTCCCGAACGCAAAGCGGACACTCTACCACTGAGCTTTTGTGCCAGTACAGTAATTGATACTCATTCACTTACCCATTCTGCATAGCACCAATGCCCACCCCAGGGCTCAAAATTAACACTCGCATTTTGGCAAAATGCATGTAGAAAATGAAGTTTGCGAGTTCTGTTTTAAACCACTAGCATTTTTTTGCGAGTGAAAGTTTTGGCTTAACCATTTTCTTAAACATGTCTAAATGAGATAATTTCAATAAGATAATCAATAACATCTTCAAAACTAAACAATCCTAGCTTGTTTTTAATATCAAAAGCAAAATTTACACCAGTAAATTGTTGTATGATTAGTAACAAACGTGGGTCCGGTCTGTCGACTATGGTACACAACACACAAACACATATATGTTAAATTATCTGCTGTTTTCAATTAATATTTCCCCTAATGAATATTGATGCTTGATACTGCTTTATTTTCTAATTATGATTCTAATAATTAAAGTTTAAAATTACAATATTAATTTAATTTTCAATCATTAATAGTTATCCACACCCTCATAATGACCATGGAAGCCTTTTTTACACTAGTTCGTGTTTCCAATGGAAACAGGTCTGATGCTGATTTCGATCATTGTGTCGCCTGCATAGCATGGCAGACACATAGGGATCACTTTGTCCGTCGTCGTCGTCGTCGTCGGCGTCGTCGGCGTCACACTTTCTTGTCCGGAGCATAACTCGAAAAGTATTTGAGGTATCACCTTGAAACTTAAAACATGGATAGATCACATTGAGGTGGAGTGCAGTGCACAAGAATGATAACTCTGACTTTCGTATTTTCTGAGTTATTACCCTTTGTTGATTCTGAGATTTTATTTTTGTCCGGACCATAACTCAAAAAGTATTTGAGGTATCACCTTGAAACTTAAAACATGGATAGATCACATTAAGGTGGAGTGCAGTGCACAAGAATGATAACTCTGACTTTCGTATTTTCTGAGTTATTACCCTTTGTTGATTCTGAGATTTTATTTTTGTCCGGACCATAACTCAAAAAGTATTTGAGATATTGCTTTGAAACTTCATAGATGGAAAGATCTCATGGATTTGTAGTGCAGTGCATAAGAATGATAACTCTGTTTTATTTTCTGAGTTATTTCCCTTTGTTGATTTTCAGACTTAATAACTCGAAACGTATTTGAGGTGTTGACTTGAAACTTCATAGATCTCAATGGTCTGAGTGCAGTGCACATGAATGATAACTCTGTTTCTCTTTTTCCTTGAGTTATTGCCCTTTGTTGATACTCAGACTTCATTTTTGTCTGGAGCATAACACGAAAAGTATTTGAGGTATTACTTTGAAACCTCACAGGTGGAAAGATCTCATGGAGTGCATTGTGCAAGAATGATAACTGTTGTATTTTTGGAGTAATTTCCCTTTGTTTATTTTTTTGGATTTAATTCTTGTGTGGTGCATAACTTGTAAAGTGTTGCCTTAAACATTTATAGTAGATAGATCTCATTGGTCTGAGTGCAGTACACAAGAATGATAACTCAATAATGATAATGATGACTACAAACTTGCAACATATATATAATTAACGTCATAAGTGCTTAATGACGTCATAATTTTTCTTACAGTTAATGTTTTGAATTCATAGTCATTCTGACACTCCTCTGATGAAGACTGTATAGTCGAAAGTGCTCGGGAAAATTATTACATATTGCACTGTTTGAATATTTTTTCCCCCCCCCCCCCCCCCCCCCCCAAAAAAAAAAATATATATATATATATATGTGTGTGTGTGTGTTATTTTGTACCTCACAAAATAGATTATGCTTTATCAATAATTTGTCAAAAGATCGATTTTCTAGTCAATTCTTTCATCAAGCATGCTTAAATGCAGGCGACACAAGTGTTCCGAGGAACACCCACATCTAGTCAATTTAACAATGTCAAAATGAAAGATATCCAGTTTTTTTATTACATCTTGTGATGTCAATGAACTTTGCACAGAATCTGAAATAGACCAACCGAAGAAAGCAGACAGATGTAACGCACTGGCGATAAAGACAGTGAAGAAATGGGAGAAGGAGTTGGTTATCAAACTTAAAACAGAGTCCAGGCTCAAAATTTACACTCACATTTTCGGCAAAATGAGAGTAGAAAAAAAAAGTTTGCCAGTTATGTTTAAAAAACATTTAAATTTGAGCTCTGCATCCCCCAACCCCTTGGGTTTTATTTCTGGCTAGACTTTCACCAAGAAATTGTAGCTGAAAGTAATATTTAAGATCTTAACCCTTTCCCTCATATAGACTCATTTTGATGTCCTCAATAGGTATCACATAAAGCCTGATCTGCAGAAAACCACAGTTAAACCTTACCAAATTTAATCACAAAATCCTCATTTCCAGACCACTGAGGAACAGCGAACAGCATAAAACCTGATCAGCCTGCGAGTTACTCGCAGGCTGATCTGGTTTTATGCTGTTCGCATAGGTCTTTTCTTGGTGTCCTCTATGAGGGAAAGGGTTAAATAAAATAAGAACACATTCCAACCTTGTTGCTTTACAAAACATTAAAGTAGATGACTAATGTGACATTATACAATTGTCATACTGACAAGCAGTATTTGTTAAATGAAATATAAGGGGAATACATTCAGAAATGAGAATCCTGAAATATGCACCTAAGTAATTTAAGTTTTACTCTATGCTAAGAGTGGTTGGTTGAATTGGAGCCTGGTCAGAGGTCACATACATGAAAGAGTAAAATGGTCACCCATCCAGACTTTTAATCTGGTCTCCTAGCTCCCACATGAATGGTCTATACCACTGTCAGAGCCATATATACAGTTGCATAAACTTGTTTCATTATAGATGTAAAAGAAATAAAGTTTGCTGGTAGTTTGCTGGTCCTGATGGGCAAGTGGTCAGAGTGGTTACCCCAGAATCAGGAGTTTGTGGGCTTGATCCCCAGCTATGACACGACAATCATTAAAAATGGTACAGGCATTATAGCTTCCTTGCTTAGTGCTCAACGTATATAATTCTATATAGGGTAGTTCCGGGACTTTTTGGGTTGGTGTCAAGATAATATGTTTGGTTGCAATACCATGCCACTTGTCTATGACTGATAATGCAATGTAGCAGCACCATACCTGAATCATGTAGACAAAGCCCCCAAATGACTGAAACACAGTTGTCAGCGTGATGTTAATACCAGAACAAAAAAGCAATAATTGAAAGTTTAAACTTTCACTTTGAAGATTTTAGAATGACTTTAAAGTACTAAGATTTATTTCATGTTCTTGCAGTGACAGATAAGCTATCAGAGAGTATGAACATTATCGCCAATGAACCTTCCCTAGCTTTCTTCAGAATTCAGGAGCATGTGAGGAAATGCCTTCCACAGTTGGCTGAAACCAAGGTAACTCTACACTTTTAACCCAGTTAGAAAAAAAATTCTTTCTTAAAGAATTGCTAGCAGTTACCTGACCCAGACTTTTTCAGTGGGCAGTGGAAAGGCAATGGAATATTAGGAATGGTCTCCATCCATCCATTACAAAGACATATTTGTCCCATATCTCCAAAACCTCTTGATGGATACAGATATTAATGAAATTTGAATGAGATGTTCACTTTATTAAGACTATGTGCAGAACACATATTCTTGGTGCATAACTCCAAAGTCAAGGTCACAGTTCAAAATCAAAGTCTATAGTCATATATTTCTTGTCTGCCTCATATTTTCTAAATCCTTTGATTGATATTCATGCAATTTTGGTCAGATGTTTTTTGTTGTTGTTTTTTTCATTAAGGCAAGATGCAGGACAATTATTATTTTGAGTTTAAATGATGAGAAACCTTTTATCATGTATCATTGTTTTTTTTTTTTAAATTTTAAACAATTCCATTTCCACTATTAAATCTAATTACAGGGAATCCAGCTGGCATTTCCACTGCCCTTGTTTAATTGACACTCACTGAATAAAGAATTAAAAAAAAGGTTTGCCTAATTTCTTTTGGGCTTTTCTTAAACAGACAAAGCATTATGTTATTCCCACCTATGATTTGAAAAAGTATTGAGAAAATGTCAAGTAGAAAAGTCTCCCCCCACCCCCCAAAAAAAAAATAAAAAAATTAAAAAAAAATTGTCAGAGATTTTTCCAGACAGGCAGTTTATATACAGCAATTGTCAGTATCTTTTACTTTCACTCCCTAGCTAGATTTTCTGTAATGTCTTGCCTACTTTTCCCAATTTCTCACATTTGCATGCAAACATTCCCAACTTGAAACGTATGGGTCATCTTCCCAAAGCAGCAGCAGCAAAAAAAAATATAAAAAAATCCCAGTAGATATAGACAAGTGTTTGTTTGTTACAGCATGAAGTTCAGGAGCTACAACAGCAGGTACAAGGGGCCTCATTTGATACCGAATATGCCGCCAAGTAAGTATCAGAATGGATAGTTGATCTTACGTCTGCTGAAGTTTGTTCCATAAAACATAATATTTTCATAATGTAGCTTTCGCTATTACTGCCTATGATTCAGGTTATCAATAAAATAGATTTATGAATACATGTATTCCCTTTCTATATCGATTTCTTTCTTTCTCATTGATGTTCTGCCATTTGTACCTGTTCACTATAAATAATGCATTGCCTGATGTTAAAATAATAACATTTTATTCTCATGTCTAATATGGTATCGGTAATGGATAACTTCAAACTACCTAAAAAGCTGATTTACTAGGTTTTTCGATTTCTTTCTTTCATTAATATTTGCCATTGCTCCTAATTTTTATTGAAATTTAGGAATGATAAAGCAGTAGTAAATAATTTTTTACTTAAGTAAAAATAATAACTTAAGTTGCTTTGGCAGTTCAATCTAAGAGCTGTATTCATCAATCACCAGAGAAATAAATTCTTGTCTTGTATGCATAAATAGCATAAAACCCTAAGATATTTTAAAGAAATTATATGTCTTTATCATATTTCATATTTTGTTTAACCTCTAATTGTAAGAGATGTAAATCACGAAATAGAGTTTGTTTTGAGTGATATATCACAGAAAAACGCACTGTGTTAAGTTCACAAAGGCCGCAACACTGCATTATTCTAACAAACATGTTTACGAGACTGCAAAGTTTTTAAAGGGATACAAATATGTTGGTTTATTTTATTACACTCTCACTTTAGGAGTTATGTGATGTCATATTTTATATAATATACATCATTTTTGAACTCTGTATCAGAAAATAATACATGCCACACTCCTTCTTTGTTTATATAGCATATTTTGTTGATTCTGTTATAATCAACAACAATGTGCTTTTTATATACACTAAGTCTATCCAACTGTTGAAAAACAAATCTATGTTTTATTTTCATAACATTTGATTGATCATTCTCATTTATTTTAATGACCTGTTTTTCAGTGCAGTGAAGGGTATGCATAAAAGCACGGGACATTTCCAAAATGTGCAAGATCTCCTGAAGAACGCCATGTTTATGAAGCAACAAATAGACTATGAAGAATCAAGGAGGTCAGTGTTGCCATATTAACCCTTTCCCTCATAGAGGACACCATGAAAAGACCTATGCGAACAGCATAAAACCAGATCAGCCTGCGAGTAACTCGCAGGCTGATCAGGTTTTATGCTGTTCGCTGCTCCTCAGTGGTCTGGAAATGAGTATTTTGTAATTAGATTTGGTAAGGTTTAACTGTGGTTTTCTGCAGATCAGGCTTTATGTGGTACCTATTGAGGGCGTCAAAATGAGTATATGAGGGAAAGGGTTAAATGACCTGGTGTACTTAACATGTACATTTACACATCTAAAATGTGATATCTAGAGACTTTGGCCCAAAATATAGAGCTGTACTGTACATTTTATTCCACTATAATGCTGTATCTAGATATTGACCCCAAATACATAAGTAGGGTTATAATGGAGCTGTATTGAACTTAAAATAATCCATTCATCATTAAATTGTGATCATGGTTCACCAAATGATCATGGAAATTTTATAGTAAATACAAGCCCTTTATAACCCTTATATATATGAGCAAAAGAGCCTATAACTCCAAGTCAGTGGATGCTTTCTTTTTAAACATTTTTGAGGACCAATATTATAATTTAAAGATGGATGGATGGATTTCCTTAATACAATCATCAATCTAGTGTCCCTTATCATAAAGCATATAATTATCATACTCCATAGGAGATAGGATGTCATCATTTGCATGAAGATAAAAATGTCCCGTATGCCTATTTAAACCCTTAACCTCATGAATATTCATGTACATATTTAGGACTTGATGAATATTAATTGACTGAACTTCAAATGGTACATTGTATATGTCTTAAGGCCCATTATATTTCAGAATTATACAATTTTCATGAAAAAGAAAATATAAAATAACATTGATATATTGTAGACTAACACAAATGGTAGGTACTTAATGAGCAAGTATCTGCTATAAAATAACAGTTAAATTCATGAAAATGTTGATCAAATTACGAAATTTAGTATTTTGGATGGAATTCAAAATACTTTCATTGTTTACATTTTGCATTGGCGAGAATTCCCGAAGACGGTTTGAAATCGGAAATTATTTGAATATGAAAAGCGGTCGCTGAATCACAATTTGTTAATCTGCTACGTCATCAATTTCTGCACATGTGATTCATTAATGGAGACATATGGAAGGTCTGTGTGAAACGTTTGAAAATTATGAAGATATTATGGAATATGCAAATTAGATATTTTTGTAAACAATTGACTATTCTTAAGTAAAATATTTTTTTTTATTTATGGATTAATGTTGTCATAAATAGAATGAACAGATTGCATCTGCAGCACACATTTTGCTTTTCTGTTTGATAATATTTATTGATTGCTGTGCAAACTTCATATAATCTGAGCTTTAATATGTAAGAGCAAACAGAGGAAGCCCTTTAAGACAGCTTCTTAGAAGAGCTGTCTGATCTGGGTTGGTTCAGTTCGCCAATACGTCAGATTGAGGCTGTATGAGGGAAAGGGTTAGGTGATTTCGAGACGCCATGATAAATGATATAAAATTCATAAGTAAGACATTATGTACAAAATAGTACTTGGCATAAGGTATTTCATAGTCAATAGGGAAAGGACAAAAAATGAAAAAAAAAACAATAGCTTCCCAGGACTAAATATATAGGGAGTTGAACCTCGAGTAATCATAAGTAAGACATTATGTTACAAAATAGTACTTGGCATAAGGTATTATTTAATACAACAATCAAATGTTCTCTCTGTATACATTTAGATCTGTTCAATTTATCATTGTGGTGCCTGGCAAATTAACCCTTTTCCTAATGAATATTTATGTACAAATTAATAACTTGAAGAATATTAACCCTTTCCCTAATATAGACTCATTTTGACGCACTCAGTTGGTACCACATAAAGCCTGATCTGCAGAAAACCACAGTTAAACCTTACCAAATTTAATTATAAGATCCTCATTTCCAGACCACTGAGGAGCAGCGAACAGCATAAAACCTGATCAGCCTGCGAGTTACTCGCAGGCTGATCTGGTTTTATGCTGTTCGCATAGGTCTTTTCATGGTGTCCTCTATGAGGGAAAGGGTTAATTAACTGAATGAAACAATGGATTTTATATGCTGTGTTGACTGTGTAGAATCAACTATGATATTGTATGAGAAAACAGAAAAAACCCTGATCAGACAGCTGCTGGATGATACTGTCTGATCTGGGTCTATTCTTTCTGCCAAGACTTCATAATTTGTCTATATGAGGTTAAGGGGTTTCAATATTTGCCTATTTGTAGGGTCGGCATATTGGACCCATTTCCAATTAAAAATTGTTAAATATTTTTCCAATTGGCAAAAAAAAAAAAAGATAATTTTTTGTGTCACCTGCGTCTGTCTGTCCGTCACACTTTTTCTATCACACTTCAGCAGGTGACACATGTCTTCCAAAGAACATTCTGTTAGATTTTAATTTAAGCTTTGGTCCCTTTGCCAAAATAGGCAGAAAAAAGCCTGGATAAAAGCAGTATGTTGATGACTGATTATTTCAGAGAGCAAGCCAAACATCACCCTAGTATGTACTCTACTACATCCTCCCCAGACATTACTCTGGGTGGGGGACTTGAACCCCCAAGGGGCGGGGCCAACAGGTACTCTCCCCGGCACCGGGACAGATCCCGCAGCAACCGCAGAGTAAAGCGGGTCAAGTCCGAGCAGATAGACTAATCGCACTGTACTAGCTGGTATATGTAGATGTTGTACAATATGTGTGTAGTGATTGTTAGTGTACTAGTTTTATTATCTATCTCCAGGTGCCAACAAATGCCATAACACGTTTATGTTTAAGCTTTTTTTCTTAGTTCATTTTTTAAGAAAATAATTTTACTACTCCTTTTTGAACAGTTTTTCTTAGTTCAGATGTCAGGATAATGAGACTGGATGTGGTATCATGCCACATGTCTGCCATGATACTGCAGTTTTGCAGCATTATAGCTATCTCATGTTATAAGTCTCCAAATGTATGAATACTTCAGGTATGGGATCAGTATACCAAGCAATATTCATCATTTAGCCATGTACCTAATGTTGAATACATGTGAAAAATGTTGAATAAGTAAACATGGACATCATGGTTTATGACACTTAGGCATTGTCGAAAACCCATGGTATATATTTTGTTATCACTTCTGTATATACCTAGGCATATTGAGCTGGCAAAACCTCGTTTTCATGTTTTTTAATCAGCTACTTGGTAACCAATGAAATAACGCATAGTATTTTGAATAATCTTTGTTGAAATTCACAAAAGCAAAAGCTGACTCATTGTTCCTGCAAGTTAAACCGCAACACTTCTGAATGAGAAGCGTGGCATCAACTCTACACAGTAGAATGAAGCTAACTTTCAAAATTTCGTGCCGTATCACTAGTCAAATGATCCCTGTTGCCACTGTGTTTTCGAAGGCACGGATCCAATGAAATGCCTAATTAATGATTCATGAGTACGAGGTTTTGCTAACGAAATATCCCACGGTCGAAAGCGTATTGAGAAAACATGGGTTTTCCAACAATGACACTAAAACAGCTTCATAGCTGACAGTAGGCAAAAGTATGCATACAGTTTGGTATACTGAACACATACCAGGTGGGACATTTAAGCAAACAAACACAAGAAAAAAATGAAACAAAAGGGTCCTGAAAATAGTAGTCTCATTAGAGAGGTGGTTCTTCAATTTTAAGAGGGTCTTTATGTGAGGCTTCAATGTAATACAAGGACACCCTGTCCAGGACTGGTAGTGAATTAAGTATGTTTTATTTGTTTGTGGAAATTTGCTATTTAAAGGTCAGTAAGGGTGCTGTGGTCCAATGGTAACATACCCGACTGAGGATCCAAAAGTCATGGGTTCAAACCTATTACAGTCACAGATTTTTATTACCTTCCAAAGTACTGGTCCAATCCAGGAACTGTCAAAAGGGATTAGTATAAATTGTATGAACTTGTTTTCCAGTCAACAATAAAATGAATAAGTTTAAACTAAACAAACATGTTTGGCATAAGCAGAATTTGGTGAATCCTTAAATATCTGTATCATGTGATAAAGTTTTCCACAAGCCAAGTAATATAAAGTTTTAAAAAGATTATCAGGGCCAAAAAAGCATTTCACCTGTCTTGTGCTTGTGTTATTTTTTATCACTGCAAGATTCAGTTTATTGCTGTCCTCGAAGCTTTTTAACAGAACTCTTGCATGGTTCATGGTCAGTTTTCTTTTATGTTTATACATTTTATTTCATTTTCTGAACTGGCTCAAATTCCACCAACAATACTTAGCGCTAAGTAATACTTAAATTTTTAAACTAGGTACATGCTCATAAGAAATGAAATATTTACCTGGTAGGTATTTTTATCAGAGAAACAAGAATTATGAAATTCGCCCTTAAGTATTTAAGTATTACTTAGCACTAAGAATTGTTGGTGGAATTCGACTCGGGACATCATTTGAATGTGTCTAGCCTGATATATTTTGTGTGCACATGTTTACACATGGCCTCTATAGGGATTACCCTTATGATTATAGTGTCAGATGTCTTGCTGATGTTTTGCTTTATCCAGAAGTTTATAGAACAACATTATTGTTTATATTGTAGCTATTGCAGCCCTCTGAAATGTTAACAAAGATAACCACATATATTTTGCTTTTTCAATAATGGCACATTTTGGGCCTATTATTGCTGATGTAGTTTTCTATTGCAACACTCTCTTTTTGATATAATGATATTTCAAACTTTGCATTAAGAAAAACCTTTTTTGTTTTGAGTAGGATATATTAAAACACAATCTGTTGTAAGACAGGCATAAAAAGCTTTACTGTTCCTGGAATTAAGTACATACTTAAAAATTGTTTTTGGTTTCTGTCTCTCTCTTTTAACCAATATCTCTTAAGCTGTTCAGTATATCCGGTTCTGTTTATGTGTGTCAACATTTGCATACCAATTGAATTCATGAAATTTAAAACAATGAAAATTTGACTGGTTGTTTAGCATAAAGTGATGCAAATATTTAATTAAAAAATGTTAACCGAGTTATTAAAATAGCAATACATGAATAAACAGCAAATAACAGTTTACCAGGATTCTGTTTTTGTTTTTTAATATAAATTGTACAATATTCCTGTAAAAGGTTTCTTGTAACCATATATATAAATAAACTTAAGATTTATGAAAACTAAAATACCAGCGAGTTGTGAGTTTGCGAAACTCACATCCTGTGAAAACTACCCAGTATATCAATAAGTCTTCCAAATTTTTGGCACTTACCTGCTTGTACCATTTCATTACAGGAAAAAGGACAACAAACAGGCAGAAACCAGTAAAACCACAGTTAAAGAAAAATCTGACAAGTCAGTGGAAACCTTGGAAAATATTGCCAGGGATACTGGTACCATCTCTCCAGAAGAAGTGTCTGACGGGGAGGTCAATGAAGCTATAAATGAAAGTTCAACTTCTAAACATACTGAATAGAAGAATGTGTCAGTCTGTGCTCTGTGTTTTAATCAAGACCAGTCTCCGATCAAAAAATATTAATGTTTACAAAAAAAGAATGTTCACAAGGTTTTCTGCCTTTATTGGGAAAGAACCCAAGCCAGTAATTGGGAATGGTTATCAAATCTGGGATTTTTTTCTAGAACCAGAAAAGTAACTAAGTATGTTTAAGATATTGTTTAAAGAGACATTAACAATCAAAACAATTAAAAGAAAAGAATCTTTTTTTCCTGAAATGGGATATATTCCAATTTTAAATGAAATTTGGACCCTACAAATAGGTAGAAAAGCCAAGTCCCTGGGACCAGTTTTAAAAAACAACACAAATTCTTAATATCTTATTATTTAAAGCATAATTTGATTTTGATAGCAGTCAACTGTAAAAAGCAACTACTTGTATATTGTTTTATTTATCTCTTGAATAATCATTTTTCTGTGTAAGTATTTCAAAATTTGAACTAGCTTGAAGAACTTAAATATTTTGAAATGAGAGTACCTCCAACATAGGCTGAAATTGTTCTGTTTATTTCAGTTATTTATATTCAAACCATACAAAATTGGATTATTTAGACTACAAGCCCTTGAATGTATTAACTGCTTAAACATACATGTATACATCATTTGAAAAAATTTTTTAGTATATTGTCATCATAGAAAAACACTACCATAAATTTAAAACTATTTGAATCCTCTGTGTTGCCTGATTATATCCTTGCGTGTAGATTGAATCAAATTACTTTCATTTTTTATTGCTACTGATGGTAAATAATTTATACTTGTTTGATATTTAGTTCTGATTCAAATGGTAATACAGTAAATACATCAATTTACAATTTGTCACTGTATTCAATTTTATGAAGGTAAGCTACTAAATTGTAGGGCTGGGTATTGCAGGCAAAATCAATATTGCAAAATCATAAATTGTGATATTTGAACCTAATATATTGTCTAAAGAAATATACGCATTAGATGTGATCACCTCTTTTAAGTTATTTTTATCTTATGAGCTTTTTGTGTAAGGTCCCAACTTAAAAATCTTAGATCAACTGACATTTTGGCTTTAAGACCCTGTTCATTCTTATAGTAACCATTATCACTTAATCATTCTAATTTGTTTATACTGCATATAATTGTGTTTCCCTTAAGATGTGAAATTTACTTTAGAATGAAAAAAAAAACAGAACAAGAACAAATTCATTTAATGTTGTATAAACATATTTGTCTTTGTTTCTATTTATTATATCTACTTAATACTTGAATATTATTCAGCTACTAATACACAATATGTTTTGATATTTAAAATCACATTGCGATATATTGGCAGATAAATGATATTTTGATATATTGCCTAACCCTATAAAATTGTTGCAAAATGTCATAAAATTTCATGATGAAATGCCCTATCATCATATGTATATATTTTACAGATATTTAAAATTCACTAAGTTTTGTTATCTTGTTAATTGCTACAATTGTGATTTTGAAGTAAGTATATGAAGTCAGTATAGTCATTTATTTAGTGCAATATAATGCATGTAAAATTGTTTGGTGTTTATTTTAAGGGTTGTGTGTGTTTAGAGAGAGATTAAGGAAAGGTCCAAAGAGAGCTTAGAATGAAATGTCCTTAAATATTCAAGGACTTCTTAAGTATGCAATTATTTTTAACTTTTTTTTTTGCTTTGCCAAAGGCAGAAAGACCTTATAATGGTAATTAAGATGTTTTTATCACCATGTATTCAAATTTAAAAACATCATCAATTTATAATTTGAGGTCAATAAAACTATGTCTCATGCTTTTAAAAAATACTTCCTTTGTTTGGGGCATCCTAGAAGTTGTCATAATAGTTAAAAATAATCATTCAAACTGGACATATGCTTACAGGCTTAATAGTTTTTTTTTTTGTTTTGTTTTTTTTTCTTTTTGTTTGTTTTTTCATTTTATAATTAAACCTATCTAAAATGTGTAAAAATTTCCATTTGAACATTGAAAAAATGTTAACTTATTATGTTGTGATGTAGTTTGTTATCTAATAAAATATTTTTATCTGTCACCATACTTTTGTGTATTTTAATTATGTTCTGGATACTAAATTGTATTTGGAAAGATAAAAGTGACTTTTTTAGCCCGACTATTCGAAGGATATTGCAGTCATCCTTGCGTCGTCATCGCAGCTTTTTAGTTAAAATTTTGCATGCAAGTTACTTTCAGGCTTATATCTCGATAATCATTCATGGTATTGACTTAAGTTTATGAATATGTTCAGCAGCATCAGACAACCAAGGTAGATTACTCTTGACTGAATTTATTACAAATTATGGCCACTTTTTAACTTAGAAATTTTGGTGAAAGTTTTACATGCAAGGTACTTTCATGCTTATATCTCATAACTAGGCATGGGAATGATTTGAAACATCTCTAACATGTTAGGGGTATTATACTATCAAGGTAGATAACTCTTGATATATGATATTTCTGTATTACAAATTATGACACTGTTCCTGGTGGCAGAGTGGTTATAGCATCCGCCTTGGGTGCAGGAGGTCATGGGTTCGATCCTCGGCCGTGTGACATACCAAAGTTATAGCTCCCTTGCTTGGGGCTCAGCATATAAGGGTATTTGCTGGACTGGTTGGTCCGGTGGGTGTGGTATCATGCCACATGTCTATGGGGTGGTACTGCAGTGTGGCAGCACTATATCTGTCTCAAGTAGACATTGTCTCCAAATGACTGGAATACTGTTGGTGGGATGTTAAACCCAACAAAACAAACAAAAAAACAAATTATGACCCTTTTTAAATTTAGAAATTTTGGTTAAAGTTTTGCATGCAAGGAACTTCATGCTTGTATCTCAGTAATTAGCCATAGCATTGATTTGAAACTTCTTTAATATATTCAGTGGTATCATACTATAGAGACAGATAGTTTTTGACTGAATGTAATGCAGATTATGGCCACTTTTTTATTAAAGATTTGCATGCAATAGAAAATTTGGTTTTTAGCTTACCTGAGCACAACGTGCTCAAGGTGAGCTTTTGTGATCGCCCTCTGTCCGTCGTGCAACGTGCGTTGTGCGTCGTCAACAATTTGGCTTGTTAACACTCTAGAGGCAATATTTTAGGCCAATCTTCATGAAAGTAGGTCAGAATGTTTGTTTCCATAAAGTCTTAGACAAGTTCGAATTTGGGTCATGTGGAGTCAAAAAGTAGGTCACAAGGTCAAATCTTGGTGAAACCTTGTTAACACTCTAGAGGCCACATGTTTGACCCAATTTTTATGAATTTTGGTCAGAATGTTTATTTCCATAAAGTCTTGGATAAAAAGCCCATCTTCTGAAACTTGGCAGTGTCGTTTCCATTATCTTGGAAAGCGAATTTGGGTCATGTGGAGTCAAAAAGTAGGTCATGAGGTTAATCTTAGAAAAACCTTGTTAACTCTGTAGAGGCCACATTTTTGGCAATCGTCATGAAACTTGGTCGGAATGTCTGTTTCCATAAAATCTCGGACAAGTTCGAAAGTGGGTCATGTGGGGTCAAAAAATAGGTCAATATGAAAAATCTAACATATGTTGCTCATTTATAATCAGGTTAGCGATTCAGGGCCATCGTGGCCCTCTTGTTAAGTTTCGCATGGAAGCTACTATCAAGATATTATCTCAGAATTCATTTATAGTATCGGCTTGAAAGTTCACGAGTGTGTTCAGGGGCATCAGAAATCCAAGAAGTTCCATATGGATCGGGCAAAAAAATTGCTCAGCCGAACTCAATAAGATGTTACCATTTGCATTGTATAAAATAAAATTATAACAAAATCATAAAACTTTACTTTGTTATATTATTTTTAAATCTACAAACATCGCATAAAACATCTAAATATATTTCAACATCATTAATAGTTTTTGTAATATCATCTTCAGTTACATACCAATCGTTAAGGAGAAAATAATGCATTAAAGGTTCGTAACTGTCTTATCTAGGACTTTACAACCCTCCCTTTTAAAATTTTTCTTTTAACAAACATAATTTGTCTTCCTTACTTCAAAATAAAGTCAAAGCAATCAACTATGCGCACACTTTACTTCATTTAGATAAGCTGTCACACTGTGAAATTCAACGAAAAAGTATATACTGTAAACATTTTCCAAATTTTAGATTTACAATTGTTTTTGTTAAACATCTTTACACACCTTTGTGAGTTAGATGCTTTCGAAATGTATTTTGACTCGGTTGTCACGAACCTTTCACTACATTGGTACATTTTAATCCAATTTTAATTTGAGACTACATACAGGTAAACCAAGAGCAAGACGTGTGAGTGTGTGTGTGTTCAAGAAACCAAGAAAAGATATGAACTTAGTAGATAAAACGTTTTTAAACAACATATAACTGTCAAAACTCTACTTGTATACGTTTATTTTACATCATCATGATTATAAATGGTGATACCTTACAAATACAACATTAAACCGATTATTACTTATGAAGAGACCATGGCAAAAAAGAGTGTTAGTCTATTCTTACACAACGTATAGAGGGTATTGTATGAAATATTCGTTGTCAAGCTGTACATGCGTCAAGTACTTTATGTATTGGCCATTTTCACCTCAAAAATGGCAATGATCGTATCCAGATATCCGCCATGGAGTCTACAGGTACGCCCTCTGTTATCTACCAGCTGCATATGTTTGACCGACTGATGTAAGAATATCTCTTTAGTTAAGCTAAATCTTGTCCTTGGCATCAGGCCATTGTAACGTCATGCATTTATGGTTGGTTTTCATGAAACTGACTTCGACTTCATCATCATCATCATCATCACCATCATCATCATCATCATCATCAAAATCAGCAATCTGACTAATGTACCACTGATTTAGATAAACTTCTGCTACAAAGTCTTCTTGTTTGTAGTCATTTTTACAATCCGGTTCCATTTGGACATGCCTATCTGGAATAGTTTCCATGTCTGCCTCCTTTGCTTTGTCTTCGACCTGGCGTGCGTTCAGTATGACAAACCGTATGCAACCGTACGCTCACAGTCAGCTATGAAACTATATCAGTGTCATAAACCACGATATTGACGTATACTCATGTACAACATAAAGAGCACGTGAACAGCATACGATATGGTCCTAAGACAACTCCATAGCTGACTTAAGTGACCGGTTGCTTATGGTTTGTCACACTGAACGCATGCCTGTATAAATCTTTCTTTCTGCCATTGGGTTTCACAAAAATCTTCATTCCTGCAATTTTAGCAGTAGCAACTAACATCTGCTTTCAATACTGTTCCAGATTCAGTTCCTTCGACAACTGCGAAGATTTTCTTTGTTCCTGGGTCTGGCACGAATTCCACCAACAATACTTAGCGCTAAGTAATACTTAAATTCTCAAACTAGGTAGATACACATTCCGACATTACTATTTTATGAAATATTCAAGTACACAGCTAAGTTGTAAAGAATTATTACCTTAATAACTGACAAAAAAAAAGAAAATTTGGGTATTTTTATTAGAGAAACAAGGCTAACGAAATTCGCCCTTAAGTATTTAAGTTTTACTTAACGCTAAAAATTGTTGGTGGAATTCGACCCTGGTTTCACTGCTGTATTTCCTAGCTCTTCTCTTTTCTTCTGGCCGGCATTCTTCTGTGGAAACATAGATAAATGCAACCTTTCAAATTGTGCATGTCGACGACTAAGTCCAAGAATAAAAGTCTTTGGCATCATGGATTTTAATATTCCTATTTCGAACGGCTATATCAACCATCAGCCTTCTCTTTGTAATGCCCCCAAGTCCGTCGCACGAGCCTTTCCTGTGGCCAGATTCGAAGTAGTTCCAGGTCGCACTCACTCTGGACATAGATTTCTGTGTGCCTGGCAACCGTGTTGAATATTGTTTTGTTTCTGTATTGGCTCGTTGGACTATCTGTCCAGTAGATCAGGTACCACTGTTTAAATCTTGGTATAACTTGATCCAAAAAACGCCAGGACTGTGGGTGAATTGTGGCCTTATTCATCAGACACAACCATAATACTTTAGTGGACTAAATAATGCACCATCCCTATTCTTGAAGTAGATTACTACTGGATGTAAGGTTACACCAGTCTGTGTTTTATAGGCAGAGTGTACCTCTTCGATGGTTTTGCATGTATAATTTTCAGCGAAATCCATATTAAAGTATTACGTCCCCAATCTTTAAATGTGTTTTTAGTTGCCGGATCGATCTCTGTATATATTGTCTGTTAACAAGGCATGCATGTTGTGAAATATCAGTTATTTTTCATCAAGGAATGTCATGAATATCCGTTGCATCGTATAGCGGAGAACATTTGTCTCAACAGGTGAGTGTACAAAACCGGTTTGAACGGTTACTGTCACGTGACTGGCTATTGCCTAATGTGGTCAGTTCTACGTAGACCACTGTACGGTTAACATCTTGCTTTCATTTGAATTCATTTTAAAACTCAATTAAAAGAATCAAGTTTTTATATTTCTTTGTTTGATACATTGTGTCCATGGCATGTCAGATTTGATTCCATTTCTCAGTATTTCGAGGAATAGTCTGAGCATTTTCAACGCTTTTTGCGTTTGGCCACGGAAACACGTTTCCTTCTCCTTTACGTTGTCATATATGGAGGGGGTTTTTCATGGGCGGCTCGCATTCCGTTAGAGAATTCAAATATACAATCGAATTTGTTGGTATTAAAAGGCTGTATTTTTCAACATTTCTCTATTCTCTTTACTGGCAATCTCACAGATTCGACTGTAACGTGCTTCTAGATAGATACATTGATAGTTGTTTTTATGAGATGACGATAAGTTGATTTTGTGAATAGCATAAGCATGCTGCTGATTGACAGGAACGTTGATTTATTTTTTACATGGTAATATCATAATTTATTTTGAACGTGTACTCCCCCTTTTTTATTTTGCACGCTAAGCATTAAATACGGCCTCGCTTTGCAAAACAGTTAATGGTTTTGTGTGTGATCTGTTGAGACCTCATCTTTCTCCGTCTCTTGGTCCACAATTTTTCATAATAATCGTTTTCTTTCCCTTTACATCTACTGTTACCCGTTTCCATTGGCCAATTTTTATCGTTTGCGGTACCTGTTCCTCAGCTTTCCTTGCGTCTTCATCTTTGATTTAACGGCACTTAATTCCACACCCCTTCGGGGCGTAGCTTGGCTTAACTGAATTTTCTACCGCTTGGGACCTATCGGAGAATTTTGGATGTTTGCAAGGTCGTTGTAACAATCTGGCTGGTTTTGAGGCTTTCTTTTTAATGGGAATATGTCCATTTTGTGTGGATTTTCAAGCAATAAAGACCTCACCTAGTTTACTACTGACCGAACATCATACTTGATATATACTCATATGGCGAAAAAAAAGTTGTTTGTTTCCCTAACATCGCCGGAAAAAATAGGGTCGGTAGGTCGGCTAAACATTTTTTCTTATTTTTACCTTTTTTTCTATTTTTAATAAATTGTTTAGAGGAATTGACGAAAAACAGCGTTTTCCATTCGTAATAGTCCGAAAACTACGAAATAAAGGTCAAGGGTCAATACAAAAATAGGGTCGATCGGGTTAATGGAAACAAGTAATTTTTTTATTACGCCTAAATAGCCTTTTGCAGTATAATATTGAAATTCACGACCCTCTTTCATTACGTTCTGAGAACAAACTGAATCTAAATCTATCGTAATGTTATGATTTTGTATTAATATTTGACGTGTGTTTGAAATACACGCGGGGCTGACATTAAAGTTTTATATTTTTAAAAGGTAAACTGTTATCAGCTTCACGACTGGGCAATTTTATGCGTTTTTCCGGACAATTAACTTTTGTTTGTTGTTTATTTTTATAATTGCACAAGACACCAAGCCCTCGATCGAAATCACTTGTTCACTGCTCTTGCAACGAAAATGGCTAAAAGTAATATATTATGTAATATTCAAACAATGAAGCGAATTCCTTTAGTTGTCCTGTTGACGAACTCCATATAATAAAAAGGTAGGTTTTACAACTTAGCACAAAAAAAGTTTCGTGCATGGATGCATGTGCATTAGAGGAACTGAGACCTTAAAGGCAATATACAAGTTTCAAACTAAATTAGTAACTTGTTTTAGGTCAGAAAGCTAACTTTAGTTTAAACTATTTATTTCCTAATTCGCTGCTCTCACCTGTTGATAAAATATTTACCCCTATCCACTCTCGCATCCATAGAAGAAAAGTATTTATGTATTTTACCTCTGTCATAAAACCGTAAGGCAGAACGAGTATTATTGAAAAAAATTCCTAAGGCCTAAGGGGTGTCATTAAAAGGAATGGTGTAGCCATTATATATCGCTCTTAAAAGATAACTATAACAGTAGATCTACATACAATGTATATTGGTAATAATATACGAATGTATGAAAATTACATAAATGTGAATTACTTCTGCAATAAATGTTACTTCAATCTTGCGGCAATATAGTTGGTGGTTTCGCCAGATTACTGAACTGGAAGACCAAATTTCTGTAATTTTCAGTTGAATTGTATCAGGATTGAAAAGTTCACCAAAAACGAGTTCTTAAGTTGCTAACCAGTTGTTGGATCACTATTTCGATTCGTCTTAAGTCGCTCATGTCTACCATAAAACCTGCTTAGAAAGTTTATAAGTTGACATCTTATCCACATGACAGAATTTGACATTAACCTAGAGCGTCCGTCTCGGTAGTGACAGGTCACCAGACAGCTCTTTAGCTGTATTATTAATAACATCTTCATCTAATAAATAGCTTAATGTGGTCTATTTTTTATCAATCATCATACATATACTATGAAAGGGCATTTTATTTTGTACTGTTAGTGCTTTCGGTACATGTTGGCATTTTTCGACACAATTTTGACTTGACTTGATTATTTGAGTTAACCGTAACTTCGACAGTATTTCAGTCATATAGCGACGTCCAGCTAATCACAGGTGGAGGAAGAACCCGAATGCACGGAGGCATCCAGGTAGAACCACCGACCTACCGCAAGCCAACACAATTTTGTAAAATATGAAAGTATAAGAAATCCGCTGTTAAGCTTACAACTCGCTGCATTGCTTTCTCTTCCTTCAGTTTTATATTTATTTCGCGTTTAATACGTTTTTTTTTTTCTTTTCACCTTAGAGAAAATATGTGTAGGCACGTGGTTACTGTGCCTATAGGAAGCTATGCCAGTGCCCGTCAAAGCACGTGCACACATGGCCATGTTCATGTGCCGTGTGCAAAGGCAGGAGCTTCTTGTGATAAACGGCGAAAATAGGTAACTAACCTTTCATACAAATGTACATCGGCCTGTTTATTAATATAAAGTATTAATGCCGATATAGGTATAATATTTTATACAACACAACTCAAACAGTATTGACACTTAAACAAAATGATTCTAGGGTAGTCTACGTGGATTAAGAAATTATTTGTCTTATACAAAAGAGTTCAGGTCGACAATAACGAACCTGTCATTTTTGTATGTTGCAAAAGACTGACATACTGTTTTGACATTGCTACCATAAATTGCTTCTGACACACAGGGGCCTCCGTAGCCGAGGGGGTAAAGTCGCTGACTTTAACATTCACTCAGCCCCTCAACGCGTGGGTTCGAATCCCGGCAGTGTCATTCGGATTTTCATGTGAGGAAGCCTTCCAGCTGGCTTGCGGTAGGTCGGTGGTTCTACCCGGATGCCTCCGTGCATTCGGGGTCTTCCTCCACCTGTAATTAGCTGGACGTCGCTAAACGACTGAAATACTGTCGAAGCGACGGTAAACTCAAATAGTCAAGTCAAGTCTACCCAGATGCCTCCGTGCATTCGGGGTCTTCCTCCACCTGTTATTAGCTGGACGTCGCAATATGACTGAAATACTGTCGAAGCGACGGTAAACTCAAATAGTCAAGTCAAGTCTAACACACAAGAGTTCACCTCTTATTTCCATCATACATCTTCTATAATGACCGGTGACACACAATTCTTAAAAATGGTAACATCTAATTGAGTTTGGCTGGCTGGTTCCGGGAGTCACAGTTATTATCCGTCATAATACCTCATTTACTTCTTTTCTTTATAACATGTACATTTGTCAATAATGATATTATTTGACAATATTCTACACAATAAATAATCTTAATGTGCATTGATGAACAAAGTCCGTACCATTAAGCGCTTTTTTACGCGATGACTACAGCATGAAGGGTACCCGGGTACAGTTTCAACCCTGTTCAGATGCAATGTTCTGACGTCAATTATTCATTTGACGTCATGAATTTAATACGTCATTCAAAAAGTAAACATGGCGTCATTCACATGCGGTAAGTTTGTTTTTTTCGTCCATTTTCTTTTTATCTTTTTAATGGCAAAAAGTAGTACCGGGTAGATCTAGATATATTCTTGATCTATAGGGTGAATCCACCAAATTTCGGACACTTATTCGGCCACCAGTATACGATTCTATACTCTACTTACAGAACTCTTGTATAGCTACGCGTTAAATGAAAGTGGTAATTTTAAAGCAAAAGTGTATGCATACAATGTCCGAATTTACCTTCTAAAACCTGTTATTTACTCGAAAAGGAAACTGAAGTATTGAATACAACGTATTTCATTGCCATGTGAAAGCGGGGTAGGTCGGACGTCGGTATCGTAATTTCGGACACTTGATTAGAAAACTCGGACACCTTATCCACACTCAATATGCCTTACTTGTAATAACTTTAGACCGGATATCATATTGGTTCTTTATTTAGATTTTTTAGTCTCTTAATGAAAATAACTGTATATCTTTGAACATTTATTATTTCGTTGAATTATTTTACGTACAGAGTTATTTTACCTTCCAGAAATTCAACAAAATACAAATCATAGGTAACTCAGTATTTTCAGAATAGAGCTTATGTTGGTATTTATTTGTTTCCAACGAAATCGAATCGAGCCAAGGATAATTTTATAGGTGTTATAAATACCTTTACAATAAGACTCCAAAGTGACGCAACATTTGATAGCGACTCCGTCTACCTTTACTTCTCAGAAGCGCATAACAAAATATGATAAAAGAGAAAAATGTATAGTTATTATAAACGTAAATTATTATTCATGATTTTAACCGAAAAACTTTGATTTATTATTATTTTATAACAACATTATTTATAATCATATCTGCATCTGAATTTTAAAGTTCTATTTTTATCGTTCATTGATTCATGTTTTGAAAAGGACCTGTTTGAATGCCACCTTTATTAAAATTCTTCAAGGATCTGACTAACGGTATTGTTTAAAATCAGTCATGGAATTATCCCTGACACACACGTTAGCAATGTCACTTTATGATTTAAGTTGCACAGCAGACTGGTAAAGTCTCTCGAACGGCGTTTTTTAAAGCTGCAGCCCGTCAACCCAAAATAGTCACGTATTCGCCGTACAATACTTTAATATGTATGGATCATTTCCCGAATGACCGAATTAACCCGCCTGGCCGAAATGTAGTGGATTCAACCTATATTTTTTTTAATTCTTAGACACAGCTTAAAAAGACGAGGTAGCAGAGAGCGACCGATCATATAAATGACTAGATATCTACCTGGCCCCGAGGTTATAAAACTTTTTCCAGCTCAACTCAGTTTGAGACTGAAACTTGGTTTGCTAATTTTATGTATATATCAAAACAAATTGAGTAACTTTGATAGTGAATTTATGTAATTTGTAGTAGGGGCTAACTGTGGAACAAAGAAAATATAGCAAAATTTGAAAAACTTAACTGACTAGAACAATTTAACTTTGAGCACAAACCCGAGTTGAGCACGAAAAATGTTTATAACCTCGGGGCCTGGTCCCTATCGTTTAAGCCTGAAATTATTTAAAGTCTCAATACGCAGTAAAAGCTTTGGCTTAAAATTTGCAAGAGAAAAATAGTTTTTCATCTATTTAATCAAGGCTACATAATGACTGAAATAAAATAAATTCCCCGGAATCCTTAGATGTTCAGACAGGGCACTATATGTTAATTATTATATTGAGAAAAGTAGGCGGAGCGTGTGTTCTGAAACAAACTGTGCAGTAAATGTCTCAGAGTACGAAACGTGTTTCAGAAGTCCGTGGACTTCTGTTTTAACTTGAACAAATTTTGATACAGCGAAGTAGAAGTACATACTAACTTCTGAAATATCCCTCGTGTATCAATGCCATGTTTGAACCTGCTGTGAGCTATATATATATAAAAAGAAAGCTACAGTTCATATTTTCTTATGGCATCTCTCGCGTAGATAATCATTTCTTGGGGATGGGAAATAAATTTCACATGTTGTAGGTGCATTCGGATACAGCTCAAACAATTTTAAGATACTTGGGCTTTAAAGATGTATCAGATTTTATCTCTACCAATCTTGACAGAAAAGTCTTTGTTGAAAGCACTGTGTGATTTAAAAATATAGGATTCTGCATTAATTTTCAAAAAAAAGTTTAAAGATTGTAACTATTATATATACATGTACATAGGAAAATCTTAAAACCGCCGACCTTAAGCTTTTAACTGCTGACGAATATACACGGAGGCTATATAACAAGCTAATAAAATATAGGATTCTGCATTAATTTCAATGTAATAACATCACATGATCATCAAGAAGTATATAGAAAAAAATATAAGTAGATAAACAAATGTAAATATTGGAATGTATAAGAACAGAATGCCAGATATAATATAATATAGTCGGAACAATCCGATAGCAAGAATAGAAAGAAACAGGCTGCACGTTTTTCTTGCCCATTTACATTTAGCTGTAGGGGACTCCGACTGACAATACATAAGGCAACCATGCCGAGTTCAAGTTCCTCGTGTTTTTGGGGTATTGATGATTACTTCAACAAAGGAAAGCATGCACGTCTCCAATTCCTCATGTTTATTTTGTGTTATATCAAATATTAATACAAAGGGAAAAAAAGTTTGAGTGCAAAGCACCTAAGACTTTCCAATATTTCATAGAAATATACATCTCGTCCCTAAGTAAGGGTCTTGATGTGTCTTTTCTATGTTTCGGCCTTTCTCTCTTGCATAGAACTTCATTTTCGTTGCTATGTTGAGCAGCCAATTTGCATCGGTAACCTTTTACCCCGTGAACTTACGGTACCGTATGCATAATTATTTTCGATAATGGTGAACGCATGTCCGTAAACACCCGTGGCAAAGGATATTTTGCAAGAATATTTACACAGATATTGTTTTATTTTTATCGTTACTGTTTCAAAAAGTTTCATGTTCAATATTTATTTGAAAGTTGAGCCAAATTCATCTATTATTTAAATATTTATGTAGCGATCATTGATAAAAGATGAAACCAACAACTTAAATATATGATCTAATTCAAAATTCATCATTTATATTATCAGAGAGAGAGAGAGAGAGAGAGAGAGAGAGAGAGATTGTAAGAAAGGTAAACTTGAACAATTTTGATTAAACCAAACATTTGATAAGTAGGGCAAATACATTCGCTTGCAATTCGCGATGAGCTAGCGGTTTTAAGAGGTGACAATGCAAAACAGGTGAGAAGTTGAATATACGTAAATTCATCTATATGATGTTTCAAACTTTATTATGATTTTCTCATGCATTAACATTATGAAATATATTCTAAGTGACAGGTTAAAATGAGATCGTTTTCTCGAGTAAAACCTCTTGTTATGTCGAGCCATGGTCCACACACTAAACGTGTGCAAAAAGCGTTATGGATATATTTAAAGAACTGATAGCCAAAGTTGTTGCTTTGCGGTTGGTATCGAAAGTAGGTATAATAGACTTGTATCATAAATATATAAAAGGGCTCAAGGGAGCACACATCAAGTTCAAATATCTGATTTCAATATACATCTGTTTAACTAGAGATTCTTAAGGCCCATCACTTAAGTTACGTATTGAAATTTCCAGCAGAAATTGAACTCTATATTTTATTCTGAATCCCAAACTGAGGGAAGATTTTGATACCCCGACCCAAAACCATCTGCTATATGCGTATCCTTATTTTAAGCTTGGCTACAGCCATGGGTCCTTTAAACTATGGATGCTGTTTTTAATGTAGAATCTAAATGCCGGGTATACAAAACATATATTTTATTTTTTTTATTTTTTTGTTTAAAATAATATATTAAAACTGATACCCAACGAGCAAACAATTTTAGCAATTTATTCGATAGTGGTCGACGCGCGCTTATAACACAGTTAAATCTCAGTGTTGTTAGAAGACAGACATATCGACCTTAGTTGCTGGCTCCTTGTTTGATTCTTTATTGGATTTAAAGTCTTGCCGGCAGTATTTCATTCATTTTGAGACTATGTCTACTTGAGACATATATAGCGCCACCACACTGCATTATCAGCATGCCCATTTAACACCCGTAAGAGGAGTTTTTACCTTCCCCCCCCCCCCCCCAAAAAAAAATGACCATCCTACCACCAAAAATTGTAGGGACTCTCTACATGAAGGGGTTCAAAGTTAAGGAAAAACAAGTTAAAAAAACGCGTAGGGTACCCTGAGTATCACGCCGTAGACGTATGGCATGATATCACACCAAGTCGCATTATCCTGACACCAGGCCAGCCAGTCCTGGAACTACCGTTATATACATGTACTGAGTTCAAAGCAAGGGGGCTACCTCCTGTGTGATATCACGCCGCAGACAAGTGACAAGATACCACGGTCACATTATCCCGACACCGGTCATGCTGAGTGCAAAGCAAGTGGGATATACCAGTATACGTTTAACGATTATGGCATGGCGCGGTCGAGGATCGAATCTACACCAAAATGACTTTTTCCCCAAATAGAATCTACGAAATAAATCCCAAAATATTTCAAATCATTCCATGATATATTGATTCGATTCTGAAAGATTTTTGCAACATTTCCATCTTAGGTGAAAAAAAATATCAAAATTGTATTTCTAAATTACCCAGAAGGCTTATTTGGTTACTACTTTCGCTGCAATATAATTTGCGATTTAGAGTTAAAAGTCAGGGAGTCATACTAGTATAAGAGCATCCGCTCCGGAATCGGGAGGTCGTAGGTCCGGTCCCCTTCCCCGTCCAGTCGATAAAATGGCACTGATGTAATTTGGCTCACCATCTAAGGCTAGTTCCAGGACTTGTTACATCAAGTGGATGGACGTCGTACAAGGCGTGATATTACAGTGAAGCAGCACTTTATCTGTCTTTTGTAGACAAAGTCCCTAAATGACAGAAATACAGTCGGCGGGACGTTAAAACCAAGCAAGCAATCAAACAAGACATGTAAATTGTATTCTTGAACATTAAAGTTACCTGCCTCCATGATCGAGAGATCAGGTCGCATTGGTTATGTTATTCGACTTCCGTTCACGACATACAAGTACACGTGAACTTAATTTGATACAAATGTTACTGGTATAGCTTCATTGGTTGGTGATAGTTCTAGGATTTGTTCGCCCATTGTCGGAAAAAAAGTGACAATTTGTGGTATCACGCCATTTGTCTGCGGCATACCGCAATGTAGCAGCACCACATCCCTCTCAAATTTCACTACAGTCAACTAAAGTAAACAAACACACTCGGGTCCTTTCTTCCTTTCTAACTTGGTGCCATTCGTGAATAATGCGTCCTCCCTTTCAGGGACGTAGCTTGGCTTAACTGAATGTGTAGGCACGATTTCCTATCGCTTGGGACCTATCGGAGAATAAATTTCGGATGTTTGCAGACATTCCGAAAAGTTTGGAGATTTTGTCCTGTAATTTTACACGATTCAATAGGACCGAAATTAACTTTACAGGACCGAACTCAAACATCAAGATTTCATCATTGTTTATCAATTATTTCATTCATTTTATTAAGTTATTAACACTTTATCACCATATCTTTATAGATTCCTGATGTAATTAAATTAATTTTCGACACTTAGGTCAGTCATATGTGAATAAAGTAAACATTGCTGCTAAAAAATCTACCAGATATTCGGACAGAATGCATTGAAATATTCACAGGACTGAAATAGAAATCACTATTCAGGTCAGACAGGCGGGCACTTTCGGAATGTCTGTGTTTGCAAGGTTGTTGTAACAATCTGGTTGGTTTTGAGACTTTCTTTTTCATGGGAATATGTCCATTGTTTTTTGGATTTTCAAGCAATAAAGACCTCACCTAGTTTACTACTGACCGAACATCATACCTGATATATACTCATAAATAGCCTTTACACTATAATATTGAAATCATGACTCTCTCTCATAAAGTTCTGATCTCAGAACTATAACGAACTTACGTCTAAATTTATCGTATCTAAGCACTTAATGCTATGAATTTTTGTTAAAATTTTACGTGTGTTTGAAATACACATGGGACTGACATTAAAGTTTTATATTTTTAAAAGGGAAACTGTTATTTTACATTTTTAAATTCAAGCGCCAAGAAACATAAGCTTGATATCAAGCGCTGTAAGTATCTTTTTTATCATAATTCATGCATCATACTTAAAATCATTAATATTCGTTGACATTAAATTTCGTTATGTACCTTAAGGCTAAAGGAAGTTCGTGGGTACATTTATTCGTGGATCTATGTTCTAGAAAACGTGAGGTCTATATAAGAGTCACGTTTTCGTGGGGATTAATATTCGTAGATAAAACCATCCACGAAATCAACGAAAGTTAGTGTCCTACGAAAATTAATGATTTCACGGTACATAAACTATGGAATGTTGTTTTATTTTGTACAGTTTGTGGTTTCGGTACATGTGAGCACTATTCAACACAATTTGGTAAAATGTGAAAATATAAGAAATTCACTGTTAAAGCTTACAACTCGCTTTATTGATTTCTCTTCATTCAGCTTTTTTATATCTATATCGATTTTAGAATGTTTATATTTTTATCTTTGTACCTTATAGAAAATATATGTAGGCACGCGCCTATTGTGAACCAAGGGGTCTTCTTATTCATTGGTGATTCACACCCTTATCATAAAAAATAAATTATAAATTTAAAATAAATATATTATCAAATAAATAAATAAAACAAATAATAATAATAATAATTTAGATAACTAATGGTATAAAGGCCACATCCCAATCATCAGAAAACAATAACTCCATACCTGAAACAGTAAGGTACTTATTGACTAGCCATCACTGAATCAGTCTTCCTTATAATCGATACTGTTGTTTTCTGTTACCATGGTGAGAGTTAAATAACGCACCCAGGCATACATTTCAATTACCTGAATAGTTCATAATATATTGATGAACAATAAACATCAGCAGTTATCTCAAATTGCGTATATTCACTATATTGTTTTTGCTACACCAGAATCATAAATTATGACATTTATTTCCGGGCTGTTTTTTCAATGAAAAATAAAATAAAAAAACAAACGGACAATCAACATGTATATTGATTTGAATCCAGTTCTGTACAATTAGCCCTTGGCATGAAAGTTCAATACTATGCCTAAACATAGGAAATAGGGTATCATCACCATGAAAACGCACGCACACACACACGTGCGCATTTGCGCGCTCGAACACACACACACACACACACACACATGATTGAATATCATTTAGAAATTCCGTAAGTTACTTTATAACATTCTTTTTTCTTTTAGACCTACATTTTTCCACATATGAAGGATCTTTTTCTTAGGTAGAACAAATTTATTAATATATACAAGAATAGCATTGGGTACAAAGTATTGCAGCATTATAGAAAACCATCTTCCTTTCATCAAAATAAGCATTCATGCAGCAGTTTTGTACCCTTAATATGTTATTCATAAACAACTGAAAATAAGTCATAAATGTTTTAAAATTAAACTCACTGTAAGAATTCATAAGACTTACATAAAATCATTAATTTTCGTCGCTACTAATTTTCATGGATAGTATTTTCCGATAATTTGACATTCTAACGAAAACTGCGAAATTAAGAACACTTCACTTTTTAAAAACATTTATCCACGGAGATATGTACCCACGAAATTGACTTTTATTACAGATTCAACGAAACTTAATATCATCAAATATTTATGACTTGGCATGAATTGTTGCATAAGTCTCTTGATGGGAATATTATTAATTATTTTTTCCAAGTGAAAAATCAGCAGGTTAAAATGGAATCTGTAAACAGTAGGATCCGTGTGCAATATTAAACGTTTCGTTTTAAAATAGAAAATACCCTCAAATGTTACGCTATTGACAGGCGTCTCGAGAAAAGTCGCTTTGACTTTATGCTTTTGGCGTCATCAAAACAACTCACTTGTAATTCATTTTTATCTGTAGTGCACGTTTACGACATCGAACCCTTGTTGGCCCGTGTTTGATCAATGACCATTTAGTAGCGACGGAAAACAGGCCCTTAATTCATATCTCCACAATTTGTTACGGTACACTTTGGCATTAAACCGAAGAACGATACGCTTTGAGACGAAAGAAGCAAAGACCATTCCTATCAAAAATGCATGAAGCCATAGTATTGATTGCTTCAGTCTACCCGGGATGCTCCGGTTAAATATTGTCCTGACTTGGTGCTGTCATTCTTAGTACATTTGTTGAAAGTATCGCGTGTGCTTAAAATAAATATAGATTCTTAACTGGATATACTATAGCGCAGACGGACCTTGTGGGTTAAAAGTTTAATTGGAAATTAATTGATGATAATTATTCGATTTGAGCCTGTATATTAATATGGTAAGTACTCTCTCTCTCTCTCTCTCTCTCTCTCTCTTTGTCTCTCTCTCAATTCAAATTATTTGAAAGGATAGTAAGACTAGGAATAATGGCGTATAGAAGACCAGGTGAAAAGGTGAAAAAGGTAATAATTTGTTTTCATGTATTCTGGGCTTCATAGTTGATCACATTCATACATTAATATTTATCATGTTCTGAGCTGTGGGGATTGTTTTTGCATCTTAAATCAATAACTGTTACTAACAATCAAATACGGATGTTTTTTGTGTGCTCTTTTGGGAAAATGACACACAATTAAAAAATGAGAAAATAATCAAGAAGTCACGACAAATCTAGGGAATGAAAGTACGTGTATATTAAGCAGTTTTATCAACAATTGCTATTAAAGAACTTCTCTAACTAAACTAAAGTCTCTAACTTTCCTTTTTTTTCCCTTAATTAATTGATTTAACTGAGCTAATTTCAGGTGGGAGAATATTCTATTGAAATTGTGAAAAATAGACGAATACCAGATTTAAAAGAGAAAAAAATGTGTTCGAAAAACACTATGACCCCGTCTTAGCAGGTCAAATGTCATTAATAAGTGGAATGAATATAGAGTATATAGACTTTATATACATGTAGTTAACAATAAAGAAATGCT
>CM037787.1:31310149-31360149 GCA_021229015.1 Solen grandis | reverse complement strand
AAAAAAAACATAAAAAACATAAAAGAAGATAAAAAATACACTTCTGTTATTCACTATCTATTTATATATTAAGTTTAAAATAAATACCTTGAATAGTTGACGAGTCATGTTCTGGAAAAATGATATAAAATAAATAAAGGAAGATAATAAAAAATGAAACAGGTAGGGTTATGGTTCTTGGTCACTGCAAAGTTGCTTGTTGTCATCTTCTTATATATGAAGTTTCAAGTCAATACCTTAATACCTTGGAAAGCTTTTAAGTATATAGTAAATAAGTTATTTTCAGGACAGAAATTCATTTTAAAATTAAATAATGGGAGATAATCTAAAAAATGATCAAGGTAGAGTTACAGTTCTTGGTTATTGCACTTTCCAAACTGTTTCTTTATTTTAAGTTTCAAGTAAATACTTTGAACAGTTTATGAGTTATGCTCCCGACAAAAAAAATAAATAAGAATTAAAAACGGAGATAATTCAAGAATTTGGCCAAGTAGAGTTATGGTTCTTAGTCACTACATTTCTCCTAGTCGCATTCTATTTATATATGAAGTTTCAAGTCAATACCTTTTATAGTTTTCAAGTTATGGCCAATGTTAAAGTTACTGACAAACCATCACAAACAAACAGACAGGGATGCCGATCACAGAACACTGGGGCTTAAAAAAAATTCAAATGCTAGAATTATCATGTACTGTGGTATTTACTATGCAATCTTGAATGACAAAATCCACTTTTCAGGTTGTCCCGAAACCAATCACGGCAAGTTAGATTTTGAAAGAATTTACTCTGATACTATAACGTATATATCTATATTACTAAAAGAACAAGCTGGATTTTGTATCGGATTTGGTGCCGTTACGAAACAGGGTATGATTATCACGGTTATTCAGTAACCATTCAGTAGTTGTGTTATTTGTGTTTGAAATTAAATAAAATAAAACTGTTTGTGAGAATTTATGGTGAATCCATCGAAATTGGATAAATCTAAAAACAGTAACATTTCTGGGTTAACACCCATTAGTGGGTTCTTCGCATTGTTAAAAAATACGTCTATTCTGGGGGAACCTCGACTAGCCTCGCAGCCACGTTTCAACGGAGTCAGATTTTCCCCCATTTTGACTACACGGCTCCTACCATTAATCTTTAAGAGTTATTCAATTTATCTTTTAATACTGTGTGGCATTTATACGATCTCTCGGAAGAAAGACGCTGTAGTCCGGCGACCACGATGTTCACGTATACATACAGGAACAAGTGACAGGCATGGTATATGGTCGTAGGCTAAGATAGCCTCATATCAGTGTGCAGTAATAATAAGTGGGACTCATTATGTCATTATTACCCGATTCAATGTTAATATTGCATCACAAATAACCGGCAACGGATTTTACAGCCCAAGTTTAACCTGTGCATTTTTGTTAGCATTTAGATGTGTGTTTTTTTTCCCGATTCGTTTGTCATTTGTTTAATTCTGGTATGCGTTCGCAATAAATCAATTATTGTTCACAGCAATTGAAATTTTTCATTAAATAGCCCATTCTGCATTATTTTCCAATGTTCCAACTATTATCCTTACTTTTTGAAACTAAAACACACACACCTTTAAACATGTGACAGCAATAAGTCCTCTTTAATTTTATCTTCTTCATGCGTGTGTTAAACTTGGTTTATTTGATTGAATTATTCAACGCCATTTTATGCCATCAAAGGCTAACAGATGGTAAGGTTATCCGAGATTCTGAAAGTACTGAAACTTTGCATACATCTCTGTAGTTAACTTAGAACAGCGGTCGAAGACGAGACATTCACCACGCAGACCGTGTCCAACCCCAGTATGGATCAGACCCACAACTCTCAGTGTCACTGTCAAAAACCACCAAGGCCGGTTTATCAATATGAAACCTGGTTGTACACTAGGACATGATATAACACGAATCCAATCAGTAAATAACATTCCCGCGATTTCGCGTGACTTTTTCTAGTTTAATTATAGGGATACGTACAAGATAGACTGTAACAAATTCTTAGTTACTCAAAATTATATTTAAAGCAAAGAAATATTATATAGAATATTTTAGTAAGCTTGAAGCATACATTAGATTACATCCAATTTTAACATTACTAATTAGACATTTTCATTTTATTTACGCTGAAAAGGTAATGGAAAATATATTTGCTCTCTTAACTTTTTCAAAGTTTCAGATGTATAGTTTATATATTTTTATCTGCCCCTGCTGCATTTTTTTCAGTAACATTTTGTTTAAAGTCTCGCTTTGTTGAAAGAAATAAAGCAAAGGCGCATAACCTATTGCAAAGTTGCCCGTAGAAAAAAAAATCATGAATTTAATTTGATAACGTAGCTGATGGGATGGTTGAGGGTTCGATCCATGGTCGCGACGTACAAAGTCATTAAAATAGTACCGGTAATCTACTTTGTGCATGGTACTCAGCATAAAATGGCTTTCCAGGCTTGGTTGGCAAAGTGTCTCGATAACTGAACCGGGTGTGGTATCATGCCACTTATCTACTATGTGATATAGCAATTATATATTTCTATCATTTTTAAACACTAGTCATTATATCCAAGGGTCATTACACCCAAGCAAGCAAACAAACAAAGCATTTAAATATACACTAAGCTAATTGCATTATTTTGATTTCGAACGCTATTAATTTTCAGGATAACACGTGCAATCAGAACCTCATGTAATACCGCACAATGGGATGTGGAAATTCCAAAGACACGGGAACACCTGTCAAGCAGACCCCAACGAAGCAAGGTCCCAGGTCCAAATCTCAAGATGGACGAGAAGTTTCAAATCTATCAAGCACCAAAACGACGCCTAGGCACAAGGCCCTGACCCAAAAGAAAGAGACGCAAATCGGAGATGCCGGTCATGACCGAGGTACCGCCGAAAGGTATTCGTCGACATTCGGAACAATCACGGAGTTTTGCGGTTCAATCTGCAGCCGAATATTACGCGCCAACCGCATACGAAAACGAGAACCTGTCTATGGAAGGAGATTGGGAAGTTGAAAAGGGCGTTGACGTGAGTATAGATATATATACATACGGGGGCCTCTGTGGCCGAGAGGGTAAAGTCGCTGACTTTAACACTCACTCAGCCCCTCACCGCGGGCGTTCGAATCCCGGCAAGGTCATTCGGATTTTCATGTGAGAAAGCCTTCCAGCTGGCTTGCGGTAGGTCGGTGGTTCTCCCCGGATGCCTCCGTGCATTCGGGGTCTTCCTCCACCTGTTATAAGCTGGACGTCGCTGTATGACTGAAATACTATCAAAGCGACGGTAAACTCAAATAGTCAAGTCAAGTTAGTCATATATACATACGTGTATGTTGTCGGCATAGAATATAGACAGGTTCTGTTAACATGAAATTACGAAGGCCAAAAAGAAAAAAGAAAAAAAAATCAACACTTTTCTTAAAATACATGTAGATCTATAATTTGTTGGTCCCAGTGGCCAAGTGAATAGAATCCTTCCGCCTCAAAACCATGAGATCGGTTTAATACCGGCCGTCCAGAAACAATTAAAATAGGAAGTCCTTAATTGAAAGTATTAAATGGTAATACAGTATACTTTTAATATCTATAAATGGTATTTTATATTTTTGTTAAGAGGACCATATGAAGAATGGCATTGCCAAATATGTTATCCTCTAGAAATAAAGATATATTATTATATGATTTTATAATAATTTCCCCGTGATCGGCGTTCAGCATATAAGCGTAGTTCCATAACTGGTTGGCATGGCGTCAGGATCATGTGACCGGATGTGGTCTTGATATCGCTGTGAGACAGCGCTATATCTGAATGTAGACAATGTCCAAAATGCAAACAAATCAAACAATATTTTTAAAGTAGGTTCTGATTATAGTTTGGCTATGTCTTTGAGATATTTTAATTTTTAACATAGTAAGCTGGTATTGTATTGTTCAGTACGATGATACGGCGTACAGATGCATGATCCGTAGCACAAAGGTCAATGTCACATTTAGAGGTCGAAGGTCATATACGCACACATAATTCCTGCCTTGTTTTTCAAAGCAGGTAGTTTTACTGTTTCAAACGCATGCTGCCTGATATATCAAACATCGATTTTTATGGACAAACATGGTCAGAACTCTATAACACAGTACATGTACTGAGAACTACCTCAAATATTGACAAAATGATTATTTAATCGATGAAATCGGTGCCAATAATTGATACGGTCAAAGTCATGAAATCTTCCCGGCAAGGTATCGATCGACAGTTTTAAATTGTTTGGTGGAGGAATGATTGATTTTTTGTATTGATAAAACAAGTCTACTTACATGAAACATTCGACCAATTATCTTTGTTGTTTGCAAAACATGTAATCGACCATGAAATTAAGTAAACGCGCACTACAACTCCATAGCCTTAAATATTTCATTTGGAATTTCCGTTGTCTACCAAAGACATGAAAGTTCCAAATGAACAGCGAATGAGCTTCTGAGGTCGGGGTGGTTGTATATGAAATCGCGAGTTCGTACCAAAGTTAATCTAATTCGAACTGAATATTGAGCGGACCAAGTTCTGCTTAGATTAATCTTTCCTTCTGTAAATTTCATTAGATGCACGGTAATTTACCCAGAATTGCAATTTACACTTGATTTTTTCTTCCTCCAAACCGAAAACAATGGGGCTTTTGTTTCCCAACTTATAGTAAAAGGACAAAATAGTTTGATAATCTTGAAAACGTGAGGTATACTTTCGTAATGAAAGTTTTTTGTTGAACAAAATGTATGTGGATAATCAACAAGAAATATTGTACAAATCTTGTTACTGATTGTGGATGCTGACGGTTTAAGTTTGATGTGCCAAAATAAATGCACCGTCAACTGAAACGCCATTTTACAAGTTATTTCTGACTCCATGACCCCCTTACACATAAACAGACATAAGGAGCCTTTGATGGCAATCTTTAAACTGTACTTACATTATAATACATGTATAAGACATGGGGACTTAGTTTTGGCGAACCAGTAAGGAATCGTCAAAAATAACCAGGACCGGATCAGGGGTGGGAGGGTGGAACTATATTAAACAAGAAATATCTTTAAAAAGGATACTCGGCCGTAGTACTTAACCAGCTTGGTGATTAGTGTCTGAATGGTTTAACATGTAATAGATTTTGTTGTTGTTTAATAGTTGTGTAATTCCTGTGTCAGTGCAGCTCTTTGAAATACCACGGATCCAAATAATTTGTACAATCTTGGTAGACACTTACAGCCTTAAAACATCTGCGCTCGCGGGCAACAAAACGAAATCGGATGTTACGTTTTTGTTAAATATAAGATCTGTCAGGGTCGAACAGTCAATTCCGAAATCTATGTGTTGCCTATTTTTTAGCGTTCTACTTTTTCAGTTTACCTTTAAAAGGTGCAGTGTCTTACTATTCGAGACAAATCGTTCGCAGGGGAAGAAAACTTCAACTTTTAAAACAGAGATCTAGAGAACTCGTTTCCGCAGCTCCTTTCTTTTCCTTTGACTAATTTTACAATGACCAATGGGAATTTAGCAAACTATATAATAACCAATGAAAAGCCTAGTTTTATTCCGCTTCATTATTATGTGTTTCACAGGAAGTCAGGGAGAAAATAAATGGCCTAACGGCCGAAAAAAAATGCAAGCCGCTTGCTAGGGTGTAGCTGCGGGAGGTATTCCGCGATTTTTTTTAAAGCATATAAGGTGTGAAATGAAGCGTTCTGGGAGTGGGATTGTTTATCTATGGTAGGGTAATTTGAGTGTGTGTGTGGTAGGGGGGGGGGGGGGGGTCCGCTAGTGATAATCACCAAAAGAACCTGTTTCCCAGAACCGCGAAGTAAAAACATCGTCAATAACAAGATGTACATTATACAAGCGTTCCTCGCGAAATTGAATGTATACAGATTTGGGTAAAAAAATAAATAAAAAAAAATTGTCATACTCTCGAACAACCAGTAATTTCACATTAGATCTTTGCTCTCTCATTATCAGAATTAAATCGCTGATGTCATGCGAAACTCATACTAAATAGATAAGATCCGAGTATGTATATGATTAAACTAACCAATGATTTAACGTTATGTCACAGGAGACCACGCCCATCACGGATACGTCATATCCTCTCCCCAAACCGGGCAAAGCCATCTCGGACAAAATCGACTTCAGCAACGTGGACTACGAAATAATGAAGGTAAAGATCGCAAACTTCATATGCAAAGTATAGAAAAAAAAGATAGTTTGAGGGTAGTCAATTTTGTCTACTTTCAGATATTATATCAGAATCTTTGTATCTTAGTACCTCTTCAATCGGCTGTGCTTCATATGGACTTCAACGAGTACATTAAGCTAATTATTCAAAACTATACTGATGAAAAGGTATTTAGTCAAAACAAACATACAAATAAATATCGTCGTATTCAAACAACCCATCTTCTATACTAATTAACTATATTGAAAATGGTAGAAACATATTCAAACATACTCGCTTGAACGAACGCACGATTATTAAGGAATAAGATTTCATTCATATATTTAAATGTCAAATCAGCTGCTATTCTTAGAATGTACTATACATAGACTAAAATAATTAATTTAATTAGAAGTAAAAAGACGCATAGTCACCCAGTGTAACCATACATGATTGTAAAATTGTAAAAAGAAAACGGGTGGTGGTTTCTCCCTCACAGCCAATAGCGTTACGAACGGTATTGAATCTTTATCTTGGCTTATATGACCTATATTTAGAATTTAAATTACCATGTGCCGTCATATGATCACATTCATCCCCTCGTGCATGCGCTCTCATTTCACTTACGAATTCACCACCCGGAACTGGTTAAAATGCCATAATTTTGTAATATAAAATTGTGCACCATACTGGTCATCAAATACCGAAACGTGCTACCCAGGTGCAAAGTACAGGCCCAAACAAGGAACTATCAAAAACTGTATAAGTTGTAAGTACTTCTTAAATAAATAAGTTACATCCATATACGCACATTAAAAATATGATTTTTTTTTTTGATTTTTTATTTTGCGGATAGACCGATGGGGATTTCCCTCGGGAATAATTAGGACCATACAACCACGTATGTCCAAATTATTTTAGACTTACCACTCAAGATCTTCTTTTAGAACAGCGACCAGAAGCAGGCGGCAGGTACATTCGAGGAAGTTGCCCGGTTGCTTACCCGTGGCCTCACTCCTGACATTGTAAAGGTGCGCGCGCTGGTCACGTGGATGTGTTGTCAGAAGATACGCACGCGCCAATACGGGGCTGACGCCAAGCCAGGCACGGTCATGGGGTACATGAAACAGATGAAGGAAGGAAAAGGCACTTTTGCTGGACTTCTGACAAACCTATGTCGGTAAGGGTTTTGTGAATCATACCATCCATGTCTGATTTTGATACACCAAGTTCACATGCCTTACTCTATGAAGTTGGGTTTTATTGGCATTACTGGAAAGCACAGTGCATTAACTCTAAAATCACGTCTGATGTAAAAATGAGACGGTTTTTTATACCCTGACGTTGATAACGAAGGATTCTGGGAAAAAGCAGTGTAACCCGACTGGTGCAAAAATCATTGTAGTTTTGAGTGAACAAAGATATAGATCATTTCACATCTAATCTACAGACTGATGTAAAATACCACACATAGTTTATTGGGAAATAAACATACACTTGAGGTTTTCCCCAGTCACTGATTGGTCAGTTTAAATCAGCGAATTATACCGGATTTTGTCGATCCTCTGGTGAAATGGTCTATCTTTGTGGTATTATCACCTTAAATAATGACCTTAGTTTAGCTGGGTTAAGGCCCTTCTCTTGAGACTTAAGACATTAGTAAATAAACCAGAATATGAAATAAAGTTGAGGACAGTTAACTTATGCCCCGCCACTAAGTGGCCATTCAATCATCTCATCATACCATCATTTCTTCATGCTTAGAAAAAATACTTTCCAGGCTTTAGTGGTGGCGTGGATAATTGCTCACAAACCATAACTGACAAAACCATGTGTTATTCTGTGTAAACCACGTCAACCATTAACTACCTGTTATCTGTAAATATTGTACATTACTTGCCTTACTTCTGGTATGCATGTGTACTCTGATAAGTTACAGGGGTTTCCTTTTGCTCCCGTACGCATATGTCAGAAGGAATTGCCCTTTGAACTGCCACAATTTCTGCTACAGTATGATCAAGAGTCAATTTTCCTTCAATGTTTTCATCAGCAACGTATACGGTAAAGCGCCAACCGATATAATACATGTACAAAAAAAGGTAAACTTACCTTTATCTTTTCAAATTCAGGTCCATTAATATCCCCTGCATCATAATCAAAGGTCTTTACAAGTCTTCCGGTCACCAGGTAGGCGAAGATGACGTCAAGACGTCACGGAGCACGTGGAACGCAGTGTACGTGGACAATAATTGGCAGATCGTGCACCCGTACCTAATCTGCACGCCCTTAGAAACCAAGACCCCCCGCGGAGAATTGAAATTACTGCAGTCGTCAAGTGACGAAAATCAGCAGAACCCTGGCTTTATATTAAACACGTTCTTTTTCGCGCCCAAACCGTCAGACTTCATATTCTGTTGTATACCAGACGAAATACAGAGTTACTGGCAGCTGATGGACGTCAGGATGCGCTACCCACAATTCCTGAACCTCCCCTTCCTTCGACCAGCCTTTTTCTCTAACAATATGGAACTGAAGAGCGACTCTCACAGTGTGCTTACCGCTAAGAACGGCATGTGTATGCTAAAAATCAAATGTGACGAGGAAAATATCAACAACATCAGCATGATGTATGAACTTTACACGTATGATCAAGAGCTACAGGAGGACTCGGAATGGGGCGAGCTTGTGTTCTATGGCCGGAATGAGGATACGTACTACGTGCAGGTTAAGTTTCCGGTGGCGGGAACGTTCAAGATTTCCCTATACGGACGCATGTGCGACTGGTTCTTTTGGTTATGTAAGTGTTTTCTTTAAGTATGATATTCTATCTAGCAAAGACTGTAGTTTTACCTTATAACATTTTAAGCCCGAGAAGTTAAGAATATACTCAAACAAAATTAAAATGAAATGTTTCAGTGGAAGCATAAAGGACTTTATCCATTCAAAATACTAAATGGCGTAATTTGATCAATGCGTTTAACTGTTATTATTTAACAGATATTTGCACATTATGTGCCATTTGCGTTAGTCTACATTACTATGTCAATGTTATTTCATTAGTTATACAGTTTCTTGACATGGTACATGACTATTTATTCCAGACTGAGGAAAGCCATGTCATGTATCATTATGAAATGCAATGGACTTTTATGAAACAATCAGTAAATACACATGAACTCAGAAAACATGCTCCACAACACGATATTAGGCTCAAGAACATTCATTTATCTTATATATATAGTTAACTTGTGTACTTCAAGCGGAAAACAATTGGTGTGCACTAATGAAAATGGTCAAAATGTGTATTGACATAGATTTTGTAAGTCCCCGATGTTAGAATAAGCAAGCATTTTTGGACTCTTTTTTTTTCAACGAAAAATTCCTCCCATTAAATTGATTTTGTCTGGGCGAATGTCGGCGGGCATGGGGCCTCCGCTTAGGTTGATCTTTTTTAATCATCCATTACTTCAATGTCCGCCATTGGACTGCTTCAATATTTGGACAGATGTTTAAGTGGATGGACTTAAACTTCATGCAGTTCACCTTGTGATCTTGACCTTTGACCTACTTTTGATGAAAAAAAAAAACTTAAAAAAAACGTCAATAATACCACTAGGTCTTGTATTTTTAAAAAATAGCAAGTTTTAAACAAAAATCGCATTGCACTGTCTGTTGACACAGCATTTTTTTTAATGAAATCACTGAAGGGGCCGGGGCCACGGTACCGAATGGGAAAATGAGTACGATGAACACATCACATTTATATACTTTTATACGCCCGTCGAATGACGTCCACTCAGGTTGACCGTCTCCTAAATCTACATACGTGAACTGGGTCGAATTCTACCAACAATTCTTGGCGCAAAGTAATACTTAAATATTTAAGGGCGAATTTAATAATTCTTGTTTCTCTAATAAAAATACACAGATATTTAATATCTTAACAAATATTGTTAGATTTTAAGGTAATAATCATTTGATTTCATGATAGTCATGAACTTGAATATTTCATAAAATAAGAAAGGTGGAATGTGTGTCTACCTAATTTAAGAATTTAAGTATTACTTAGTGCTAAATATTGTTGGTGGAATTCGAGCCCGATCTGTACCAAACTTGTTCACATTGTACTCGACCAAGGTTGATAACTCGGAAGAATGATACTCAATACTCAAGAGTTACGGTTCTTGAATAGATAAAACTTGCAATATATTTATCAGTGTCCGCCCTCCAGCACAGAAATATGGCTCATGAATTGACAAAAATGCAGAAGAGTTTTGTTTTAAAACAGATTGCAATGTCAAACCTTTTCCCTCTCTAACACTAATATTAATGCGAGCCGATCATTACCATACTGGTCACAATATATATAGACACAATATCATTAATCAGACAGAATGACACAATAGAGTTACGGCCCTTGCATTGATAAACATTGCAAAATAATAATAGTGTTCGCTCTCTATAACTGACAAACGTGAATCTTTCTTGACAAATTTTTGTCAAAATGTGTACTGGCACAATATCTCGACCAGGTTTGATAACAAGCCAGAATGTTCAAGTCACTCCAGTGTTATGGCGCTTGAATTTATAAAATTGTAGCACAGGCGTATTTTGCAAAAACCAACGCTCTTGTATTAACATATATTGGAATGTCCAATATTTTGTTCAGATTTTTTACTGTCATTTAAGCTAGCTGCCTTTTCCCTATATTCGTTTCTAGGTGATTTCAAAATAGTCTGTGATGCACCAATGGCCAAATACACCCCCTCCCCAACCGTATCCCCTGAGGTGGGGTGGGGGCCGTCTCAGCTGACAAGAGACGCGGGGCTAATGGCGCCATCTCATGAAGGGGGCATCATCTTCTACAAAACCACAGACGTACACATCCTCAAGTTTCATACACACAAGAAAATAAAACTTCAGTAAGTGAAAATTTGCACTTCACTGCGAGATTTCGCCATGTAAAGAGAAAGAAATACTGGTTTGATGCATTTCGCCATGTAGATGAAAATTTGTCCTGCCGTCTTTTTACCAGGAAATTTCTCCCCAAAAGATTTTACTTTTCGTCTGGTCTTCCGCAAACACCAAATACAACGCACAGGTCTTTCTCGTGTATTCAGTTTTGACATTATGCCCCGCCAAAGCGCCACTCGATTTAGTATAAAAGTCTTCATATCGAGGAGTTTCGCTCTCACCTCTTGATATGCAAACAAGGATCCAGAGGAGGGGGGGGGGGGGGTAATTTCTATAGATTGGTCCCGAGAATTAAACCAGTTGAGGATAAACAAGTTGCAGGAGGGCATGTTGTCCAGTTGTCCATGTGAAGCATATTAGGCACAATTTATTGACTGAACGATAAAGCAGTTGATAAATTATAACATCGCACATTTATATTAAGCTGCTTAGAGGCAATATTATTTGACAATGCATTGAATAGAGAATTAGGTGGATGCCATAGGCCCAGCAATCTCGGAATCCATATGTGTCCCCTCCATTTTGAAATCCTGGATCCTCAACTGACATGTTGTCGATGATTAATTACCACATAGTCACCCCTGAGGGTTCAAATCCCGATATCGTTGTATAGATATTTTGTGTGAAGAAGCATTCTAGGCGGCTTGCGGTAGGTCGGTGCCTCTAGCCGGATGGCCATAGTCTTCCACACCTTCCTTTCTGTATTCGACTAGACCTTGCTATATGACTAAAATGTTATCAATTAAGACATAGAACTCCAAAATTATAATTTATTATAATATATTGTATAATTTTCATGCATTTATGTTCCTCTATCAATGTTCATAAGTGTTTGAAATTAATACATTTTCCCCAACCATGCCCCAGGTGTCGTCTGCTAAATGACTCCCATGAACCAGAGGAACTGGAGCAGTACTGCCAGGTGTTTCCACGGAAGTGCGAAATAGACATCGTGGTGAAGCTGTCCGTGGCTGGCGAGTTTGTCCTCGCTATAGATAAGGAAGATGACGAGGGCGAACAGACCACCAACGTGTGCAACTATTTCTTTGTCGACTGGGATGATGGACGAAAGCGCGAGGTCGGTGCTTGTAGAAACAGTGAGCAATGTGTCTACTGATTTCTGTAAAGATGTTTATCATTGGGGGTTATTTGTGTTTACGAATTTATTTTTCCCCCTTTCTGCAGTTGACTCGTTTCTTCAGGTACGGGTACTCCGGTGCTTGGAAGTGAGTGATGACGTCACGTTGATCGTCTTATAAGTAGTGTAGCGACATCTGGCGGGGGCGGGGCATGATTGGAAATTATATAGATCTATGACTTGCTATGTTGTTTCATAAACAAAATTAATTATAGTTTGAAACTGAAAAAAAAATATCTGGATGTATGTGCCAGCAAATTTAGCGGATATCCGAAAATCACAAGAACATAATGACCCCTAATCAGGAATTCTGTTTTTATTTCTACTAAAATATGTACATTGTATATACATTTTTATGAAATAAAATGGAAAGGACAATCAGTATATTTATCCCTTGTACCGGAATGCAATGCTCAGTTTCCGGCTTTAGTGTATACACCATTTCACCAGGGGTTCGGCAATACCCGGTATAATTCGCTGCTTTAAACTGACCAGTCAGTGACTGGGGAAAATCTAAAATTTATGTTTATTTTCCATTGAAAAATGTGTGGAATAATACACTAGCAGGTATGTGTTTGGGGTATGCTCGTCGATTTGCATGGGTTTACGTCTCATTTCGGAGTATGGACTATTGCTGACTCTATAGTGCAGTGCTCACATGTCCCAGTTAAGTGAGTTTCAGTCCAGTGCTCACAGATTCCAGTTGGGTTGACAGTTTTCTGGCGTCTTTCAGGACGTGTTTCAGCGGAAGGCTCGAGCCGAGCTCCGGGAGGCAGCAGCCTCTCACGACCATAGCCGACTGGAAACTGCCCTCCAGAACTTCCGGTCTAAGAAACTGAGCGAGGCAGACGATGACTACTTGCGGGCTCAAAGGCGCTTAAAATATCTGACACTGAAGAAAAGTAAGTATTCATTAGTTTTAGAAAACATGAGCTCTACTATTTCAAATATTTGAATTTTTGTGAGGTTGAACCATCCACAGAATTAACGTAAATTATTTGATTATATATATTGATTAGTTTACGGTGTGATGATTAATATTAATTACTTATAAGACTTTTGATATTCCCAAAGAAAACACCAGATTCACTCATCAGAGACTCCATTAAGCAGATCTTATGCATGGCGTAATTTTCATATTTAAAACAGTGTTACGTGAAGGACGCATGCGCCGAAATGAAACGATCCTGACGCGTGCGATAGATGAAGCAGAGAGCTCAACCTTCCAGCACGCACTGCAGCCGAACATTGACAAGGCGCGGAAAATGCTTGTGACCTTGCAGTCCTTGGAGATGCACTGTCACCCTGTTATGCAGATGGACCACAAAACCATCGCTGAGATCGCCAACTACACCAACCCACCCCACGACGTTCACCAGACGATGATTGCAACTTACCTGCTGCTGGGAGAAGAGAAAAGGGCGCTGCAGGTAAACAGACCAATCTTTGTGTCACTGAATGCATCAATTTGGACATTTCTTTTCAGCCACTGGAAGAGAACTTGTGAACAAACTATCGGATGTACGTAAAACGTAATATCAATTCACTGTTATTAGACATCTTCTTGCATGAATTAATTTACTCGATGTTAAATGAAATTTTAGATAGAAATTTAGCAGTGTTATTGAAGTGATGTTGTCTCTTGTTTTCCAATTATAATATATGTGCATATTTTTAGCTCACCTGAGCATGTATTCATGGTGAGCTTTTCTGGTCGGCCTTTGTCCAACAATTTGTGAAATCTCTAGAAGTTACAGCTAGTTTACTGTTTAGATCCATTCTTGACAAGGCTTGGTCAGAATTTTTGTCTCCGTGAAAGCTCGGGTTAGTTCGTAACTGGGACACTTCGGGTAAAAAAGTAGGTCACTAAGTCAAATTCTTGATAGACCTTGTGCACAACCTAGAGGCCATATTTTTTGGTACAATCTTCACAGAACTTGGTCCGAATGTTTGCTTGCATAAAATCTTGGATGGTCACTGGGTCAAATCCATGCAAACACCCTGGAGGCTACATATTTGGCCCTGATGGCCTGATGATTGTTTTATTTGTCATTTTAATCTTAATCCCAACTAATGCACAAAGGATATGATCACAGAAAGCAATATTTTCTTGAGAGGGAGGGGTGTGGGATTATACAGTAAAGGTAATTCTACATTGCTCTATAGGTAGCATGCAACTATTGTTGACAATGACCTACATACTAACTTCTCTCTACAGAAATGGGGCTACATCCAGAGTCTGCTACGGAAGGTGGGGCGAGAAGGGGTCCAGGCACGGATCACACAGTTTCACCAGAAGGAGATGCCCCCTGCACCAGTCATACAGGCGACACAGGAAGTGTATGACAAGCTACAGAAACCCTACATCCTGTCTGCGAGTCTTAGCGCAACCTCCTTCTATGACTGGGTAAATGTCTCAGTATCTTCACCATTGTCGATTATGTGTGTTTATTTGCAAGGGTTTTACATCCCACCAGCAATTTTTCAGTCATCTGTCTGTATTTTAAGATTGATATTTATATATAATGTTCTGTCTGTATTTTAAGATTGATATTTATATATAAAGTGCTACCACACTGTCATATGACAGTGTAAATAAATGGCATGATACCACACCTGATCACATTATATGGACACTGAGTCAGCAAATTCTGAAACTACCTTAATATGCAAGGAAGTGGGTTACATAAATTGACTTGGGTATGTCACGACCCATAAACCCCTGAATAAGGTGAAGTCACTCTTCCACTTAGCTACTTGGATCAGATGGAAATGATATGTGAGAGTTCTTTCTCATTATCTATTTCATTGATTTTCTTTCTTGCATTTCTTCCATGATGTAAGACCTGTTCTGATACCTTGGCAAACAGAGCACACCCAGACCAGAAAAGTTCCCTCCTGTCTGATCAGGGTTTCCTCTGCTTGCTTATGCAATAGTGTAATTCAAATTCTACACAGTCTGTAAAGAAAAAGAAATCCACTGCTCATATACCATTAGTTAATTAATATTCATCAAAATCATAAAAGTGTACATAAATATTCATTATGTGTGAATTGCCAGGTAACAGATATATTTTCATTAGAATTATGTTGTGTTATTATCAGACTTAACAACTTCCTCCGTTTTTGTTATTTAAAGGTCAGTGGCGTTATTGGTTGCCTGGGCAACAATTCCCAGAATGCCATTTCTACAGCAGACACATCCTTTGATGAAACTGATGACGTCACATTGTACATAAAGGACAGTGACGATACACTCTCCCAGGACGAGGGTTTCCTTGACAGTCATGAGATGGAGGCCAGCACAAGGAACAACACTCACGCGTGACATGAGACTTCCTGTATATCCAGAGAATCACTATTGCATTGTAGGCTTGAAACTAACATTTTGGTAGCCATGTGAATTTAGGAAAGTAAAAACCCTGTTTTTAGAGAAAGAACCACTACTGAATTGTGTGCATACAACTAATATATCTGCAATGTTTATATAATATATATAAAAAATCACATATTCCACTAGAATATCAAACATTTTTTTCTGACATTGTTTCTAGTAAAAACATATGAAATATTATTATGACTTTATCTATGTTGTAAAAAAGAGGCACAAAGTGGCCTTAAATTTGTTCATTCTGCATGATCTGAACAAAAGATAATTAAGGAATGAAAGTCATAATGGCAAAGTGCAGTTGTATCCAGAAAAAAAGTCACAACTTGGATATATCCATAGAGGTTCAAAATATGTTCATTTAATACAAAAAGATACAAACAATTTAACCCTTTCCCTCATACAGACTCATTTTGACGCACTCAGTAGGTACCACATAAAGCCTGATCTGCAGAAAACCAACAGTCAAACCTTACCAAATTTAATTTAAAAATCTCATTTCCAGACCACTGAGGAGCAGCGAACAGCATAAAACCTGATCAGCCTGCGAGTTACTCGCAGGCTGATCTGGTTTTATGCTGTTCGCATAGGTCTTTTCATGGTGTCCTCTATGAGGGAAAGGGTTAAAAAAAAAGTTCTTTCATCAAAATATTTGCACACACGTGCATACTTAAGATTGTGATAAAAAAATAGGAAACAAGAGTTTTAATTTCTTTTTTAGTTATATTGCAGAATATGCATGGTGTTAAGCTCAGATACACAGTAATCTAATCACTAATGCCATAGGCCTGAGATATTAATTACAAAGACTTTTACTACCATATTACTAGACTACAAAGTTTTAAAAGTGATACAAATAAGTTGGCTTATTTTATTATGCTATACATTATTTCTTTGAATTTTTAACTGTGCATATATCGAAATAATGCACGCTACAAGTCTTCTATGCTTATATAGATTTATTTTATCTTATTAGAATGTGTAATATATCAAGAATCCAGCAGCTCATTTATTTTGATTTTATTTTTCATCGTCTTTTTTTTTTGGTCTCCTATAAAATCAATTGAGTGACGGTTGGAACAATGTACATGGAAGAAAAAGATTTGAATAAATGTTGTTAACTTGTTTTATTGAATCTAATATAAGAATGCACTTAATTAAACTGTCTGTGATATCTTGAAAGTGCTACAGAGTAAGGATATTTTGACTAATATCAAGTTATTTTTACAAATGAAATTTGTGACTATATTTTCTACTTGCATTTGTTTTAACCCTTTGCTTCATAAATTTTTTTAGGGTTTGATGCAAAATTATTTTAACTCTTTATTTATATGTAGTTACAATAGGTTTGTACCAAGTCCTTGAAGTATTCATGAATAGTTTTTTGACTTGATGAATACTAGTTTATTTGACTTAAAATAGTAAATGAAACAATGAAATTTTCTATGCAATGCTGTGTAGAATCTGAGGTACATTTTTATATTAGCAAACAGAGGAGACTCTGATTAGAAAGCGCCTTCCAGGAGCTGTCTGATTCATAAGAAGTCAGGCCTTTTTTTTATGCCGATTTTGGGGCCAATATTCAGCCCCATTCCCCTCAATAAAAAAATTATACTTTTTTCCCCTAAATTTAATTTAAAAATTCCCCTGACAAAAATGTATTTTCATTTTTAAATAAAAATGACACGCTTTTTAATGACAACAGTGCATGTAAATGAGTGTCCGCAGTTTGAAACTGTATATGCAGTTTAAACATATTACTATGGTGTTTCAGTAACCGCATAATTAGTGTGTTTTCTTAAAGTTTTTTTTCGTAAGTAAATTTTCGCCCTGATCAACATTTTCCCTCCTGAAAGGACCAGCCACCTTTCCCTAACACACTAATGAAAGGGTCTGGAAGTAATGGTTAAATACTAATCTTCGTGAAAAAAGAAACCCCTCCGCAAAATATATATATGTATCTGTTTGATTATCTAGGGCTAATGTAACATATTCTTGTGTCTATTAATTGCAAGGCTGGATTATTTTTATAATAAAAAAAACAGACAAACATTTATATGACATGGTGCTTTCTTTTGATAGATTCAATGTCCAGATCTTGTTACAAAATAAACCACCTTTTGAACATCTCCGTGGCAAAATGTTTACCAGAGACCATTTATTTATGACAATGTAACTCTTTCAAAAATAACCTCTACTATGAAAAAAAATATTAATTTTTAATGAAAGAGTCTGGAATGTGTAAATTATGTGACTTCTGGCTTATGATAATAAAATTTGCAAACTCTGAAATATATTAGTGGATAGGGATTGTAATAAACCCATCATACACACACAGAATAAAAAACGATTTTGGTTACTGTGTACGTAAGAGAGAGACCTGACTTCTAATACCGAGGCCATCATTAATAAAATGTTGGTTTGCAGTTGTGTAATTGACTTGTCAAAGAGGTCCCCTTTATTTTTAGCTCACCTGAGCACAGCTCAGGGTGAGCTTTTGGGATACTTGATTGTCCGTCGTCCGTCAACAATTTTGATGTTTACACACTAGAGGCCACAATTTTGATCCAATCTTCCTCAAACTTGGTCAGAATGTTTGTTTGTTTACACACTAGAGGCCACAATTTTGATCCAATCTTCCTCAAACTTGGTCAGAATGTTTGTCTTGATAATATCTTGAACCCTTTCGAAAATGGGTCAGGTTGGATCCAAAAGTAGGTCAGTAGGTAAAATCTTAGAAAAATCTTGTTTACACACTAGAGGCCACAATTTTGATCCAATCTTCCTCAAACTTGGTCAGAATGTTTGTCATGATGATATCTTGAACCCTTTCGAAAATGGGTCAGGTTGGATCAAAAAGTAGGTCAGTAGGTCAAATCTTAGAACAATCTTGTTTATACACTAGAGGCCACAATTTTGGTCCAATCATCCTCAAACTTTGGCAGAATGTTTGTCATGATGATATCTTTTGTGGATGGGGTCAGAAAATTCCTGAACATTGTTTCACCTCATCATCTTTATTCTTAAGCAATCTGTTTTGTACAGGCAATGAATGATACTTTTCTCAGGTGAGCGATCTAGGGCCATCTTAACCCTCTTGTTTAAGCAATTAAACACTCTTACTTATTGTGTAAAAATTACATCCCCCCCCCCACCAAAAAAGACAACAAAAATACCAGCAAAGTATTGTGGGTAAATGCACGATTTTGGGCAGACTGCCATATACACTGTAAACAAAATTAGCACCAGACATGAACCAAAATGGGTTTGTGCAAGTTTGTAATTATATTCCCATGCAACAGAAGTATGTTTGTTCGTTTATTGGGTTTAACGTGTTGTCATTAATTCAGTCATTTGGGGAATATTTCTATTTGAAATACCACTGCCACACTGCAGTATCACACCATAGACATGGCATGATACCACACCTAGTCACATTATCCTGACACTGGGCCAACCAGTCCTGGAACTACCCTTTAATACTGAGTGCCAAGGAAGGGGGCTATACCAGTACCATTTTTTACGACTTTGGTATGTCGCGGCCAGGGATCCAACCCATGACCTCCCATTCACGAGGCAGACGCTCCAACCACTCGGACATAGGGTTCAGTTTCAACAAAAGTAAGGGCTATATGTCCAGTCCAGTCCTAGCTGTCCAACACTCACAGAGAAGGCGGGATGCTGGTTGGTCTCAACAGAAGGACTTTAAGAATCCGGCCCATCTGTCCTACGCTTACATTGCATATAAACAAGGTGGGATGCTGGGGTATCAAAGTTCTATTTTAAATAGTCTGGCTTGCAGGTCCATGCTGGATTTTAACTTAATTTCAACAACTGAATACATCATTGACAGACTGAACCAGAACTTCAACATTATGTCAATATAATACATCTGTGTGTGGTATCATGCCACTTGTCTACAAAATAATTTGTTGACCCATTTTTTTTTATTTTTTTTTGCACCTGGAAAGGTCATGGCAGACTCTGTTCCCTGTGGAGTTTGAAGCCATAATCCCTATAATTTTGCAATGTGGCAGTTTATTTACCTCAAATGAACAGAAATATGGTTTGTAGAACATTAAACAAAAGTTTTAGAGTTTTAATCCTGAATGGCCTGCATGATCTTTTTCCAACTGACATAATTATAACTTATAAACATAATAGAGCCAACATACATGTGATTAAGCAACTCAAAGAGAAGTTAAGAAATACCTTATATCTTACGAAAGGTAATCACTCATGAAAATAAATACTACTGATATATTACTAATAATAATTGTAATATGTGCCTTTTATTATATATGTTTATGAAGAAAGAAACAAGAGCGTACTTTGGAATACATGTGTCGTCTGCTGAAGCTCGACAGAAAAAGTGTGATGGACAGACAGACAAACAACAGGTGACAAAAAAATACAAGAAAATGAAAGAAAGCTTTGCTATAGAGTTGACCACTGAAGTTAATTTTAATTTTTTTAACATGGACAGGTTATTTGATCTATGGAACGCCATTCCCAGGTAGCCACCACTATACCCCCACATTGATCAATGAACCATATCAGCAGCATCTCCCAGGGGGGTAATCAATAAATTATACAAGAGCTTATATCTTTTGTGATCACAGACTTGAAATAAATCAATTGCATATTTACTGATAGGAAGACAACAGTCGTTAAGGATGGGTATAAATATTGACATATTTAAATATTTATATATGTATTCCTTACAGAAGATGAAAAGATGAAAATAACCTCATGTTTCATGGTAGGATAATATTTATAGGTATAGATAATTAGTGGAAAGTTCTTTGATTGATAGTCAAGCAAAGAAATCAGCCAGCTGGCTGGAAGGTGAAAATCTATGACAAGGCAGTTTTTTTTTTTTTAATTAATCATCTATAAAATACAGAAGGTGCTGACATATTCTTGGTCAAATAAAATATCCCCTGTATCCAAATAATAATAATAATAATTTTCTTAATTCAGTAAATTTTTGAAGTGTTTTACTAAAAATCAATCTAAAAAAAAAAATATTTTTCTTTATTTATCAAGTTCTTAACAAATTATGCTACTTTTTACAGGCTTTGGATGCATAGAGCAGATCCATTTTATTGCCTTCATTATAACAATCATAAATCAATATTCTGTGATTTGTTTTGTAGATAAGGTGCATATTCACAGTTAAAATGTGATCCAATTTAAAACGTATCTGAACTTGGACCACAAACAGTGTTATAATGTAGCTGAGCTGTATGTTTTTTCTTATAAATTATATCTGAATAAGGATATTTTGAAAAATTAAAAAGACTGAAAAAGGTCTCTTGTGTATATTTGTACTGAACAAAAAAAAAGCTATTTTTATATTCATAATAAATTACAAATTCTTGTTTTAACACGTTTTTTTGTTTTCTTTAATATTATTAAATATAATCACTGAATAATTAATGTGTTTGTTTTCTTTCCTATGGAAATTAAAAAACTAATATACAGATTATTTGCTGTTTGTGCTTTTTCACAGTAATGATACAAAAGTGTGTTACAAAGAAAATTGCTGTTCCTTTTCACTTACATTATGTCCCTTTTCGCTGATGTCAACAGATATAAAACTGGCGATTTAAACATTCAACAATACAGCGACCATTACTCCATGACAACAGATAACAGAAATTTTCAAATTATCTTAAGTGAAAATCTTAGTCGAAAATTGTAATCTATAAAGTGTAAAGATAATATGGAAAGAAAATACATATCGGCTAGAATGAAAATACACAGCCAGTCATTTTAGGTGTAAAATAATAAACGTTTTGTAGACATTTGAAAAAGTGATTTTGAACAGTATTATATTCTAAAATAAGTAAACTCTGATCATTTGCAATTACATGTACATTTTTAAATATCAACACTTAAGCAGTTGTTAAAAACATGAACACAAACTCAGTGAAAGAAAAACACATACACAAAAATTTCACAAAAATATCTTAAAAGCATCTATCCCTGGCCTGTGTTTCACTGTTTCTCAAACTGAGTGTGCCATGCTTTTCAAGTGCTAAAGGCACCAATAACTATTACTGACTTAAAGTGGCTCATACTTCTAAAATTTGATTCCCTCCCTTGGTACATGATTTTTAAATTTAATTTGGATGGATAGACAAGAGTAAATATGCCCCCTTCCCTGCACTTGTACTGGTTAACATCATCACACACTCTCCACAATATATGTCCCCCACCCACCCCCTCCCAATTTTCAAATAGCGTACAAACTGGGGATCCTCTTGCATAATCTACTGGTAAATATGAAGTACATCCTTCCTGGGTACGAACTGTTTTGCTCAATTCATCTGTCAAACTCTTTACTTATTTTTACATCTTAATTGCAAAGAATCAGAAAAGCTTTCAAAATTCATATCCTAAAACTGAAAAATGAAGATGATTTAGACTTAAAAGGACATATCCCTCTTCTCAGAGGTTGGTCCTAAAGGGCTACCCAAGACAATTTACATCCCTGGGTAAGCTCTACCTTGACATATTCAGTTGCACAGGCAGTGTTGAATATTTTATGACATTTCTTCAAACATAAACTCAATTAAGTGTTCTCACTAAACCTTATTTTGAGTCCTGAACTTCAATTTTTTTGGAGAAAAAAAAGACTCCAGATTTTCTGAGTACATCCTATGCAAATATATAAGGAGGACTCCATCTTTTGAATTCTTGTTTCTTTATTGGGTTTAACATCCTACTGAGAGTATTTTAGTCATTTGGAGACTATGTCTACTTGATACAGATATAGTGCTGCCACATTCTACATTATCATGCCATAGACATGTGGCATGATACCAAACCTAGTCACATTAGCCCAACACCGGGCCAAGCAGTTCTCCTACATATGGTGTATATTCATAATACCACGATACACATAATGCCTAAAATGTTGTTACAAAAACAATACAAAGGACAAACTCTAAGTCCAAACTTCAGTTTACGTCTGTATTTGTTGAGAACGCATAATGGCATCAGTCAAAACATAAAAAAATATTTATATAATTTGACTATTTTTTTATCAGTGGCATTATTTATAGGACTGATGAAGCTTAGATTTGTGGTAATATCTATAATCAGTATATATAGCATGGTTTGTCCTAGTTTCGTGACCCTAAAGGTAAATTGTCACGCATGCTCATTTGGATTTTAACACTTTTCAACAAATCATGAATTGAAACCAAAAACAAATTCAAAATTCGTGAACAACATTGAAATTTTAAATGAAAATATCATTCAGTACTTTATATAACTGACTTTTAAAGGCTACGTAATGCTATTTTTGCATGTTCTGCAGTTTCTCCTCAATTCCTTGCCCTTGACCTTTCGTGAGCTGTTCTACGTAGCATGCAAAACAAAATGGCCACCATTGTTTACAAATTGGATTTAAACTGGAAGTGCAGATAATAGTTGATTTAAAACAAAAAATAATATCAAATCATTGAAAAAGAAAACAAATGAACAACCAAATGCACAAAATATTGGATTGATTTTTATATCATGCTGTTTTCCTTTCTCACTTGCATAATTATTAATATATCACAAATATCTGCATTAAAATTGTTTTCAAAACAAATGACACAACTATCTTGCATTTCCATATGTTTCTGAGAATGGCTTGTGTGAAAATTCGAATCTTTTATAGCGTCATGAAACTAGAACAAGAGGGCCAAGATGGCCCTAGATAGCTCACCTGAGAAAAGTATCATTCATTGCCTGTACAAAACAGATTGCTTCAGAATTAAGATGATGAGGTGAAACAATGTTTTTTCCCCCCAAAAATGACAAACAATCTGACCAAGTTTGAGGAAGATTGCATCAAAACTGTGGCCTTTAGTGTGTAAACAAGATTTTTCTAAGATTTGACCTATGACCTACTTTTCGGTCCGGCCCTGCCCATTTTCGAAAGGGTTCAAGATATCATCAAGACAAACATTCTGACCAAGTTTGAGGAAGATTGGATCAAAATGTGGCCAAAATTTTGGACAAGATTTTTCTAAGATTTGACCTACTGACCTACTTTTTGATCCAACCTGACCCATTTTCGAAAGGGTTCAAGATATCATCAAGACAAACATTCTGACCAAGTTTGAGGAAGATTGGATCAAAATTGTGGCCTCTAGTGTGTAAACAAGATTTTTTCTAAGATTTGACCTACTGACCTACTTTTTGATCCAACCTGACCCATTTTCGAAAGGGTTCAAGATATCATCAAGACAAACATTCTGACCAAGTTTGAGGAAGATTGGATCAAAACTGTGGCCTCTAGTGTGTAAACATCAAAATTGTTGACGGACGACTGACGACGGACGACGGCCGACGGACAATCAAGTATCCCAAAAGCTCACCCTGAGCTATGCTCAGGTGAGCTAACAAAGGCCGAAACCAGGAGAAAGTATGATATATACATATCAGCTACTCAGGAAAATAGGAGTCCTTTTCCCTAACAATGGAGACAAGGACTCAAGAATTAGAAGTCAAACATGATTATTGTCACAATATTACTAATAACAAACTCTTCATTATTTCCAAATTGGCTTTATGATTGACATATCACTAGAGTTATTTATCAATATGGCTGACATCAGAAAACATCAGTCCCTATTCGACAATTCTCATCACATCATAGAAATGTTCCGTTCCCCATTCCATCTATTTCCTCTTTTTAATCTTGAGACGGACGTTGCGTTCACCTGGAGCTTCCACATATCCCTCGGTCTCGTCAACTACCACATCCTTCCGTTTCTCCTCCTTCATTTTTGACCAGATCAAATCCTTATTCTCAAAGTAGGTCAACAGTTCCTCCCTCTCCTGAAGTGCCAATAACTTCTCCTGAATATGTGCCTTCATATTACTCTTTTTATACGCCTCAACCTGCTCCTTGAATATTAACTCCCTCTTTTCAGCCCACCTATCCAATTTATGCATCTGGTTATCTATGTCCACACCCTCTGACAAAGAGATTTCATTCCACACGTAATCCTCTATCACTTGATCAACTGTATCCAAGGAAATACGACTTTCTGCCAGTTGTTCCTTAAGTACCTGAATAAAGGATAAAATGCTTTGAATAATTTCAATTTCACAACAATAACTTCCATATATAATACCAGTAACCTGCTATTTTATTAAATCTATCCTGACTCTCATTAGGTAGAATCTGATGACATCACATTAAAGACTGACTCAACATGACCTTTGATTAGCCATTCAAATTGTTAGCTTCAAAATTCTTGGGTATAATTTTGTGAAAATAAGTTAATGGCAGAGAAAGGATATTTTATCTTTGCAGGTATATCCATGATTTTTTTTATTTTTAAATTCAAATTGTTCTGAAATGCACTTTCTGATTGGAGAGTTTTTTCAATATCATTTTAATATTCATGACATAAAGGTCAAATATGGATGTTGTCAGATCTTCATAGCCAAGAGTATCAAAGTGAAAACAAAGAGCTGGTATTAATTAATGTGATTGTAATATATTCAAATATTTTTTATTTTGCTTTGTATTTTTCATTTATATTTTCTTTCATTTTTTAACATCAGTTGATAACCAAATTCTGATAAGTTAAATAAAATGCTCTTCATGGTTATGATAATAGCAAATGATGTCATCACTGTGGGAAGAAACCAGAGAACCAGGAGATGGATTGGCGACTACTGTACTCTTCTCAATGTAGCTTTGCACTTTAGACTGTACAGTAAAATGTGTGAATAAAAGCCAGTGACAGGAACCTAAAATTTGGCCTTATCTGGAGGTGGCTATTTTTAAATCGCTGGCCTTTATTTACAGGCTGGCTGTTGTTCAGAGATTAAATTCTCTATAGATTCAGTACTGGGAATTCATTCACTGGCCTTTGTTAAGGGGTTGACAGTTATTTAGAGGTGACCATAGATTTGCCTGTACTAGCTTAGGCTCTTAAATTGGAAAATTATCTTATACAAACTCCACTTCTTATTATAGAAAACTTTACATTAAATTTTGAAATGAAATCTGCTTTCTCTTGTGGCGTGGGTTTCAGCTTTTCTATTTCATCATCTATTGTTCGCTCTCCCATACTCTTCTCTTTGGCTTCAGGGTCTCGAGTAGGTACAGTGTCCAGAAACTCTGTGTATTTAGCCAGCTGTCGAAAGAAGGAGTAGGGTTAAAAAAGTTATTGTAAATTTTTTATATTTCATTGTCATCAAATTACACTGAATCTATATTAACTCTTTATTTCATATGGACATGTCCTGACACCTTGACAAACAGATCAGACAGCTTAATCCTGATCTGGGTTTTCTCTGTTTGCTAATAAACTATTATTGCACAGTTTCTACACAGGCTCCATGGCAAAAACAAAATTAATTGCTTTATTTACCATTGTTTTTAAATTAACATTTATTAAGTCATAAATTTGCATATGAATATTTATAAGGCAAAAAGTTAAAGGCAATTTCATGGGTAAATATTCATGTATTAAATACATTCTCTGAGAGAGATGAAAATTAGTATTTATCCCTTTACGAATATTCATGTACAAATTCATGACTTGAATTATGAATATAAAAGTCTCATTATATATCGTTACCATACAATTTTCATGTAAAAGAAAAGAAAAATAACAATGAAACATTGTACAGAAATGCAAATGGTACATAATGTGAAAATATCTGCTGTAACATAACAGTTAAAGACATAGAAAATGTTGATCAAATTACGCCATTAAGTATTTTGGATGGATTTCAAAATACTCTCATTGTTTACATTTTGCATTGGTGAGTATTCCCAAAGATGATCCTTAATCGGAAATACAGTAAAGACTCCTTATTTCAACATCGTGAGTCTCGACATTTAGTTAACTCGACATACTTTGAAATTCACGACTTCATCCTCTTGTAAAATATATATAAAATCCATTCTTATCTCGACATTTTGTATCTCGACATTTTTATACGTCAACGTTTTCTTTGGTCCCGATGGGTAAAATCTCACCTGGAACTATGTGTTTATCTCAACACGTGCCGACACGCTCACGGACATGCGAATATTCAGTATTCCCGCAGTAAGTTTTCACACTTTCGTAGATTATGTCCCCAAACACCGCAATTAGTGTCAATTAATCATTAAAATGTTGCAAACTGTAATGTTTGGAAATTAATGCTAGATGCAATCATACACGCTTAACTAAATCATATCAAGTGTGAACTTGTGATCTAACATCGATGCTATTTGTCAGTATTAGCAGCGAGTACACCAAAAGAAACTTGCATCATCAACTTCAACAAAACTCATTTTAGGCATAAAAGACAATATTTTAATTAGGCATATAGGGCCTTTATAGACAAATTGCGTCAAATACATGTGTATTTCGTAATTGATTGTTTAAATGGTTCCAGGAAACATGTATATTCATATGTCGACATACTCAAATTTCGACATAAAAATGATGATTTCCGAAATGTCGAGATAACAAGTTTCGACTGTAACTTGAATTTGAAAAACTGTTGTCGAATCACAAATTGTTTATCTGCTATGTCGTTAATTTAAGTACTCATGATTTGTTTATGGACATACATGGAAAACTTTATAAAATAAACAAAGAAACATGTATATGGAATATGCAAATCGGGTAATTGAATGATCTTTAAGTAAGATATTCTACCTTATTTATGCATTGTTGTAATGTTGTCGTCAACAAGTATGTACAGATTGCATCTCTTAAAGTTGCAATACTGTCCAAAATCAGTGCTATAAATACAGAAAATAAGGTGAAAATATGAAAATTCAATTTTCTTTTGACGATATGCAAAATATTGTCTCTGTAGGTCAAACGATTAGCTCGATTGATGTCGATAGAATCCTCCAATATATTAAATAATGTAGGAAATTAATTCCCTGTCTTCAGATTTCCCAAATATTTACACGAAGACTTCTGGAATCGATTGAGCTCTGTCATGAAGTCAATTGGCCCTTGTAGGTCATGCATATCATACCCGTTTGTAACCAAACAGGTGTCCCCATGTATAATCCGTGCACGGTGTAAATGTTGAGGTGTATGTTTATACTACGGTATATGTATCAGGCACATGCTGGCCAAACAATTCAGTAAAGTTCTTTAGAGAAAATGTAATAATGTGTTCCCTAGTTGCATAACAGTTGTTTTTCATCAGAGAAATATTTCAAGCACAACACTGTACTTGCAGATGAAGTGGTGCATGCAATTTTAATTTATATGGCTTACTTTTTATATTTATGTAAATAAGGCAGTTTCCTAGCCTTTTAAAAACAGCCAAATTGGTGGCCGTGAAAATCCATTCTTGTTGATTTGATTACGGTATTTTAGATAATCCGTAGGTAATATAAGGGATCAGGAGAGTTTATATGAACAATTTCTTTACCAAAGGTCCATCATAGATGATAAATGTCTACGATTTGTTACAAACTGAGAGTTTAAAAAATATTCAAGCTAAATTGATGAATCTGTGGTATTGCATCTTTAACGAATCTGTTAAACACATTTTGCTTTTCTGTCCAAAGAATAAACACTGATTTTGGAAGAATAATGGGCTTCAAACGGGATATGAAATAATAGATTTTTCTTTGCCATGCAGACAGAGTAGAATCTGAACTACAATATTGTATGAGCAAACAGAGGAGACCCTGATCAGACTGTAGAATCTTAAACTACAATATTGTATGGGCAAACAGAGGAGACCCTGATTCTGTAGGAGCTGTCTGATCTGGGTCTGCTCTGTTTGCTAAGTGCGTCAAAATGTGTATGAAGTACAGGGTGAAACAGACAACACTTTGTAAAACAAGAAAAGGAAAAGATAGCTATCTGTTCTTTTGTGAGAAATAATCCAGTTTAGTTCAAAATGCTTGTTCATATAATATTGTTAACACATAATTGTGCAACTGGGTTCACTCAATGTGGGAACACTTTAAAATACTATGTGATTTTCTTAACTGCCTTACACATGTAGTAACAATTTTTATTTCATATACATTTTTACATGATTCACATGATGAAATCATATACATTTGTTCACCATTTCATATTTAAATGAAATATTTTTTCAGAGATATTTACCATTGTTTTGTAATGTAATTTTTCATGTATGACTGACAATGAGATATGTGTTTGATCAAAGACTTATAATAAAAAAGATTGGCAAGTACAGTAGAACCTCGTCAAACCGAACATTGTTAAACCAAGTTTTTTTTCGGTCCCGACTTTTCCCCTTCTTATTTTAACTAAAAATAAAATGTTTAATCCGAATTTCGCTATTTCGAAGTAAAATTCCGGTCCAGAAATCACTATTTATACCTATTTTTCAATTTTTACTTCGAAGTAAATTTTCATACATTTTCGAAGACATATTGCCCTTTTATCAGTTTATTTGGCGTCACTGGAATGATGGCTCAAGTAAGTTTTTCGCACCTTTTTCCAGGTAGGGATTATCAGCACGAGTCTGACCGGAAATTATTGATTACCTCTAATCGATGTCTGACAGGTTGAGTAACAGACACACGTCGGCAGATAAACCCAGGTGTCAGATTTGTATCTCTATCATCTCTGCACACTTACGTCCAAAAGAATTATAGTCTCCAAAGATAATTCCTCACAATTGTCAATGTCAGAACAATCCAGTGAAATACCCTGTGTGTCCGGGGGAATAACTGGGTTTGTCTCAACCCTATCCGCTGTCGCGCAATCTAGAGAAAGGCCCAGTAACCAACCCAGGAGGATATCTGGATCGGTATTAGGACAGAAGGGGGTTAAATGTAGGCACAGCTCCAAAACCTAAAGGGTTTGGGGTATCACCAAATACGCTATCAACTTGGTTGAAACAGAAAGATTTTCACGATACTCACCGGTAATGATAACACAAACATACATGCACACAAACTGAAATTTATCATTGGATTTTTAATCCGAATTATCATTATTTCGAAGTTTTCAGCCCGGTCCCTATGACTTCGGATTAACGAGGTTCTACTGTAATCTAAATCACTCAAAATTACACAGCAGATTGTCCAGATCTCGCAAAGTCACGTTTGCAAATTTCTGCTTTTCTATTTGAAAGTAAGTCATATCTTGCAATAGAACAATGCATTACCTTCAAAATGATACCTAATATATTGTAATTAGTAAAGAAATAAAAAAGTTTTATGTAAACTAAAGAAGCTCCTGCATGAACAAAAATATGAAGATTTTGTTTTTATTTTGTTACACTGATTGAATTTAAATCAAATTTTTTATAAATTTTCAAAATTAATTCAACTGAAAATATTTTCTTGCATTAGAATAATGATACTTTTATAAGAATGTTATTTTTTTCTGTGATTTTTCCATACATTTTAGACAGTTTGCAAAATTCAGTGACCTGCCGCTAGACAGAATGATATCTTCCTGTCTGTTAAAGGGTTTCCTGTTTTTGTTTAATAAGTCTTTGGTTTGATATAAGTAAAAACACATGTACCTTCTAGTAAAGTATAGACCAAGTGACACACTTAACACTATATATCTTTAAATCTAATTTATCTACCACTTACCGCTTCCTCATATACCACATATACAAGGCTGGAATCTGATATCCACTTTTCCAGAAGCTGATTGGCTAATTCAAATTTCTCATACAACCCTAGACCAATCAGCTGCAAGGACCTACAGCAGACTGGATCCAGGTTTGCAGCTGCCTTTCCCAACAGGTATAATGTCTTTCCCAATAGGAATCGTTCATCTTTGATATCAAAATGGTCATCATAGAATGGGTTCCACAAAATTTTCTTAGGGACATATTCAACTTCCTAGAAAAGAAAACAATGAACAATTAGTTATACCATTACTTACAATTCCTTGGGTGGACCAGTTCTATACAGTAAAACCTTATAGAAAGATCATCTTAATATAAAGACCAGTTCACTATTAAGACCACTATTTTCAGATCCTTTTACACCATTTCCTATTAATTGAAACTCAATTATCAGACCACCTCAATATTAAGACCAATTGACAGCAGTCACAAGGGTGGTTCTACTATTGAGATTTTACTTAACTAAATAATTACTCCCAAATCAGACATGGTATCCCTCCAGCAGTATTTCAGTCATTTTGAGAATATGCCTACTTGAGATAGATATAGTGCTGCCACACTGTAGTATTATACTGTACACATATGTGGCACAATACCACATCCAGTCACATAATCCTAACATCGGACCAACCAGTCCTGGAACTACCCTTATTTGCTGAGTGCTAAGGTCAACAGACCTAACTTTGCCACATGAATCATAAGGTACCATCAAATCAAAACATTCAACTACACGTACATTCCTTTACAAAATGAAAGCCAATTTGTTTGTATGGGTTTTACATTCCACTGACAATTTCTTGATTATTCTATGACTTATTCTACAAGGGGCAACTAAAGTGTCAGGCCTGGCCACACTAACACAAAGCCCCTCAGTTTTGGAACTACCCTTATATGTTGAACACTGATCTAGAAAAATCCAATACTATTTTAAACAACTTTGGTTTAAACCCATTTCTTTATAAATGTACACTGATTTGGAAGACATTTTTTAAACTTATACAAATCCCTCTCAACAGTTTCGTGGTTGGACCAGTACAATGCACATCAGAAAGTCATCAAAGATTGTTGCCTCCCAATTCTACAAATCTTCAACTTCACAGCCATTTAGACTATCTCTGGACAATGGCAACTTTTAACCTTGGCCACCAAGGAAACAAACAATTTTCAAGCTCCCTCCCATACCCCTTTTTAACAAAGTCAAGTAATACAAGTGCCGGCAGAACCAGTGGATGCTCCCCGAAATTGCGATTTGTCACTTGCTGATTACTTTAAATACCCGCAAGAACATAAAGAACCGAAAAGGAAAGAAAAGGATAAAACAGTAAGGTTAAACTGCACCAAATTACACATCCTTACATTATATGAGCTGCAGACAAAAGTTAAGAATTAAAATTAACAAAGGGTAATAACTCCTAAATCATACCACTGAAGTTATGTTTTTTTTTAAAAATCTACTATAAGTTTCGTGACCTCTTTCAATTTCAAGTTATGCTCTGGACAAAATTTAAATATGAAAAATAACAAAGGGCAATAACTCCTAAATTATGTAACCAAGAGTTATGGTTCTTGAACACTGCACATCTCCTCAATGAGATATATCTACCTATGAAGTTTCATGTTGATACCTCTTTTAGTTTTTGTGTTATTCTCTGGACAAAATTATGAAGGACGGACGAAGCGGAAACTATATGCTTCAGGGAGCATAAAACTATATGTTCTCACCTCATCAGGATCTGGGGTAGGAGGTTCTGGTCTGTCAAAGTCCATCGTGTGACAGAAGTGCTTGACGGCAGCATACAGGGCCAATACATTCCTTGTCGGTGACTCAAACTCTTCCTGTATCATCACCTCGTATGCAACCTGAGCAGCATCTGGGAAGCAAGTAAGCACTCTAAATGAATGCTGATGTTTTGGAGTTCACCTCCACAGCTACAGTATTTCAGTCATAAAAATGACAACAAAAATCTTCTTTGGAACATGTGAGTCACCTGCTGAAGTGTGACTGAAAAAGTGTGACGGACAGAAAGACAGACAGACGACGGAAATGTGATCCCTTTGTGTCACCTGCTTACAGCTGACTACAGGGCGAGAAATCCCAGCAAGGGCTCTTTCTTCTGATAAGAACTTCCAGCCTTTTCCAAGCCAGCTGGAAGACTTTATCATCAGAAAATCAAATGAGTGACAAGAGAGGGACTTTGAACTCTCCTGTACTTAGGAGCTAACAATGAAATGCTGATCAGCATCTGTAACCAAGTGGCCACAAATGAGTATGTGAAACAAACATGAACCATTTGCCAATCAAGATCTATCAAGGAAACAACTACCATTAAAATTAGTATATGTCATTAAGAACAGTATAATACAGATTTAATATTACTGTTTAATCTTCATTCTTAATGGTAGAATCACTGATTTTGTGCAAAGAATATGACTATACTTCTGAAAATGGGAATTTTGACATCTTTTTTGGTAAATTTGGGATTTTTTTATAAATAATCATGCATACACTCATAATAACAGTTTGGACATTTATTTGTCTGCACATTTTATAATAATACCTACACAAACTTGATGACTTATTAGCCAACAGAGCTTCATGAGTTCAGGGAGATAATTTCGTCGAAAGACATAAGGGTTATAGCCCTTGATGAGAATGTAGCCCTTGTGATAGTGAACAGGTATGTGAAGTTTGATGACAGAAAGTTTAATAGTTTAGAATAGATGGTCAATGTTTAAGTTTTTCACCACAACAACGACACCAGAGTGATGACACCTTGACTTTTTTTCTTTGAAATAAAAACAAAAGACAAGCTTAAAAAAACAAGAATAGTTTCCTTCTCATTTCAAGCTTATCATTTCTTATCATTTCTTTGCACAACAGGGGCTAGGAATATACCTTGAATCATGGATGAAACTTAAATCTCACTCCTGGGACTATTGCAATTTTATTAACTGGAAATAATGGTTAATGAATGGTTTCTACAAGCTTAACTCATTGAAATTTTATCTAGGGATGTTATTGATAGGAATTTCATATCAAACTATTGGAATAAAATCAATGTACTGATAAACTGATAATTTAATTTTAAGTGATCATGTGTGTCAAGGAAGTATTCCTTTGTAATGCCTGACATATATTTTAAACCAAAGCAAGTGTTATTCAAATCTATTTTGTTGTTTTTAAATAAAAAAGTACTATTTTTTACTACGAAGGGGAGTAACTTTTAAAAGAAGATATATGTGTCTTCATCTAAATAAGCATGTATTGATGTATGATTCTGTGTATCGACAAGAAATCAGACAGCAAATATTGACGTCACATCGATATCGAAGGAACCAATCACAGCCATAATCTATTCCCAACCCACGTTCACTATTTACTAAGAATTGGTAACATTTTGGTTGAAGGGATTTTTTTTTCAGGAAATTAGTGAAAATGGATTTATTTGGTATTCAAAATCAGTCACTTTCTGACCAACAGGAAGCATAGAAAAAAGACCTACATGTATTTCGATATTCAGTCCTTAATACAGGGCAATGGCATCCTATCCAGTAAAATGCAAGAGCTGCTGTTAACAACTTTCAAACCTTTTCTAACACCAATATATTTTTAACATTTCTTTAAAGTTTGATTGTGAAAAAAATTCTTATAACATGTACATGTTATTTATTTCTCTTGACAGTTTATGTCCTGGACCAGTACTTTGTACATTGGCAGGTCAAATAAAAGGATTACTGCAATAAGAAGAATTTGAATTTAGATCTGCAGTTATGTATATTACCACTGGACTACAGAGTCATATCATATAAACTGTTTGTTTGTTTGTTGGGTTCAACATCCTACCAGCAATATTTCAGTTATTTGGAGACGATGTCTACTTGATACAGATATTATAATGCCACACTGCAGTATTGTGCCTTAGACATGTGGCATGATTCCACACCCAGACATATTATCCTGACACCTGGCCAACCAGTCCTGAAACTGCCCTTATAATTATGCCAAGCACCAAGCAAGCAAACTATTTCATTACAATTTTTTTATGTCTTTAGAATATTGCAGCTGGTAAACTGTTTAAACAAGCTAATTAGATAAAGTAAACTCGAGCTCTGCAGAGCAGCGCCAACGCTCATCTGGGTGCCATATTTGAAAATTCAAGTTTGAACACCATAAGGTATAAAGAGCAACTGCTTAATAAATAAAAAAATAAATAAATAAAAAAAAAAAAATCTTACATAGTGTAGAAGAAATGTAATTCCTTTAAATAAAAACATTTTCAACAAAAATTCTAAGTTAAAAAGGGGTGTAGATACCTTTCATAGTTTTCAAATCATTCTACTTAAAAAGCAATTTTGACCAAATTTCTAAGTTAACAAGGGGAATAATTCTAAAAATATAGCTTCCAGAATACATGTAATGCCCCTTGTCTTACAACTTTGCCTTGTCATGATTATATAGTATTCCAAGTTTAGTGTTGATACCTTTAAAATTGTTTGAGTAAGTTAGTAATGGGCTACATTAAAGTTTTTGCACAACGATGACAACGACGATGCACCGATCATAATATCTCAACTTTTCCTTCAAAACAGACGAGCTAAGAGCTAAAAAAAAAGAAGGTAGGGCTTACTTTTGTAATCTTTTTTCAGGAGAAAGTGATCCAGAAGCATGCATATGGCATATGTGTCAGGAAAGATACCATAGCTATACTGAAATGTAAAATTATATCCATCAGAAACAGCTGTCTTGAACAAAATGAAAGATTATTATGTCATTGTAAACTAAACATCAATTAAAATATTTTAAATAAGAAAAACAGGAAATAACCATCATATCAAATTTCTGGTAATATTTTAAAAAAAAAATAAACATGAGAATATAAGAAAAAAGAACAGAAGCTAACTGATAATGGTCTCCTCTGTTTGCGATACATTAATAAAGCTCAGAGTCTACATAGTCTGCATGGTAAAGAAAAATTCATATACCATTTGACATTCATCAAGTTATAAATTAATACATGAAAGGTTCATCTAATTTTCTAACCCTGAATCAGACATAAATTGTTTTTTGCTAATACATCTAAAATCTGCAGCAACTGTTTTCAAAAGACAACAAAATAAATCTCACTATTGCTTCAGGAAGGTTAATATATTTATCAGGTTGTTTGTTTAATTGGGACCTGTCCATTTGGAGATGATGTCTATTGAGGCACATATACTCGTAGTGCTGCCACACTGCAGAATCATACCATAGACCTATAATATGATACCATACCTAGTCACATTATCCTGACACTGGGCCAACCAGTCCTGGAACTACCCAATTTTGCTGAGCGCTAAGCAAGTGAGCTAGGCCAGTACCATTTTTAACGATTTGGGTATATGCCGTGGATCAAACCTATGACCTCCCAAATCAAAACCAAGGCAGATGCACTGACCAATTCTCTCAGCCACCAATATCAGTCTACCTATCTGGTTGGTTTTCAGTATCATGTATTAATGCAACACTGAAAGACTAAAACCGTCCATTCATTGACATTGTCGAACAAAATTTCCCCCAGAAAATCATTTCAATTTTGAATCTTAAATTATGACAAAAGTTTCAACCATAAAAACACTGATTCATTGAGGTTGCAATCTTCATGACCTAAGTTTCTCCCAATGAAACTGTTGTAATATCCTTAGTTTTCCCATAATGCCTCAGCATTACCCATCATACCCGGTTCTTCATCAGTTGCACCAGCCTCTCCTCATATCCCAGCTTCATGAAGTTCCGCACCACCGCATGGTAGATAGATTCATTGACTGGACAGTTTTCATTGCAATGTCTGAACCTATAATTTTACAAATGATTGTGACAGCTACAAGAGGGCCATGATGGCCGTGAAGTTGTTAACCGGAGAAACATTACCTGCATTGTCTGTACTATATTTCAGCATACCTTTAGTAATACTGAATACATTATCCATACAATATTAAAGCAAGATCATTTAACCCTTTTCCTCATATAGACTCATTTTGACGCACTCAATAGGTACCACATAAAGCCTGATCTGCAGAAAACCACAGTTAAACCTTACCAAATTTAATTACAAAATCCTCATTTCCAGACCACTGAGGAGCAGGGAACAGCATAAAACCTGATCAGCCTGCGAGTTACTCGCAGGCTGATCTGGTTTTATGCTGTTCGTATAGGTCTTTTCATGGTTTCCTCTATGAGGGAAAGGGTTAAATTCCAGATATCAAACAGTACCTTTGGGGCAAATTTGAAGGAGGTAGCTTAAAAATACAAAAGTAGGTCACTGGGTTATGGTCATGAGAACCAAGTATTAGTGGGAGGAAAAGAAACAACAAATATATTATGAAATTGTGGAAAATGGGCTTTGCCCTCTGCCAGCCATATTCAAGTGAGTACTTTAGGATAAGAAGAATTTTCAAATTTGTACTATGTATATATAAGGAAAATGGGCTCCGCCCCCTGGCGGCCATGTTTTTCAACGAATCAAAATAGTTTGAACAATCTTGGTAGAAAGTGACCCAAGAAACATCTATGCCAATTGATTTTGGAATCCAGCCAGTACTTTTTGAGGAGAAGATTTTCAAAATTTTCATATGTTTTTTCTTTCTGTTGCCATTGCAACCAGAGTTCTTCATGGAATCAAATTCTTCAAACAAATATGAAAGGGCTTCACCCAAGGAACATTCCGTGAAGTGTCTTTAAAATTGGCCCAGTGGTTTAGAATGAGATGTTTTAAGTTAAATGTTAACGCCTGAAGACAGACGCCGGACATTCATCGGTCACAATAGCTCACCTTGAGCACAATGTGCTCAGGTGAGCTAAAAACAACAACTGAAGATTTGGCGTGACCAATTTTGACCCCAGGGCCATATGATTTGAACAAACTTGGTAAAGGACCACTAGACAATGACACACACTAAATATCTTAACTCCAGGCCTTGTAGTTTCTTACAAGAAAACTGTTCAAGAATTTTCCTGTGTAAGTCTAGACATGGGCCATAACTCCTGACTGAATTAGCTTATGTCCGCCATAATCAAACTTAGCCAGAGATTATGGCTACAAATATTGTCATGAAGTATGAAGAATATTTCTCAAGAAAAGAAGATGCTAGAGTGTATACAAATTGAAATCTGGCATTTTTAATCATTCAAGGGAAAAACTTCAGACCTTATAGGCAGATATCAGCCAAAATTTTGTTTAAAAACATTGTCATAAACTTTGAAGAAGACTGACTAAAAAATGAAGATAACAAACACAGCATTTGCTACAAGTTGCATTCAGGTACAAAAACATATTTACCGTTAAAAATAAATAAAGGCCTGCAAAGAATAGTGATAGAATTACTGTATTATAAACATTTATACTTTTTGATATTGTTTTGACATTAGTTTAAACACTCAAACTATCCCCTGCTATAAGCAAACCCCCTTTTATAATTAGGTCGGAATGTTACTGTGTCAGATACCGTATTAAGAGGCTAATTACATACAATAATTGTCGACATGTGGAAGCAAAGGCTGTAATTTAACTTTTAAGTATGTGTGAAAACAGGTCATCATCCATAAATTACCTGTTAAATGGTTCCAGTAACTTCACACATGGTTCATTAAATTTCATTCCATCCAGTTTTGTTCAATCGCTTCTTTTTTTTTTTTTTAAGTACAGAAAAAATCAGACAGACCCGGCAACTTTTGTTGTATTACACTGTCAGTTTTGTTCCAGTATGACTGGATTGTACTTACTTGTATAGAAGTTCTTCTATAAGTGGATGATCCTTTGGTTTCAGTTCATGTATCTTATAAGCAAACTGAAAAATACATACAGGGATTTTTTTTTCAAGTTTTAATTTACTACCTGTGGCTTTCTGATTGGGAAAATTAGAATTATAAGGCCAAAAAAAGAAATAGTTCCATTTCTGGATTTCAGCAAATAAAAAAGAGGGTCGGTAGGTCAGGATTTAATTTTTTTATTTTTTTTTTATATGAAATGGATGGTAAACAAGAGGGCCATGATGGCCCTATATCACTCACCTGAGTACCACTATTCTAGAGGCAATCTTCAAAGTTTCATAAAGATTGTGCCAAAAATGTGGCCCCTAGAGTGCAGCTAACAAGGTTTTTCAGAGATTTGACCTCATGACCTGTTTGTGGAAACAGACATTCCTACCAAGTTTCAGGAAGATTTGGCCTCAAATATGGCCTCTAGAGTGTTAAAAAGGTTTTTCTAAGATTTTACTTCATGACCTACTTTTTGATGCCACATGACCAATTTCAAACTTGTCAATATTTTATGGAAACAAACATTCTGACCAAGTTTCATGAAGATTGGGCCAAAAATGTGGCCCCTAGAGTGTTAACAAAGTTTTTCTAAGATTTGACCTTGTGACCTACTTTTTGACCTCACATGACACAACTTCAAACTTGACCAAAATTTTATGGAGACAAACATTCTGACCAAGTTTCATGAAGATTGGGCTACAAATATGGCCACTAGAGTGTTAACAAGCCATTGTTGACAACGCACGTCGCACGACGGACGAAAAGCGATCACAAAAGCTCACCTTGAGCACGTTGTGCTCAGGTGAGCTAAAAAAAGGGAAATATTTTTTAATGGTAAAAAAACTTTAGGGTCTGTCGTTAAAAATAAGGGTTGGTCGAGCTACCAATAACGAAACTTTTTTCCTTTAGCCTATATCAAAATTGGGAAATTAAAAGAAAATGGAATTGTCTTATATTAGCAAGAAAATCAACTTATTATAGTGGTATATTTTTTTAAAAAAAAATATTTAGAAAAATGTAGTAATTTTTGGAAAAAATGTCAGTGTTCATCTATGGGAAACCACACGTAAAAGGTTTTAAGTTAACCAAAAATAATCAATGACATATATGTACTCTAAATACTCCTGTCATCATACTACTGGTACTGGTACAACATAATTTTTGAGTTTGCCCTGTAACTGGAAGCCTTGCGAAGGTTCTGGGTTTGATCATCAGCCATGAGCTGTGACATACTGAACTCATTAACAAGAAACTTGTCAAATGACTCAAAACCAGGTTTTCAAGTGTTGCAGGCAAAACTTTTTTTAGTAACAGTGACCTTGAACCTATCATCCTGAAAATCATTCCAAGTCAGAGCAGAAAAGATTGTGTCTACTGACCGACCAACCAATGGACAAGCTGATTCCAGTATACCCCCCGCCCCCCTCCCCACCCAAACTTTATAGTAGGGGGTGGGTATGAAGACCAATCAGACAGCTCTTTCCAAAACTGTCTGATCTGGGTTTCCTCTATTTGCTCATACAATATTGAATTCTAATGTAACTCAGATATACAGCCTGCATGACAAAGAGAAATCCATTGATTCATATACCCTTTAAAGTTCAGTGAATTAATGTTCACCAAGAGATAAATTTGTACATGAATATTCATGAAGTCAAGAAAAAGAATGTAGTGAGTAAAGAGTATAAGAAAAATTTAACTTACAATCTCAATGTCAATGGCACTCATGTATTTTTCTGTTTCAAACTTCTTCAAAAGATCAAGTGCAAAGGCCCCTACAAATCAAAGATAAACACAAATTGACATTTATAGCAACAATAATAATAATGAGACATGTAATATTCATTCCTGTTAGTATATGTCGCAGATTTTTGAATGCTGACTGGCATGTTCATCCAATAATATATTTATTTTCTAATCCTCAACCTAATATAACTCCCAGAATTATACAGAATTATAACTGATTTATTACTTTAGAACTGTCTGACAGTTTTCTGTAAGACAGCACACTCGACTTTTCCACCATTTATTAGCTAGTTTTACAAATTTAGTTGCATACAAAACTTTAACCAAAATTTCTAACTTCAATATGGGCCATTATGTATCATAAATTCAGTCAAAAGTTATTTTAGTTATGGTCTTATACCCCCAAACCCCTTCATGAGGTTACAAGTCAATCCCATAACTGATTGCTAAGATATAAGCATGACAGTATTTTAACCACTACCCAAGTGAAAATCATTCTGCCCTGAACTGGAATCAAACTAAGGACCCTCAGTATGCAAGTCAAGACACTCAATCATGTCGCCACAAAGACTATCTCTATGGTATCACCAAGATACACCCCTCAAGAATCTGGAGAGTGGGACTTTCTGAGGGTGCCATCCCCTTTACAACAGTGCTGTGAGTCACCATAAAAGCTTAGTCTGCTAGCTAAAATTTGTTCTATAGTTATCTAATTTACTTGTTTAATGCCCATTTATACCATGCTCAAGTATTAAAATCACTACACATAGCTTGTTTTTAAGTCAGATCATGTGTAAATCAGAGTAAATTGCAGACATTTACTAAATATAGTGGTACACAAAACTTAAACTAAAATATCTAGGTACAAAAAAGGGACATTAATTGCATTTAAATCTGGTCAAGAGATATCTACTTTGTTTGTTTAATGCCCTGAATACCATACTAAAGCACTCAATCGATAAGCATAGGTAGTTTATACTATGATATATGCAAGATAATAAGTTGTAAGCAAAACTTGAGCCAAAACATTAAGGCACCAGCTAGTCAGTGTTAACTCTCAGGTAAGTAGGATACCTCTCTTTTTCGCTGAAATTGAGCTAAAATTACACTGTAAAATCCTCTGTAAAAAAATGACTTGAACTTACTTGCATTCACATCCTTGAGGGGAGGCCTCTCTAACTGTTTCTCCCATAATTCATTACAACTGTAGGCACTGGACAGGAATGTTCTGTAAAATCCTGAAACACCAGTCACAGAAATTGACCAAACTTCCAAACATATATTGACTGTTTAGCTCATTTATTCTATTTATATTATTTTATTGATATGGCGGCATCTTTTTAATGTTCTCACTTATCAGAGATTAATTGATCCCAAAAATCAGCTTCCACTACCGGCCAAAATGTGTCTACATCTATATGGGTACACTGAACTGTCATATAGTGAATGCTACCGCGATGCGCAGACAAGAAAATGATAGAAAAGGTAGAAAGACATAAGTCAGGGACAAGTGGATCTGAAGAAATGCACTAAGATTAAAGAAAAAAGAAAAGTTAGAAGGAAGAAAAAGTGTTCCCAAACCACTTTGGACCACAGGGATTTGGCACATAATTTCAAAAGTGATCCGATATACCATAAAGGACAAAAAAGACCTAAGATATTGCAATAATTTTGGATATTTAATCGATCTGGTTCGTTTAACTCTGCGAATTTTGTGTGTAAATTGCTGTTTACACATGACTATTCATGTTACAAGGTTGTGTGCGACTAACGAAAACTGGCAGTGTTTTGAGAAATATTACACAATGGTGAGAAAAGGAGATATCGGAGTGGGACTTTCTTGTGTTTTTCTTGGAGGTGGATGCCTTGGCTTGTGTCAGGACCTGAAAATATTCCCAGTCACTGTATTTTGTTTGTGATCAGACCGTCGGAAGATCACCGGTATCAATATTCACCCTTGGTGAGTTGCATCCCTTGTTAATATATACAGACACTACCTAGATTTTTTTCTCCAAATACTATGTGCCGAAACCCTGTGCTTTGGACTCATCATGGTAAGACCACTCCAGCTTGTGTGGCACTACCAAGGTACGAAACCCCACTGACACAGCTCCTACCCATCATCTGGGTCTATTTGTGGTTGGCATGAGGTGCTAGAAGGATAGAGTGGAGAGCTCCTTCTTGAAAGATGCAAAGGAAGGAGCCTCAGCTACAGTAGCTGAGTTTTAATCTTGATGCATATGTCACAAACGGTACCTAATTTTGGGAATCACCACATTTTTATCACTTAAATGACCACATGAAACAATTGCTATATACATTTGATTTACCGACTTTGTCATTTATTGAATTGTCAGTAAATATTTAGCTAAAGGTCAACGCGAAAACTAATAACGATACTGTACATCAATTTAAAAACAAATGACAATTTTCTAAAATTATGAGTAAATAAATATATATATATATTTTATTTAAACTATCACAAGCATTTCATAAATACATTTACTACCTCTTAAATGGCAGAATGTCAGTTTTCCGCTGTTTCGCAGATGTCCTAACATGGACGCCGCCATTTTAAATTTAGATTATATTACGGTCCTTTACAAAGTTAAGGTCTGAGCACCGCAGAATAAGCTAGTTTTAATGTTAGATTTGATTGGTTAAGGAATACACCGGCATCATTTTGATTGGATACCATTTAACCGGAAACGGGTTGGCACTCTCCAGCAAGATAGTTGACAAAATGGGTAAATACTAGTTTTTGTCGGTATTTTCTTATATTGTAACTAAATAGAATATGGCAATTGCAAGAATTGAATTACCTTTATCCGAAACAATGCAATTAACTCATCATATAATATCCTGCATCAGTGTCAGTGTTATTTTAACTTTGAAATACATGAACTAGCTAAATATGGGTGGGGTAAATCATTGAAGATTTTCAGTGCTTTAAAAGAAATGTTTTTCAAAGTTATTTTCATTTCTAGAAACTTGGATTTCGGTTTAAAAAAACAATGTATTTTGCATTTGCATATTTATTTGAAGTATTTGTAATATTTTTTTCTTCAAAATGCACAATAACCTTACATGGCTGTCTTTGACCACTGTCTTAGTGAACCATTACTGTTCACAATGATGCTTACCACCTATATATTATTTATGTGTATAAAGTGTGTGCAAAAATAAATATCAATTACAATGTTAAATAATATATGAGAGAACAATAAACATTCATTAAAATAAAACTCACTAAACAATAATTTTACATCTTTTAATTCATAAAACAAGCTTGCACAATTAAATAAGGAAAATAAAAAAAAAATGGCATAGTTGCATAGAGAAAATGTAAAAATATTTTTACACACAGGACAAACAACAGAACAAACTAAGATTGATGCATAGGCATATCCATACACATGTATGTAATTCATGATTAAACGCTTTGTCCGACCAAATGGTTATGCTTAAGCAGTGGTACGCTTTTTCTGACATTCTTTTTGACACCAACAATATTTTTATTCTCCAATGAGTTTTTTAATTTGATGCATATTTCAGATTTTGTAAGTATCTGTATATTTTAGGCGTGTCTACTGGACCTTCTCTTCTGCTGTCCTCCACCCTGACGGTGGTCCTGTTTGCTGGTATGCAGATGTTCAAGCAACAGCTTACCTCCACTGAATACATGACCATCGTCGGTGGCTTCATTGGCTCCTGTATCTTCATACTGCTTCTCACAGTATCCTTTTACGAAACACGGATAAATAATTAAAGCATTAACATTATTAATTAAAAAAGAAGATAAAGGGAAACTATCGGTAGGACGCTCAACCCAATAAACAAAGGGAAACTTAGATATCTCTGTGTACTGCCTATCAACCTGGCAAGAGGCATCACTGCGAGGAAAGTATAAAACCTGGCATGAGAAACAATGTTATGGTAACTGAAAGGGGGATAAAACTTTATATATAATACATAGATTTTATTTCATTTGTTAAATTGTTTAAGAGGGAATTTTAGATGCTATTCATTTCATTTTACATAAGGGCCCCCCTTTAATGTCTGTTAAGGCTTGGTCAATTGCTCATAAACTATATTACAAATTCAAGCCCATCTTTTTAGCTCACATGAGCACAACGTGCTCAAGGTGAGCTTTTCTGATCGCCTTTTGTCCGGCGTGCGTGCGTCCGTGCGTCCGGCGTCAACAATTGCTTCAAACAACATCTCCTTCTAAACGGCTTGGCCAATTTGAAAAATATTTTGCAGGAATGTTCCTTGGATGAAGCTCTACTAAAGTTGTATAAATGGTTCTGGTCCATTGCATAATTAGGTCACAGGAGCTAAAAATAGATTTTAAAAATGCAAACTTTGAAAATCTTCTTCTGCAAAACTGCAATGTCTAGAGCTTAGATATTTGGTATGTAGCATCATCTTATGGGCCACTACCAAGATTGTACAAATCATAGCCCTATGATGATAAATGACCCCGCACCAGGGGTCACTTGTTTTACATAGAGTTATATAGAAAAATCTTAAAAAGTCTTCTTCCACGAATCCATAAGGCCTAGAGCTAAGATATTTGGTATGTAGCATCATCTTATGGGCCACTACCAAGATTGTACAAATCATAGCCCTATGGTGATAAATGACCCCGTACCAGGGGTCACTTGTTTTACATAGAGTTATATAGGAAAATCTTAAAAATCTTCTAGAATCCATAAGGCCTAGAGCTAGATATTTGGTATGTAGCATCATCTTATGGGCCACTACCAAGATTGTACAAATCATAGCCCTATGGTGATAAATGACCCCGCACCAGGGGTCACTTGTTTTACATAGAGTTATATAGGAAAATCTTAAAAAATCTTCTTCCATGAATGCTTAAGGCCTAGAGCTTAGATATTTGGTATGAAGCATCATCTTATGGGCCACTACCAAGATTTTACAAATCATAGCCCTATGGTGATAAATGACCCCGCACCAGGGGTCACTTGTTTTACATAGAGTTACATAGGAAAATCTTAAAAAATCTTCTCCTATGAATCCATAAGGCCTAGAGCTTAGATATTTGGTATGTAGCATCATCTTATGGGCCACTACCAAGATTGTACAAATCATAGCCCAATGGTGATAAATGACCCCACACCAGGGGTCACTTGTTTTACATAGAGTTAAATAGGAAAATCTTAAAAAATCTTCTTCTATGAATCAATAAGGCCTAGAGCTAAGATTTTTGGTATGTAGTAGCATCTAATGGTTCATTACAAAGATTTTCAAAGTCTTGGCCCTACGGTGATAAATGACCCTGTGCCCAAGTCTTCTCTGAAACCATATGGCCCATTGCTTAGATATTTGGTGTGTAGTATTGTCAGGGGTAAAATGTTTTAGATTAAGTTATATCAGAATCCTTGTCTGTTTAAAAACCTTGACATCAGTTGAAGCAATGGTACTCAGGTGAGCGATTCAGGGCCATCATGGCCCTCTTGTTTATTATCCCCTGCCGAAAGGCGGCGGGGGATATAGTAATAGTCTCCGTCCGTCCGTCCGTCCGACATTTTTGTCCGGAGCATAAGTCAAAAAGTATTTGAGATATCAACTTGATACTTCATAGGTGGATAGATCTTATTGAGGAGGAGTGCAATGCACAAGAATGATAACTCTACCTTTTATAATTTTTAGAGTTATTGCCCTTTGTTATTTTTCAGACTTAATTTTTGTCCAGAGCATAAGTTTAAAGGAATTTGAAGTATCAACTTGGAACTTCATAGGTGGATAGATTTCATTGAGGAGGAGTGCAGTGCACAAGAATGATAACTCTACCTTTTATAATTTTTGAGTTATTGCCCTTTGTTATTTTTTCAGACTTAATTTTTGTCCAGAGCATAAGTTTAAAAGAATTTGAGGTATCAACTTGATACTTCATAGGTGGATAGATCTCATTGAGGAGGAGTGCAGTGCACAAGAATGATAACTCTACCTTTTACAATTTTTGAGTTAATGCCCTTTGTTATTTTTCAGACTTAATTTTTGTCCAGAGCGTAACTTGAAAAGTATTTGAGGTATAAACTTGATACTTCATATGTGAATAGATCTCATTGAGGAGAGTGCAGTGCACAAGAATGATAACTCTACCTTTCCTAATTTTTGAGTTATTGCCCTTTGTTATTTTTTGTCCGGAGCATAAGTTTAAAAGAATTTGAGGTATCAACTTTATACTTCATAGGTGGATAGATCTCATTGAGGAGGAGTGCAGTGCACAAGAATGATAACTCTACCTTTTACAATTTTTGAGTTATTGCCCTTTGTTATTTTTCAGACTTAATTTTTGTCCAGAGCGTAACTTGAAAAGTATTTGAAGTATCAACTTGATACTTCATAGGTGAATAGATATCATTGATGAGGAGTCCAGTGCACAAGAATGATAACTTTACCTTTCATAATTTTTGAGTTTTTGCCCTTTGTTATTTTTTAGACTTAATTTTTGTCCAGAGCATAACTCGAAAAGTATTTGAGGTATCAACTTTATACTTCATAGGTGAACAGATCTCATTGAGGAGGAGTGCAGTACACAAGAAGGATTAGTCTACCTTTCATAATTTTTGAGTTATTTTTTAGACTTAATTTTTGTCTGGAGCATAAGTTTAAAAGAATTTGAGGTATCAACTTGGAACTTCATAGGTGAATAGATCTCATTGAGGAGGAGTGCAGTGCACAAGAATGATAACACTACCTTTCATTATATTTGAGTTATTGCCCTTTGTTATTTTTCAGGCTTAATTTTTATCACACTTACCTGTAGACCTCAAAATAGAGGAATTAGTAGGTCTTCACATGGGTTTCATATCTATAATCACTTTAAACATCAGTCGTCATTACCAAAAATTTTCTTTTAAAAATGAAATATTCTACTCTCCAACACATCTTCTAAAGAGCAAGCGTTCTGCGGGGGATGGCCATGTCAACATGGCTCTTGTTTTGTATGAAACAAGTCATTTTTTGGTCATGCTATATTCCAAGATTAGTGATTGGATAATCAGTGAGATTGAATGATCCATTGAGCTAATTTGAATATTTATTTCAACAGTGAGTTCTATTGATAAGCAAACAAAAGTTTTCCTTTACTTATGTCTCAGGCTGTTAACAATTTTGAGAATCTTATGTTCGGCAAGGGATTCCAGAGTAAGCTTTTCCCAGATGGTAGGTGTTCAATATTTGTTAAACCCTTTACTTCATGAATATTCATGAATACATTTATGATTTGATGAATATTAATCTATTTATCTTTAAATGGTTTATGAAATATTGGATTTTTCTTTGCCAAAGATGACTGTAGAAAATGAATTGCAATATTGTATGATCAAACAGAGGAGACCATGATCAGACTGTAGAATCTGAGCTACAATATTGTATGATCAAACAGAGGAGACCATGATCAGACTGTGTAGAATCTGAGCTACAATATTGTATGATCAAACAGAGGAGACCCTGATAAGACTGTAGAATCTGAGCTACAATATTGTATGATCAAACAGAGGAGACCATGATCAGACAGCTCCTGTAGAAGCTGTCTGATCTGGGTCTGCTCTGTAAGCCTATGCGTTAAAATGAGTCTATATGAAGTAAGGGTTAAATACTTTAAAGAGTTTTTTCACTACACAACAGGTAGATTTGCATACATTGAGATATGAGTATATAAGAAATCGTTGACATTCATTGAACATAGAACTCCAATGGTTAAACATTACAGAAAATCACCATCATACTACATTCCACAAAAAAAAACAGATGTTTGAATATTATGTAATCTGCAAGGACCTGGTTTCTGACACCCAGCAAATAAAGGATTATATAGGACTGCGTGGTCAACTCGACCGAGTATGGCATTATGCCACTTGTCTACGACATGGTATAGCAGTCAGAGGCAGCACTATATGGTCTGTCTTATGGTTACAAAATTCCCCATGTACCTGGAATACTATCAGTTGTACATTAAATCAAGCAAGAAAAAAAGTGACTTTTTAAATCAGTTGTTGCATATTATTAGTTTCTGGTAGATATTTTCTGTGATTCATATGTACATTGAATTTAAATTTAACTCAATATACGTAATTGTTCTGATAATGAAAATAGCTTTATTCTGTTGTGTTTCAGTAATTGGCTGTCTGTTAGTAGCAATGTTTATGTCAGGCCTGGTACATCGGGTTTGTGTCACAACATGGTACGTTGGCATCTTTTAATTCTCTCATACTCTTAACTCTCCGTTCTTTATGCTTCTCTCATTGTTTAAATGCATCCCCTGGCCTCTAATCAAGCCAATTTTAATACAATGTAATTTTAACTTCAACAACTTGAAACTGATAAGTTGAGAATTTTCATATGTTTATTTTATTGTCAACATGTTTAAAGCCACCATAGCCTGACATTTACAGATCATGAAGTGGCAGTGCTTTACTTATGCACTTGTGTAAACAATGATTTTCAATGTGTTTTCAGCTTGATATTTTCCGTGGTGGCTCTGTTCTACATTAACAAACTGTCCCAGAAGATCTACACAGCCCCAGTAGCAGTAACAAAACAGACACCAAAGAAGAAAAAATAGACATTATACATTCTAGTGTTTTATCATTTGTCTTTGTATCTATCATAGAATGTAATTCATTAAAATACTTACTGAAGCTATGTGTCTAAGTGTTATCTATCATTTGGTTAAAATAATGCCATTGTATTGTTAGATCATCTGAGTATAGTGTACTTAATGTTAGTTATTATGATCACCTTCCCTCTTACGTCTTCAATTGGACCAAATTCCATGAAACTTGACAGGGATTTTACTTAAGTTGCTGTGGCAACAAGAAGAATTACATGTATATAAAAATTGAAAAGGCTTTTTTTTTCACTGGACAGAATCAAATTTTTATATAGCACATATGCGTAACTCCAAAATTATTAAAAATATCCAGGTTCGCTTTAGTGTGCTTCATCAAGGAAAATAACCATACTATCATTTAAAACTATTTTGACATGGATTTTCTCCCTTGGTATGTACTGTTGATCTGTTAAAAATGAAGCCACTGGAAATCTATGGAGTCATGGTTGCAAAGTAGTTCCAGCGACCGTTCTGTAACCAGGGGGTCATGTGTTTAATATCCAGCTGCAAATTACCGAAGTCATTTAAAATGATACTGATATTTATCCCTTGTACTTTGTACTCGTTGACTCGCTATCAAAAAAATGTGACTGGTGTGGTTCGTATGTCACATGTTTTAAAAAGTACTGTTATAGCCCCCTTGCCTTGCGCTTAGCATATAAGAGTTTTTCCAGGACTGGTAGACCCGGTGTCATGATAATGTGACTGGGTGTGGTATCATGTCACATGTCTACGGCGTGATACTACAGTGTGGCAGCACTATATCTGTCTCAAAATGTCTGTGGGACTTATGCCGAAGCGTGCAAATGAGATGCTAGCCAGGCTGTTTTGAATTATTTGAAATGTCCATCTTGTGAATGTGTGAGAGAGTTCAGTAATTGCTTTACAGAATGTCATTCAGACAGTGTTTTTAACTTTTTAGCACCCCAGACATATAATTAGGTTTTGAGAGATATAGGAATCTGTCCATTCGTCAACTTTCCCCTGTACACTTGAGTGTCTTCTTGCACGCCATCTGTAAGTAAACACACAAATATTTTCTCAAAACATTTACATATTTACTTATGAAGTAAATGATAGAGTGAGGGGGCCTCTGTGGCCGAGAGGGTAAAGTCGCTGACTTTAACACTCACTCAGCCCCTCACCGCGTGGATTCGAATCCCGACAGGGTCATTCGGATTTTCATGTGAGGAAGCCTTCCAGCTGGCTTGCGGTATGTCGGTGGTTCTACCCGGATGCCTCCGTGCATTCGGGGTCTTCCTCCACCTGTTATTAGCTTGGCGTCGCTATATGACTGAAATACTGTCGAAGCGACGGTAAACTCAAATAGTCAAGTCAAGTCAAATGATGAAGTGACTCTTTGGTTCATCCTGTGTGTCAACCAATCTTTGCAGTAAACCTTATACTTGCCATGAGCGTAGATGGGCCTAAATTGATGTGAGTCTTGGGCTAGGTGTCTGGGGGAATATCCCTCAAGAAACCTCTT